>OZ012692.1:5685046-5773917 GCA_963942565.1 Maea johnstoni | reverse complement strand
TACAAGAATGAGGTAACGTTGACCTTTGACTTTGGTGATAAATTACAAGTATTACATGCATTTTCTCTTCTGAGGACATCATAAAGAGAACCATGCAAAAAATAACTTCAGAATGAAGCAGGATTTAGAAAATAATTAAGGAAAGTTCAGATTTACATTTTCCCTTTGCGCATTGGCCAAAAGGTATTCAGGCGGTTTAGGGCCTATATCTGAGGCATGATGCAACAGTGGAATGCAGATATTGATTTTTTTTAATGTTTCTTCCAAAATGCAGAAAGGAATTTGATTATGATCATCTTTATCTGTCAGTTTATACATTCCAAGGATTCTCCTTCAAGTTTTAGTGTGGATGCTGGAATACTGAGAGACTGGGCAAGCAGTTGCTGGCATGCAATGTGCTATACTGCCTGACCTGGGGGGAAGCTCCAGGCCATATTCACCTTCACTCCGATTTATGAGTACACCAAGTCATAACTTCATACCAATGTGATTTAGTTCCTTTCTCATAGTTCTATCAAATCTAAGAGCATAAATCTAATTGATTGCACAAATTTTAGCATAGTAAAAAATAAAATTATGTGCTCATGTTGGTGTGCTTCAATCCTGCACCTGTTTCATTCTATATTTTATATCATGTGTCACATAGAGATGACACATGACACATCATCTCCCGTACATCTACGATTAACCACATCCTACTCAATGACTATTTAAGATGGTAAAACAGGAACAATTTTAATAAATTGAGTGAAACATGTTTTGCGTTAGTTGAGTGAGAGACAGTTGATCTAAAGCTTACCTGCCATCTGACTGATTGTGTTGCATATATATTAGGGAGGTATAAAAGATGTAAGGCAAGTCAGAAAGTTTCCACGTTTTGGAGGGTCTAAAGGGAGGATTAATAAATTAGAACTGATAGGGGGGGGGGGGGGTAAGATATATTTCTCTCTTTATGAAGCAACTGAAATAATGCTAATTATGAGAGAATCATGAAATAGTGTCATGTTGGTATTCATTGGATAGCCCTCGCTGAATACTTTCAAATGAGTACCCATGTGCAAAGGTTTCATTTATTTTTTCAGGTTTTTTGCATCATTCTGCATTGGTCAAATTAGCCACCACCAGCAAAACGGTCAAGCATTGATGGGTTAAGAAGCAAAATCAAGAATCAAATCAAATATAGCTCCAAACCTACCAAAAGGCTGCATTGAGGACCAATCTTGGAAGTAGCCAGCCCTAATTGATAAGATAAGTGGGCCCACCCAGACTGATTTATGCCTGCCCGCATAACTTCTAGTGCAGCTGCTTACACGCTAGTTCATTAAGTGAGAAATGTATCTAATTAGACGGCCATGTGGCTACAGTGAGGTGCAGCGAGGCAAACATGCTACGGTGGGACCATGCCAGAGAAATGGAGACATCAGCTCAGCCTCTCTGCCAACTGGACAATTACCTGTATATATATATATATATATATATATATATATATATATATATATATATATATATATATATATATATATATATATATATATATATATATATATATATATATATATATATATAATATATATATATATATATATATATATATATATATATATATATATATATATATATATATATATATATATATATATATATATATATATATACAGTAGCCAAAGAGACTCACTGCTATTTCAATACCATTTAATCAGGTGATTGACAGATGTCAATCATTAATGCTGTGATGTAAGTGGGTGGTTGCTATCTGTTTCTCTCTAATGGTTTCTATAGGACAGACCTTTACTACCCTCCGACTTATAACCTGGATTGTCTATAAATTCATTGGTTCAGATTCTGTCCTTTCCATTTAAAGTAATGCATTTGTGGTTAATCTTGATATGTAAGTGTGTTTTTCTAACTTTTGCATTGTTTTGCTTTTATGTTATGTTATGGGGACAAAGTAGCTCAGTTGGTTAGGTGTCGGATTGGTAATCAGAGGGTCGCTGGTTCGAATCCCGGCCGCCTCGGGCACTTTGGTCTGTTCTTGGGCAACATAGTTAATCCCATATTGCTTCAGTCTACCCAGCTGTATAATGGGTACCTAGCATATATAAGGCAGTGCTTAGAGTGTGTGCGCTATATGCTGCCAGTTGCTCTGGAATATCCCCTGGGGGATTGAAATGGTTTCCGTGTGTACAGTGCCTGCTAGGGGAGGAAGGTCGTGTGAGCACTTCGGTGGATACAAGACTCTAAACCGAATACCTTTATGTTACCTGTGACACTTTATCTTGGTTCCTATTTGTCTGAGGCAAGCAAGATTCTCTGTATATATATATATATATATATATATATATATATATATATATATATATACATATACATATATATATGTACATATATATATATATATATAAATATATATATTATATATATATATATATATATATATATATATATATATATATATATATATATATATATATATATACATATATATATATATATATATATATATATATATATATATATATATATATATATATATATATATATATCCTATCACAGTCCCAACTTGTGTAAAGCATATGCAGATGGACGTATCACACCCAAGTGGACAGTATCATTACAACCATACCCAAGCCAAGTCTAAGTTTGGCCCACCACTGGAAATGACCAGTCCTACCATAGTACAGACATTTTCCAGCTGGTCAAACTCACTGGTCAGTGCTGACAGTCAGGCCACGTGCTCTGACAGGGGTGGTTGTCAAAACAGAGCAGGACTAGCACTGAGCGGGGCCTGTGGTCAAGATATGTCCAGACTGAAGGCGTCACTCGCCAATTACGCAGTAACTACACTGCAGGCTACAATGTTATGCAGTAAACCTGGCCTGCTATAACAGACTGTAAACAACATTACTGTTCTATAATACTGAAACCCCCTTTCTACGCATTTGTGATTATAATTTCATACTTATGATAATGCCTATGGAGTGAGCAAATCATAATAGCACTCATATATTACAATCAAATGGATGTGTTCTGTTGGCAGACATGTACACTACCATAGTGCCAGGACCCGATGTGCCAGTATTACACTCTGATTTCATGTGATTTGTTGGTAGCTGTTGGATCAAGTGCAAGATATCACAAACAGAAAGGGATTAAAAGAAAAAGAGGCAAGATCTGAATGAGGTTTGCACTTAATATGTCTCAATGGAGTATATTGATAACAAAACCACTTTACGCTTTAACATCAGGATTTTCAAAATTTTCCATTTGAGAAACTAAGGATATGGTCAGACAATATCACATGAGGAAAGATAATAGTTTGCAATATCCTTGCATGATCAAGCTAATATACCATTCAAGTAGTTGCTGCCTCATAAATCAGATGAAGTATTCACAAACCCCTTGGTCTCTCTATACATCTTCCTATCATGCTAACCTTTGGCTAGAGCCCTAGAAGCTGTATATGAATAGTAAGTCCCCTGTGGTAGGAGTGAAAATGTAGAGAATTAGATAAGCTGAGCTGGTTGATTCATGCCTAATGAGAGATCCCAAAGCCTGACTAGTTGGAACAAATCTCACGTACTGCGAAGACATTACTCACAAGTGACTACATGGAAAACGAATAAACAAAACTAAACCAACTCTGGCAATCTTCTATAAACTATTTTGCAATTTCTTGTTTAAATGTATGCCTAAGTTATCTTTAAACTCCAATTTGCTGACAACACAAACAGGATATGTGTATGAAATAATTATCCCACTTGCTATAAATAAAGTGGGAGACTAATATTCAGCTATGAAAGAGATCCAATCAATAACAATTATTACACTGTCATATGATATTGCACATTTCTCTAGATGTTCACAGCTGCATCACCAAGGAAACAGATTTCATTAATGATGATAATAACAAAGGTGTCATATTATATTATATCTATCCATATAACATGTCCACAGGTGCCGTATCAAAGAAAACTAGGCAGTTATATCCATACTAATCTCACAAGTTAATGCACCTGCGCTGTGCAAATAACTTGGCCAACATACTCTTGGTTTCAACCCCCTAAGGAAGTGAGAGTAAGAGCACCAAGGCAGTCAGAGTTTACAGCAGTATTATATGGTACTGGCACAATATGGTATGGTATGGTATTAGTCGGCCAAGAGCCCTGGCAGCTCGTGTTTACTATGTAAAATTATTACTGACTTGAAATAAAGATTATCTATCTATCTATATATGGTATGATATGGTACGGTGAGGTTTAGTATGACATGGTTCGGTGGGATATGATATGGTACAGTTAATGGTATGAAATGGTGTGGCATTCATTGTAGGGTAGGGTATGGTGAGGTAGGGTATTTGGTATGAGGTGGTATGGCATGGATGATATAGCTTAGCATTGTATGGTATGGTTTGATATTGTGTGATTTGGTTTTGTAAAGTGGAATGATATAGAATAGTATGCTTTGGTATGTTATGGCAGGAAATGAGAGTTAAGGATATGGCATGGAGGTGTATGGTATAGAATGGTATATGGCTTGATATGGTATGGTATGGTAAGGCATCAATTAGTCTGGTATGGTATGATAAAGTATAATATGGTACAGCATAGTTATGATATGGCACTGCTAGGTATAGTATGGTAAGGAATTTTATTATATGGTATTGTAATATACTGCAGAATATTATAAGTAAAATACAAAGTAATAATATAAAAGTAAAATATATAATGGTATGGAATGGTTAAAGGCAAGCCTGGTTTGGTATTATATTCCCACCGTTCCGCACTCATATCTTGTTATCTGCTAGGACTGGAAGCGAGGGCTGGTCACCAGATGGCAGACCCCAACCACACTTATCTGGATTGATACCCTAGCCAGCAGTCGGGTATCACGTAACCCCTCTACTGGGACTGGCAGTTGCTGCATCAACCCCACTGAAAACCTCACATTCTAACCAAGTACTGCACCATCCTTAAGTACAAATTGCAAAAGGTTGTGTATCATATTATCTAACCAAAACCTTTGGTAAAGATAGCACATGAAACAAGTTTATTATCACTATTTATGTTATTTTTATTATTATTATTATTATTGTTATTATTGTTGTTATTATTATTATTATTATTATCATTATTATTATTATTATTATTAATATTATTAATTATTATTATTATTATTATTATTATTATTATTATTATTATAATTATTATTATTATTATTATTATTATTATTATTATTATTATATCACTATTATCATTATTATCATTATCATCCTTATTATCATGACCATAATTATTATCATTATTATTGTTATTATTATTATTATCATTATTATTATTATCATTATTATTATCATTATTATTTTTATTATCATTTTCATTTTTATTATTGTCATCATCATCATCATCATCATTATTACTATCATTATTATCATTGTTATCATTATTATAATCATAATCATAATCATCATTATTATTGTTGATTATTATAATCATTATTACTGATATCTTTATAATATTCATCATTTTCCTGATCCTTCGGCTCATCATCCTCATCACAGTTTATTATTATTATCATTATCTCCATATATGATTTTCAAGACTTAGAACATGTCCTTAAAGTCTCAAACTGTTACTGACAACAGTTCATGGAAAAAACTTATACAAATAAAGTCTTGTATGAGATGTCTTACTTATGTTGTTTTGTGATCTGATACCATATATTAAATCTAACCAAAATATTTAAAAAAAATTTGACATCCTCTTAGCAGGGAAAGCTTCATGATACTGGCAATATATATATCATGTCTTGTACTATAGTGTTGATGGTACTCAGTGCTAACTGTACCACAAAATTGAGATCAACATTTTCAGAAGCCTCACAATGACACCTTACTCCAAACGTTCACCGTAATGGAACGTACAAAGCATCTTCATTAACAGTCAAACATTGAAAAATATCTAAAGAGGACAAAGACTGTTAGTCAAGTATTTCTCAAAGTCAAAATGGTGCGTAGTTGTCACGATTTTTCCATATGGGTCAGACAAGCTCCGGATGTAAATGTCAGTTAATAATCCGAAGGGGCTTTTTACTCGATGATAATTTGATCCCTTTCATGCTGTACAAATTAAGAACCTGCCATTTACACACAAAACTTATGGGTCCATTGTGTGTTTTTTCCTGTATGCAGACTTGGGAAACATTAACTCGTTCATTTTAACAACAAGCCCAAAAAGGTCTAATATTTTGCTGATATCTTTAATTGTCAGATCTTTATTCAGAAAAATCTATAGGAGATGCATTGAACCAAACCAACAACTAAATATAAATTGTGTGAGTCTGTAAGTCTACTGTAACCCCAACAGCTTATACTCCAAAGCATAGTCTTAGCCTGCAGGGCATCTGCGTGTCATAACAGATGAACATGATGGTTCTTGAAATATGTTATACATTTCTGTAATGAGCAATAAAGTAAACAACAGTAATTAAACTTAATAGGCCGCAGTGATTTTCAAACTGCAATTCTCTCCCTCTTGATATATGTATTTGAGCCAATCATAATCAAACATCAGCTGTCCATTTCTTTTAACAACCGCCAATAGGGGGTTCCCTTCAATTTTCGTATTAGGCCTAGAAAAAAAATTGTTTGTTTCCTCTAATGGTCCGAAAAGAATAGGGTAGGTTATAGGTCGGTATAAAAATATTTTTTGGATAATTTTTTTGTCAAAAATGTGTGTTTTATGCATGTTTTACGTTGATTGGGAGTTGGAAGGGCCGAAAAAGCTTTTGGGTAGGGATTTCTTTGAATAAAGACGTGTTAGGGTAGGGTTACCGAAACAAACAACTTTTTTTAGGTCTTAAATATTACCTTCTTGGTATTCAGAAGGACTGCATTTAACCAGTATGCCATTTGGGTATCACCCAGAATAATAGTTGTTTCATCAGTTTCATACTCGATGACTCCTATCTCCTGAGTATTCAAGATTCTATATTATCCCTTAGTTTTTTCACAACATTGCATTGTATCAACATATGTTCATTTGAATCTTCTTCTTTTTCACAGAAGTCACACTTAGAGAAGTCCTTTATTTTATTTTTACGGGAATATTGTTTGTATAGAACCAGTCCTATGTAAAGTTTGAAACTGAATATATCTCAAGTATATTTTATCAGTCATTAAATTTCTAGTTAAGGATTTTCTAACAGCAAATGTTTCCAGTTTCACTGTAGTTTTCTCTTTCCATTTCTGACAGACGTTATCAATAATACTGGTGATTCTACCCATGATAAGTTAATGGTGAGCTGGACTACAGTCAAAAGCCACAAACTGATCCCAAGTCACTGGCAACTTTCTCACATTCCTTAAAGTACTAGTAACTGGTAAATAAGATACATTTTTCTTTTCGAAAGTGTGGTCTTCATTACTTATAAAATATAAGTAAGTAGATTGAAGAACAAAAAAGTTATGATTAGTAGTTTTTCTTTTGATTTCAAAGTGCCAATTTTGAGAAAAAAATCTCCCGCCGAAAAACGACTGAAAAAGAGGCTATGCAGCAGTTGACGTCAAGGGTGGCCCTCAAAGATTTAGGTCATCTCTTTTTACACTGAGCGGAATAGTCACTCGTAAACATAGCTGTACTTTCCTCGATGCTGCTTCATCGTTGATAAAGCTAAAATGCTGACAAATGCTATTTTATGCGCCCAATCGTCACAAAAACTTATCAAGTATTATAGAGCACTTTTAATGCTTTAAAACAATATAACCATTGTAGAAATTGGACATTCCTGGACCAAGAGGCAGCCCAAAGCAATATGTCAATATGTAATTTCCAAGCGATATGATTTGACGCCATCCTGCATGTGGACCACTCATGACGTCACAGCCAAGTTTTGCCACGATCGGCGTATTTTATGGGTGTCAGAGCAATTATGCTCTGTATCTCGCTTAATACTAGGAATACTACACTTTTATTATGCGTTTTTAATCTACAAATACACGATGTATAACATCCTAGAAATGACCTAGCTCAGCTAGCATGGGTACCCATTACTAGGACTTTAAGCTGGATTTGGACTATGATCTTAGGCAGTGGTGAGAGACAATGCTTTGACCGCTCAGCTGTCGGGGAGCCCCCTCAGAGAGATGGTGAAGATGCATGATGACCTAGTTAGTGCTGTCTCCTCTGGCAGCACGCTTCATGCTACAAGCAGTCAGGCCCAGCGGTGGCATGGTGCTTGGTGTCAAGGCAGTGGGTTTCATTTCAAACGGGCCGCCTTTGCCGAGCCGAATATAGAGGGTAGCTCGGGCAACTGTAGGACAAGGAGGAGGACTTGAGGTGAGGAAAGCAGAACTGTAAGTGTGCGTGCGTGCACCCCGCATGGCAATATCAACATATCTACAGGCTGGTCTCTGTGCATAGCTGTTGCCTATAGTCTGCCTGAAGGGCAAAAATACCCTCCCGGCCAGCACCACACCCTCAGTTAAGGCACCAGAAAGTCAATATTAGTTCTGTAAGGAGTCAACTTGGCAGGAGATCTTTACATATAGACATTCTTCCCAAAGAAGAACAACAAATGGCTCCTACTATATGTGCATTGTTTATGTTGTACAAAGTCCAAACACTGTCAATTCCCAATGAGGAGGTGATCAGTGGTAGAAGAAAAAAGGAAATTAAATGAATAGTCAAAGAATTGATCATTCTCAATGAATTCATCACGACAAACAGGTGTTTTCTTAGCAGATTGAGCACTCCTGCATGAATCTGATACTTCCACTGAAGCTTGAGTTGTTCATATCCTGTCATATATAGCACACAGCGCTACAAAGGGAAATATTCTAATACCCCTACAGTGTTTCTCATAGCCTGGGGACTGCAGACTGGTGATTTGCAGGAGCGCTCCCCTCATGAGCTGATAAGTCAGCCTGCTATTTATATCAAAGCAGGTTCTAAGTATCAAGTGCAGCCCCAGGACAGACAGCTGAGTATCACTATCATATGTTGACCTTTGACACGTACTGCTGTGATCATGTGACCTTCCCCATTAATGCTCACACTCTTGCCATTCAGAACAGCCAAAGGCTTATATATATACATCTCATAAGCCTTTGGAACAGCATATCCATATGGCTTCCCTCCAGTCTAGTCCCACATTGTTCTCAGAACTAATAAGATTTTTTTTATAAATTTACAGTGACAAAGTGAAATTCCTCTGTTTGTACATATGCTTATTAATACAGCATCTAGAAATGATACTAGTTTTAGATATTTTACAACAAAAGTACCTCTTAGAAAATAGTATAAGGAAAAATGTTAACCAGAATTCAACAAACAACTTTCCATCAAATTCTTTTGCATTGGTGCTTTATTATCACAAAGTTATGTTTAACAGCATCATAGATGAAATAGTTTTCAAGGGGAACTTATAGAGCAAGAATGAATTAATGTTACTTTAATTTCTAAGACACCATATTGCAATTATGGTGAAAAGTATGATATTGTATTTTATCAAAACTTATCATATTTTCAGCAGTTAATGATGCCTGCAGTGTCCAAGACTTTGCTCCAGGTAGACTGTTTTGAAATGATAATGCTATGCTGTGATCAGGTAGGTCTTTAACCCTTTCATGAAAATGGGTGCCTCAAAAAGTCCTAAAGGTTATGGACATACCCTTTTTTTAACAAAATTGTCACTAACGAAAAATACCTGTAAGATGAGTGCTGACCAGAACACATGGTTAGTTCCATCAACATAAAAATATTTTTCAATTTTGTACTTTATTATCTGATAACAATAATTTTCAAATCAAAGCATCCACACTATAACCCAGGTTTCTCAGACCCTCAACCAGTTAAAGAAATAAGATATGGGTTAGTTTATAAGTGGAGGATTTTGGAAGTTTATCGTGGGCTGTTTATCATGATTGGTTTATTTACTGAGTTAATTACTGTGTTTATGGCACCTCCTGTGAGGCAGTCCTCCCTGGTGCCCACCATGTAACCATGATGCCTCTATACATCACTCCAATGCTGCTCTCTCAGCACGCTATCACAGTGCACATTACAACTTAGTTCTAAAATCACAGCTAGTGAAAAGCTATTTTCACGAAAAATGTTTACCTTTCTAAAAATCACGGCAATGTGGATTTGTCATAAGAAAATTAATCTTGGAAGTAGGGGAAATATAAAAAATATAACCACCATGTTAAGATAAAACCAAACCTAGCTAAGACTTCCTAGGAAATCTTGGTATTTTGCTAGGATAATCAATCAATGAAATTCTTTGGTATTCCCAGTTTCATTTTCTAAGAACAGTTTCAGCCCAGGGTCTTAGCCGATATTTGGAAACAGGTTGTCCAAATAGAGGTTTCATAGACTTTTGCTTGTCCAAAGTGTGGTACAAAATACATACTACTAATAAGATAGACCCTATACCTTTACAGATTTTGCTTTTTTAGGCCAGATACTGCTTTGTGTGTCTTATAAAAGTGACACTACAGCTTCTACATCTTCTATCTTCTAAGAAAAGTCATCTTCAGCAAATTCTGACATAAACTTTTGGGTGTCCAAACTGTCAAAAAACAAAGTTTTGCGTGTCCAAATGACACGCTGGACGCATTGCGGCTTAAAGCCCCTGTTTCAGCCAATAGGAGGAAGGCAGCCAAGTCACACTGATTGTGTGCATGCTCCACACCGTTACTGGATGTGCTTTCTCTGCAGGACACGACAGGACACCTTGTGTGCACTTGAGTCTGTTGACCATTATAATAGTACATGTGCTGCCAGAGCTGTGAGGTCTGGTGGTCTGCAGGTCCTGCCAGAGTAAACAGTGGTGTCAGCAGAGGGGCAGATTCCCACAATTAGAGGCCGCGAGGGAGAGTCATTACTGGCTCCCGTGTGAAGATTCCACAACCTAAACATGTGGATCAGCGCGGTATAACAACTCTCTGGTGGGGGCCGGCTGCAATGCTGTCTCAACAGGAGACAGATAGTTGCCTGCATAATTGATGCAACGTACATATACCTGGAGGATCTGCGCTATTGGCTTTATAATGATTTTGTTCTTCTCAGCAGGTGTGAGTATAGCTCAGTGGGTTAGGCACTGGATCAGTGATCAGTTCAATGTGCAGCTACTGTACATACTAGGAGGCATCTGTCCCTGAGCAATAGTTCCTAGTGCCTCAGTACGCCTGGCTGTCATATGTGATACCCACGCTAAGGTTTATAGGTATTATATGAATGATACAAAAGTACCAAAGGAACTAATAAATTACTGAGGTAGTGTTATCCCCAGGTGTTGAAAATGTGTGCTGAGTGAAACAACCTGCTAGGAATAATTATAAAAGGTCGTGTGTACATTGTGTGCAATGGAACAAAATCCACTAGACCCAATACTGTAAAGTTTGAAATATTGGAGTGGAACTATTATTGGCGACATTAGCGAGTGGGTCAGATTCTCTAATATTACGATCCATTTTTATTTGTTCCATTTTTCAACGATTTTTCATCTTGCACAGGCCTCCAGGTACGTTTCTGTGTTTGGAGGCCATGTGCACCATAAATCTGCCATGGCGGCGATACCGTCTTCCGGTGAATTCACTAATATGGAAAAATGGATCAATTCGCTAAATTTAAGCACGCCTATATTTCGAACTTTACAGTACTTTATTTTTCTTCATTTATCTTGGGGTTGCATGCTAGCCCCAGAGTTGCTTAGCAGACTCTTATAGGCACTTACAGTAGTGATTTCCATACAGCTGGTGATTTAGACCACATATGTTTGGTACAAAGTTTCCATAATTATTCCTGAGTATCTTATTCTAGATCATTCCAACAGACACATCTGCTTGGTACAAAGTTTACATAATTATTTCCATGTATAGTAATGTATCCAAGATCATTCACACAGCCACATATGTTTGCTACAAAGTTTGCCAGATTACTCCCATATATCGCACATTACCCAGAGACTGCTAGCTGTGGCAATTCCCTGCCACATAAACATTTTAGAGGTTTGACTTCTACTCAAAGATTGTGAGATATCTCCAGGGAGCTTAGTGTTTAATCTGATAATTAGTTTTCATTAGTTACTAAATTGGTTCCCTACACTAAACGGATGCAATTTTAGATTTATTAGAATATATTTCACAAATGCCATGCTTAAGAATTACTTGAATGACAATTCATACACTAAGCATTTTAAGTTATCTATGCGTTAAGTTTCACTTCATCTGGATATTATGATAACTTCTAGAATAACATCCAAACCAAACATAAATTTTACATATATCAGAACATTTCACTCTTCAAATACTTTCCAAAAGATATTTACCTGTATGCTTGAAAGATATTGCTAAGATAGTAGAGGCTGAAGTAGGCCACTACAGGCAGTATTAGGTTAAAGTAGTTTATTTTTACATGAAACCATCACAAACGAAATTGAGCCAAAATGCTTAACCAAAGGCCGTTTAAATGACCTTTATATCATGCACCTAACTTTACTCACAATCAGCCAAGACAAAGACACCATCCTGCGCTTCATCCTCAGCTAGCGGAGGCCACCATACTCAAGCATGACTGGAAATTATCACAAATCCTTCACCAACTCCCCTTAAAATAGCAAGTATTCCATACACTGATGACAGAGTGGAATCTCTGCTTCCAGGTTCTCCTGAGTCGGGCTAGGAGAACATACAGAGCTACACTGAAAGGACAACACGCAGCCTCAGAGCCTAAGAGGGATACCACCATAGCTGATTGGTCTTGCACAGGTCTCCTGACTCAGGCCAAGAGAACAATTAAGACACAGCGCAGAAAGGACAGTGAGAATAATGATGTCTTGAGAGAGGCAGACCTCATGGCTGAGTGGTCTAGCGAAGGACTCCTGACTCTGGCCAGGAGAACATAAGTAATGCAACACAGCAAAGGCAGTGAACATCCTGATATCTTGAGAGAGGCAGACCTCATGGCTGAGTGGTCTAGCACAGGACTCCTGACTTAGGCCAGGAGAACATAAGACACAGCACAGCAATGGCAGTGAGCATCCTGATATCTTGAGAGAGGCAGACCTCATGGCTTATTGGTCTAGCGAAGGACTCCTGACCCTGGCCAGGAGAACATAAGACACAGCACAGCAATGGTAGTGAGCATCGTGATATCTTGAGAGAGGCAGACCTCATGGCTGAGTGGTCTAGCATAAGACTCCTAACTCAGGCCAGGAGAACATAAGACACAACACAGAAAGGGCAGTGAGCATCCTGATATCTTGAGAGAGGCAGACCTTATGGCTGAGTGGTGCAGCTCGGATTTTGAGTTTTAAGCTCACTGCACAAGTTCTGGGGTTCAACACCCTCTATGGAGTATGTGAGGAAAGCGTCAGAGACATGGGGTTGGCGAGGGATGTTGAACCATTTCCTCCACCAATAGTGACTATAGCTAGTGATGATTCAGCGAGAATGGCAGAAACAATGACAATCAACAAAACTCCTTCCTTCCCTAGAGTTCCTCTCGCAAGAAGTGTGGCCAGGCCGCGAAAAAGTCACCAGCGATTCCTGAGGAAACAAAGCAGCTGCCTTCTTTCAGGCAGCCAGCGCGGGACGGAGCGAGCGGGACGCCCGAGCCTGACGTGTGCTGGCAGCAGAGTAAGTGACGTCGCGCCTAATCCGCTGCGGCAGCAGAAGCCTGAGCTGCTGCCCAGCTTGCTACACAGCGCATCCTTGAGGTGTCATCATCCCCGCCACTCACACCACGCCAGCTCCTGCTGAGTTACCTCCATAAACTCATCATCTAGTGGATAAACAACTACTGCTGCTGCAACCAGCAGAATCTCCTAATTGGCTCTCAGGACCCTGCCCTCGGCTGCTGACCATACAAGGCCGTATTTACTGGATCTTAACTCAGAGGGCGCTTATGCAAAATAGCTGCAAGTGTAGTCAGACAAACAGCATGTAACTATTCCTGTAACTTATCTATTACTAATCTTAAGTATCCTCACCAAAATATTCCGAAGAAAGTTTTCATCAGATCTAAAACATTCAAAAATAATTTCTAAATATGAGTTCAAGTCGAAATCGTTTTTTTATAGTATCAAGTATGCTTTACAATCAAGCATGTTTTGGAAAATATATTAAGAAGAAATGTCATCAAACGCCATCTAACAACTCTCGTCGAAATACTTTGTAAATTTATGCTTTTTCTTCAATCGTACAAGTATCATAGATCCAGATGGCATTTCAAGGGGAGGTCTGCCTCAGCATCTAAGGGTTTAAAGAATTGAATACAACGAAATAATTGGAAATGGCTATTTATAGGGCCCCTAAACATTTAGGGTATCTAGTGACATAAATTATTGAATCAAATTTTTGGAGCCTTTTTATGGTCAGGTATTTCTCAAAATATTCATTTCAAGAGAGTCTTTACCTTATTTAAAATGCTCTGACATTATTTCAAGATTCAATTTGCTTGTTAAGGGTAACACCATGTTCATGGTTGTTAACTCAAAGCATTGGGTCTCTTTTGTAAATTAGGACATGTACCCAAACCTAAAACTTGATTGCCAATTTTGGGTATCCAGTTTCAAACACCTTGGCTTTATAAGGCCCTCTCTTAAGGTTACAAGAATTTTATGCCACAAGCTATATTTTTTCCAAATTGAAAAACCTCTTTAATACCCATTTGTGACACAAAAGGTTTCTTTTTTGTGAGGGAATAACACTTTAGCTGGTTGTAAAATTTGTCTTACCCTATATTTGCCAATGTGGCATCAAAATATCCATAAACCTATAAAACTGTCTAGTAGCCAATTTCCATGCCATTATGACAGATCCCTCCTGTATAGGCAGTATAATGTATCATCAAACTCCAATGACAGGAAAGGGACCTCATCTCACTAAAAGCCAAGCCAAACGCTGCTTCTATTTCACTATGATATAATACTTTATACATTTTTATGAGTTTTTAATAAAGGTAATTTCGCTGTAAATAAAATCTCTTAAGATTGTACAAATCAATCTTGTAGATTTCATAAGCTGAACATGCCTGTTATCCCATTAGTCATACAGAGAATGTGGTTATACAAAAGACACTTGCACATTGACAGTAATGGCCACAGCAGGGTAAGCCTCATAGCTGAGTGGTCTAATGCTTAGCCACTATATGTTTTTCATAGAACTAAAAGTGACAAAAAACATAATTCCAAAATTCTACTCCTGCAATCACTCATTTCATTGTGGTAGGATAAAGATGAAAGTAAATATATGAGGATGACTGTTTTGCACTGACTGCTATAGCTTTATAACTGGCTGGTCATGATTCACATAAAACTACTGCAAAAAGGTGATAATACTCTAAGAAAATATGGAATCAATCTGCACTAGTCCCCGACTGCTGGATCTTATGCAACAGTGAGATACATTGAACAGTTGCACAACCCATTAGACCACTCACCCATGGAGGCAGCCCCTGGACTCCCTCAAGTACACACTGGCAGTAGTCTATCGCTATAAGAAACATGTATACCACACACACAGACTCTTCATTATTAACAACCTCAGAGCCGCAGATTTATTGCTGGAATCCATTTGGAGATTAAAGCTTAATTTGCCAGCATGTTTTTACATTGAGATGTACAAGGTGTCTTCCTAGCTCCTAATAGCAGAACTGGAGGGGAGGGAAATGCCCGTGAATTATAGAGTCATTGATGGGGACCCAGTCTAAGCGGTAAAGAATGGCGCAATTTCAGTGCTTTCCTTCCTTTGCTTAACCCTTGCAATGCTGAGGCTTAACCTTCGAGGATTCAAAGATTTTTATAAACCTTGTTGTGTTGGTAATCATTGGACAGCTCTCGCTGAATACTCTCAAATGAGTACCCATGTGCCAGGGTTTCAGTAATTTCTTAAGGTTTTTTGCATCATTTTTATTAAGGACAAATTAGCCACCAGCAGCATAAGGGTTAACCCACTCTTTCTTGCAGAGACTGCTTAACACATGAATGCTCGCAGCCGCCAAATATAGCCTGCCTATTGTGGTGAAATCTTTCAGGGAAAAGCATTGGTGGAAAATATTTGAATAAGAGCACTACCGACAACTCTACATCATATATTTTGCAATATTATTCTTTATTACCTATTGAATTATTGTAAAGAGTTTCATAGATCTAGACCACAGTTTCTACAAGAGCTTGTAGGCATGAATGGGTCAAAACAGCCTGACTATCTTGGTGTCATCTACCTGTATGAAGGCATGTTTCAGAAGATATTTGGAGGAGAAAATATCAATCAATACGAACATCACCCTGAACTTGTTCGCCAATCTATGTGTTGTCATCAAAGCCATCATAGTATGAACAAGTGACATCTTTTAAATCATCCATGCCTTTAGTGGCCCTTAAAGCTTTTCTTTACTATTTTGGGGATCTCTCCAACCACATCAAAAGTATTTGAGGGAGAAATGTTAATTGGAAGTTAAATAAGAATTCTCCTTTAATTATCTTGTCATTATTAAGAGATGATGAGTATACTTTCTATTCCTTTCTTGTTTTCTAAAGAAAGGTTTCATATATCCACTGGGTGGCACTGTACTGAGTGGGTTGCAGTAGCTCTGAGCATCGATGGGTTACACAGTGGTGAGAGGCAGTTGGTCTACTCCTGGACTTACAAACACCCATTGATTACACTGGCCGGCTCTGCTTAATATCAAGATTCTACAAAAACAACTCATACGCAGACATGCAGTGGAACCCTAGCTCCAGGGGCCTACCTATCTCTTTAAACTCTCCTGCCAATGTTGTGGGGCAAGGCGAAACCACATTTTCCCAGCAGTAAATGAATGAAATCTGGTAAAATAACATTCAAAATTGAACAATTGAGGTTGTATTTATAAAGGTAAAGCTGTGATGCATATGTGAATTATTTAGTTCATAAATGCCTCCGTTATTAGATTTTATATTTATGAAATAAGAATATTAAGGGTTCTATATTTTAAAAAGACTGGGACTTTATATGGACAGCTGGAATTTGATGTTATTTATTGAATTAATATGATAAAATTTTCTATCATTGAAATATTGGTAATTCAGGAAAGTTTTGCTCAGTAGCAGTTTGTACTTGCCACTGTCAGTGACAGTAAGCAGGCAAACACTTATGGCAATTGATGCATGCATTCTATCTTTATATTTAGCAGTATCAAAGTACAAATAATAACAGAGACATATAAAACTCAGGTAAATATGTCTCTGCTAATACCATGAATGCTAATGTCTATAGCGACCAAAACTGTTCTCACTGAAGATATCATCTTTGCAATCAAACCTCTTAGTGGCCCCTCAATAGTATTCTGTTGATAGAGGTACCACTATACAGCCATCACTCAATCCATTAAATCATGCAAACAGTCGTCAAATAGCAACATGCCACCACACCTTTCTAAAGCTGCCCCTTAATAGTGTTCTGTTGATATAGCCACCACTATACAGCCATAACTCTATCAATAATTGCATGCAAACATGTCAAATAGCAACACGCCCCCACACCTCTCTAAATCTGCCCCATAATAGTATTGGGTAGCTAAAGTCATCAATTCAGGGCCATCACTCTATGAATTAAAGCGTGCGAACACGTCAAATAGCTTATACCCCTCCCTCACCTTAACTACCGCTCAGGTGACTAACAGCACATGCTACATTAGAATATAGCATTATCAAAATTGCACTAGGTGTGTTTTATATTCCATTAGCCAGGCCTCCCAGCGAGTGCGGAGCCGTGGTAATCTGCCGCACACACGTCTTAATGATGCTTTTTATTCATTAGCAGGTGCGCACCTGGCCCTGGGGTCCTCCGGGCCGTAAAGCAGCAGCTCCCTCATGCTGTTCCTTGGCGATAGAAGCCCTCGATATCGCCGGCATTAAGCATCCCACCACCGCCGATAAACCAGCAAATCAGGCTCTCAGCTAAACAAGCAACGTTTATGCCGATTCTCTCCGCGATTCCTTGATATGAAAATATTAGCCCCCGCCAAACACGCTCACAATTGAAGCATGGAGCTGGGGAATGTCTCATTTTTGTCGGTGGTAAATGAGCTAAGGTGCTTTATGGCAAAATGCGGGTATTATCCTAGCCATTAAGGCCCATGAAATCAGTGAGCATGTCATTAGGCAATATGGTGCTGGCCATTACGTCCACAGCGACATGATTTACGTGGGAATTCATCTCACCGGCACCAGCCATACAGCTGTGACTCTTAGTTAAGTCAACAAATAAAGCATCTCGCTGTGAGTGATCGCCGAGATATGCTTTGTTTGCTGCCACCGAAAACGACAACGACAATGAGAAATATTGCATGAAGAGCTACAGTTATGTGCAATCAATGGAAATCTACATCAAAGTATGGCCCAGGGGGATTCTTTGAATTCCTGCCGATATGTACGCGGACCACGGTCATTGGTCAGATCACCCACATAAAACAGGCTCATTCGGAAATCTCCCTGTTCTCACACTGACCTTTACTTCATCTTGCATTAAAGAAATTATCAAATGGCCTATGCATTGATATAAAGGTTAAAATGTTTGAATGAAAAATATCATAATTTTGCATGCCTCCAAAGCATACCTATCACTGTTCTCTGTGCAGTTTATCAAATTGGCTGCCTATAATGTAACCAAGTCAAATGATTTGTGGAGGACCACTTAGCGGAAATTATTTTAACAAATCAATTTGCCAGTTCACTGCCTTGAGAGTGATCAAAGCAATTTAGTAATTGTGGTTTGTTTTGAGATCATAATCAATTGTGCACAAAATTACAGAAAAAGTCTCCACTAAATATATAGACAAAGTTTTCATTGGTCTTTTTTCTATGGCTATACTGTTTTGTTTATTTGTTCAGAGTTAAAGTTGATACATAAAATTCATTTATGCCTTAGAGTTACTATGATGCTGAGAGGAAATGAGAAGGGGATTAACCTATTGAGCATAAATAAATTGGCAAGATATTGATTGGGATAAATGTGTATTACTTGGAATGAATGGTACACTGGCTGTTTTACAGATTTAGTTGTTTAACTGGAAGTTATTAATTCACATAGTATACTAACCATGCCATTACCAAGTTAACATCTCTATTTCTTTGATGGAGTTATAGTCAATAATTGGATTGCTGTTTCTCACAAATATTAACTGACACAAGACAATGCTATTCAAGTGGCCCCAGTTAATTATTATCATTATCATTATCATCATTATTATTATTATCATTACTATTATTATCATTATTATTATTATTATTATATAATATTATTATTATTATTATCATTATTATTATTATTATTATTATTATTATTATTATTATTATTATTATTATTATTATTATTATTATCATTACTATTATTATCATCACTATTATTATTATTATTATTGTTATTATTATAATAATTTTTATTATTATTATTATTATTTTTATTATTATTATTATCATTTTTATTATTATTATTATTATTATCATTACTATTATTATTATCATTATTATTATTATTGTTATTATTGTTATCATCATTATCATTACATTCCAATTAATCTTATCATTGATAATCCACAGTGTTGAACCGTGCCAGAAGCTAAGCCCCAGCTCGCAGCCTGGCTGATGATTGAGCGCCGGGAGAGCTGGGACAGGTGAGATAACGACGTTTCCATGTTGACACCTGTGCAGAGATGGAAAGCTAATGAAATGTGATTCGTTGAGGGAGCTGGGATCATGGCGAGACCGTGCCGGGGGACGGTACAATGACACACACAATCCATACAACACCTGGCGCTAATGCAAATAGCATTATCATGTGCCGCCGCCTCACGCAAACCATTTCCTCCTCTCATGACAGATTGATGCCATCAACCATGACTCAATACGCCCCGCCACAACCATAAGGCAAAAGGAAAGGAAGCTATTTCTTCGGATTTGCCAAATGCCGATATAAATCCCTGAAAACATATTGACAGCTATTAGGGACGTATATACCTTATCATATTTCTAATGAAAACAGTATTTGCAATACTGTATAACTGGTTAATTTGGCGTGTACTTAAGTTGGTGTTTTTTTTCAAAAAAGTATTTTCCCTGTATCTATTTTGGCATCTGGAGCAGTCAGAACAACGCCATCTTTATGTAGACATATTTTTATGCGATCTTTAATTTGGCGTTGATGGGCATTTGCCAAAAAATGCCAAATTAAAAACCATGCCAAATTAACCAGTTATACAGTATACTTAAATTATAGATATAAATCAAACCAAAAATTCTCCTCTAAGTATCTTTCATCTCATGCTTTTAAATTCCAAGATTATTTTCAAAATTGTTGTAGATCCAGACAGCACATCCTCTAAATGTTAATGGGTTAAATGTTAACCATTGTTAACATTTGACACTCATCATAAGGCACGTCCTATCAGTGCTGAACCTGATGAACTGTTTATTTGTACATGCAGGTAATTTGACCTGCTTGTTTATCTATAAACAAAGACATGGAACTAGAGAGTGGTAACCAAATCGGACTTTAAAGGAATACCAAGATTGCACTGGGCTGAAGGAGTCGGTGCACATAGGGCTTCACCATCTGCAGACTCTTTATGGTCACTTAAAGCCACAAGTACCATAATAGGTCTTATCACAAATGTCGATCCACTGGATACACAACCAGCAGGTCTCACTTAACAGCCTGGCTACACCATTGTTCATCAGAACCCTGGCTACACCTAATCTCGGTGAATCTTGTCTCAGTGCCACGTCACTAGGAGAGGGTTTTAGACCTGATGCTGGTCAAGAGGTGCGTTCTGCACATGTTGGTGTGCAACTTTCTCTGCAATGTGAAAGATACAAGATCCCTCATTGGTCTTTGTCTCCTAGTGACGTCACAATGAGAGAAGATTCACCGAGATTAGGTGTAGCCAGGGTTCTGTAATGGGTCCTATGGCAATTAACCTGTGGAGACAAATCCATAGGTAATATGAATTATTAATCTGCTGAAACAGCTCCTGTTATTGGCCCATGTAATAGAAATACCTTCTGGAAAAATAATCCTGCCCTGAAATTTGCCAGTTATGAACTCTTTGGTTGCCAATGAATATCACATCCAGAGCCATGCCAGAGATAAATGATAATAATATTTGCCCTGGAATTGTTGAGCAGATTGTTGGATTCCCTGATGGCAGTGGCTACCATGTGAGATCAAATGGCTTATTTGTCTTCCTTTCTCAGTGTTTGATCTATCTGGTGTAGGGCATTACTTTCTAATAGAACATTTTGAAGGAAAAATGATTAGAATGAATACAACTTCACCATAAATATATTTGTCTGAGCATTACAACGAAGCATGAAAGCTAAGCCAATCCTTGATAACTCTTCATCCAGGCTTAGCTCAACATCTGATCAAGAAATGTTGATCAGAATGAAAACAACTTTACTTAAATCATAGTGAGCTTCATATGAAAATTATTCTTTTAAGTGTAGGCGTACCAAAACGATATGTTATAGTTGGAATAGTGCCCAGGCATGGGTTTAAACCCCCATCCATCTGAACCTACATCAAAGCTGGAAAGTTGATCCCACCCCAGATACCTCTGAATCATGGGGTCAGCTGGCTGGCTTGAGTTAAAGCTGTCCGTCTAATTTAGAACTCAGGCGCTCAACTCCTCAGGTCGTCATCGGCAATTTTTGCCAATAAATAATTATTATCAGGCATCAGAATATCGGTCTCTTTGGGATACCTTCTTGGATAGTGAAGGGTCTGGTAAAAAAGACCCCTTACGACCATTGCTCTGAAGATAATAAGTGTAAGTGCGCAGCCAACAGGCTGTACATATAGGCAACCAAGTCAAGAAATCTGCACTCTCCGAGGTACTACTCAATCTTAGTGTGCATCAACTGAGCCTCCAGTACTTCCAATAATGGTTCAGGTTTCTGCTACTTTGGACTTGCATTCAGGGGTGAACAGTAACCTTTATCAGCTAGGTGCCTGCTAAAGTAAGCAGCAATATAGCAGAGTTGTTTTCAAACCCTACTGTGAAAGCTTCTGCAGCTTCTTCTGAGGGGCTGAGTCCTTATTTCAGAAATCAACAAATAATTGCTTCTCAGATCATCTATTCCACATGCGAATCCCCCTGTAGTAACGCAACCACTTATGGAGCTGCTATATGGCTATTAATAAATGATAGACAGGAAGATGGATATGGTGGCTGGCAAGAGCTAATTGGTGGGGGTGGGGAAATCTCTCTTCAAAGGTGTGCACAGATAGTAAGGCCTAAAAAAATAAATTGTTTGTTTCCTGTAACACCCCAGGAAAAATTAGGGTAGGTAGGTAGGAAAATGTTTTTATTTTAAGAAATCTTTTTAGTGATAAATGGTAGCCTCACAGTTGAGCTGTTCATGTTTTTCATTCGGAATACCATGTTTTTGATTCAAAATGTCATAAAAAGATTTCGGGTAGGGCCAAAAATATAGGGTAGGTAGGGTTACAGGAAACAAACAATTTTTTTTTTTTTAGGCCTAATAGACTGGTGCCCCTATAGCCCTGCTAGCTAGCTAGCGTAGCCACACTCCTAACTGCTACAGAGACCCCTCCTTTATAGAGATTGCTTGTCAATAAAGAAGGGTACTAACCACCAAGGGAAGAATTGCTCCACCTGCTTTGGAAGACCACCTCTCTTGAAGGACCAGTTTTGAGTCATCCCTATCACTGGTCCTTCTTTACCTAATTGGCCTGTACCGGTCCAAAAAGGACTAATGACCTTCTAGTAATTAAGCCTCTTTATGAAAATATTAGACAGAGAGATTTTAACTAGAACTCAACTAACAAATAGTTTGTGCATGTCATTTAATAGATACCAGGACTCACTTGCATAAAACAGTTGCAGTAAAGAATACCTTAAACTCCTATAATGGGCCGAGGCTCCCCTTGACTTTGCCCTTAAAATAACCTTAAAGATAACCCTTGGCCTATAAGGAAACCTAATCAGGGATATTCAACATTGCAATGTTTTATGCAATCAGCCGATGGGGCAGGGAAGAGCACCTAGGTGTACTTATCAAGGTGATCTCAGGCATGCAAAGGGTCAAGAGGTTTGTTTGCAGGTGACCACAGCAGTGCGGCCAGGATGCCACAGAGGAAGCGATCATGAGGCTGTGTCAACCCCTTATGACTGAGCTTACATTACTACTTCCTAGCTCCACAATGAGGCCAGAGGTTAGAGGTGGTGCTAGTATGTTTTCATAATAGATTATCCACGGCCCTTAGCATAGCTTTGTCTCCTCCTTTCTACTCTATACTTACAGTCAATATTGACACACAAATTGAAACATCTTGCCAAGCAGTTAAAAAAGGGTTGCATCTGTTGTACAAGTCTTTCAACATTTACTCTCAAGCAGTTGGCACAATAGGTTGTTATATATGGCTGTTGAACAAGGGTGTACAGTGATGGTAATAGGTCCGCATTAAGAAAACTTTCAGTTTGCATATCAGTCAGAACAAGCATATTGTTTACAATACAAACTCAAAACCGTGCAATACAATTAACATTCATATCAATCAACATTAGTCTCTTATCCTAATTTTATATGCTATATTTTGTAATAAAAAACAGGTGCCACAAACTTGGATTGATTGCACCAAAAGTTAAAAAGAAAAACATTCATATCTTTCCCAAATGTGTAAATTGCTGCATCAAGCATTTGAGGTGAATAACATGAGACACTCATCTTGATGTCATACTCATATGTAGATTTTGTTCTTAAATCACATGATGTTTTCATGATTTTCAAATAACATTAGAGACATACTTATCTGAAATTGACCACATAGAGCCACTGCTAAGATGACTATCAGCTTTACTAAAATCTCAGCCAATGGCATGGATGCATCTAAGTCAAGAGTTGTCTTTGCCTCACAAAGAGTACTGGGTATTTCATGTTTGTGTTTACTTTATTGTGTATCGGCCGCCCTGTCCTCTCATGTATAATGCTAACCACTGTATAGGTTTATGTTATACATCATGTATAGTTCTGGATGTGACAGTTATAGGCCTGAACTCCTTCCTCTCTTGTTCTACCTCAACAGTTGTTTCCAGCATGTGCTATAGAGACGTCCAGTGGAGAGAGGGCCTGGAGGAGAAAGCCCTTTAACAGGTATTCCTACAGAACCGTGCACATTCACAAAGCCACGGCAGACTGGATGAAAACTGCTTAACAGAGAATAAGTAAACACGGATTATAGGAGGACTGCATGTTCAATGATGGCTGCCTGTACTCTGCCTACAAACCAGGTTCATCACGCATGAACAATCACACAGACATCAGCATTCTCTCCTACTGAAGCCCCACTTTATAATAAACGTGGACTTTGTATTCAATAAACACACTCATCCCAACCATACACCGGTAGCAGAAGGCCAACCACTGGTTAACCAACTCATACAGATGCCAAAAATTTAACATCCAATGAGGCCGGACCATTTAGGTTAAATATCACTCTCAGAAAAGCGAAGCAGGAAAGCATTTGATGGGGAAATATCCCTCTGAGCTCAACTTTCTACTACAGAAATGTAACATCTCTCCTAAATTTAATCCCTAGAAATCATTGCATGGAGCGGATTTATCTAAAAAAAAAAAAGGTTCTCACTTTAATACAGAAAAACTGTAAAATGTGGGAGTGGGGCCACATTATTCACTTACCTAGCTCCAAGACTGCATTATTATAACAATGCTAACTAGGATGTACTAGGGATGGATAACTCTGCTTAAAAGGAAATGGTATGTTATGGGTACCAATGAAATAACGCTACTGTTAACAGTACTTTATTGCATTAGTTCCATATAAATTTTGTTGTTAATATTCATGTTTTAGATGCTGGAGAATCTTTAATACATGATAATTAACAGTGATAAGTATCATTAGGATTACCTTTAAGGAATGATTCCGTACAATACGGTATGTTTTGAAACAATACCGGTATCACTTTGTTGTATCCAACCCTACTAGGATGTAATTGAATTATGCTATAAAAAAAAGCAGTGCAGAGATTTGATTTATCGATAGGATGTTTTTCGAGCCCCTGTAGACATGGTAGAGGAGTCCTCTCACTAACAGCGAGATCTTTGCTGCCCCTGCTGCTGCTGCTGTGCCAGTATCGCCAGCAGTCAATATTGACATGGGAATTGCGGCAACTAGACATGGAATATTGATATAGTGTCCAGCCATCAATCATCATTATTTGAAGGATGGCCTCATGTGTTTTCTTCCACTACCATTTCTACACCTCTCTCTCCTATCCCTCTCCATTCATGTTGCTGCTGCGTGCTCTAGTAGTAAACCTGTTGCTGCGCCGCCACCGAGGCCAGTGCCTCTGGGCGGCTGCCGGTCTGCTTATCTCTGCATGGCAATGTGCAGCATCTTAACCCTATTACACCTGCAGTAAACATTTCAGAACCTTGAACATAACTCGGCGAATAGAGGAAAATTTGACAAATATTTCAAAAGGGATTGCCAACCCAACAGGAACCACAACTTTCAGTAAAACATCACTCAAGGCATTGCTTTATCCTGCAGATACTTCCATACGTGTTAGACCCTGTGTGCGCTCTCGATGTGAACGGATTGTTGAGCCCGGCTCCTTTGTTTTTGTCCACCAACCATAACGTAATGCTACCTTAAATATAGACAAAGCCGCTCTCCAGTCTCCAGCTCTTTCCACTATATTCTCTTATACTGGTGGCAAAGAAAGACAAATGAAATAAAGCATTCCAAGACTGAGCAGATGTAACAAGTACATCTTCCTAATGCAAGCATATTTTGGCAACTATTTGAAGAAAAATGTTTATAAGAATCCAATCAACATCTTTTCTACTTTTCTTTAATAATTTGAAGATCCACGCCTTCCTTGGTTACTTCCAAAAGTATCCTAGATCCAGTCATTTAACTGATATCACAGGAAACTCTAAGCATGTATGGGATGACTAAAGTGAAGTGCATGCTCTAGATAGTATGGCTATATGTAGATGAGTTCCATGGCCAGGTGTCTTTCTTCCTCCATGCACCATTCCACCACTAGCTACCTGGGCTGCTCATGCTGCTGCTGGTAGTCTAGAGCTCTGATTGCAAGGGGGGGGGGGATGGTTAGCACAGCAAGGCAATGTGTACTGTTTCAGAGTCTGAGATTGGAGCTCCTTTGTCTTGAACTACTAACCAGAATCCTACCCTACCTTAACCTATCCATGCCTAGAATTCCATGCCAGAAGTGACATTTGGTCTAGCATTCTTTTGACATTACTTTGTTAAAAAAGCATTAAGTATAAAAGTATTTGATGCAAAGACATAGATGAAGTTCTTATTAAATTTTCTCCTTTCAATTTTATCTAAACTAAAAGATTGCTTTCGTGGGAAAGTGATAATTTTAATAGAAGTTATTACAAGCTGCTCTCAGATGCTCCAGTCATGAACAGGTTAATAATCGCACAGCTGATCTCTAGCTCTGTTCACTATAATCTTTAATACTGGAAGGCAAACAAAGAAAGATGAAATATCGCACACCAGGACTGGGCATATATGTAAAAGTAGAAATTCAGATCAGGGCTCAAGATAAACTTAAAGGTCTACCCTTCCCTGCTAGGTAAGTGAGCTGCATTTTAATTCTAACTTTAATACATTGTTACGTGTACATTTTTTCATTTTTACCCAGCAAGGATATACCCCAGTGTGAAAATCACATTAAACACATTCTGATTTCCGATCTCCATAATGGTCCATAAAAAAAGTCAGGACAAGATTCTAAAATATGGTTTACCACACAAATTACAGACCTCCAATTAATACAGCTGAGTATGCAAAAACAACTATTTCTGGTAGAAAAATGAAAATCTGAAGGTTTCCTTCAATTGTTTCATATGGTTGTTAATGAAATTAACAATACTTATCCCAGCTGTCAGTGTCAGTAGAATCTGTCTAACTAAAACCACACTTGAAAAAATACTTGAAGAAAAAATAACAATAAGAATCTAACTTGTAACTTTCATACAGATATTTTGTGAATTAAATGCTGTATTTGGACATTACTTTCAAAGGATATAAGCATTTAGATGTACCTTTTCAAGGAAACAGTGGGCATGAATAGGTTAAACATCCACGTTTGATTCTCCCAATTTGACAGCACAAAACAGTTCAATTATGACGTAGTCCAGGCAGAAGGTGTGCGGGTGAATTTGGTATGTGTGGGATATAACACATAGTTCACATTCACTTATCATTCCAAAGAGCACATTTGCTAGCTTAAGCTGAAGAGGCGGGTGAGATCAGGTGGACTGAGGCATGAGGGGCGGGGGCCAGGCAGGCAGAAAGAGGCCAGCAGGCCACCACCACCACCCTACTAACTGCAAACCCGGCCGCAGCCAGCAAACCCCTCACACTGCTCGACTGCCTTAAGATGCCCAGCTGCATCTAAGTGAGGTTTTGGTGATCACATTACATATCAGCAATTAAAGAATCACTGAATGTACACTGCTTCCAGACTGGCACATTTATTCATATCACATCTATGTACCATCTGAAGTCACTGTAACTGTATTTATGAGAGAATTAAGTCCTGTCCAGGTGAGGTCTTGAAAAGTTATTTAATACGCTTAAGGTGATTTCTAACTGGACCACATCTGTCTTGAACAAATGGAGCATTTAAAGGGGATTAGGTATTCAGCCAGACCTCCCTGCACCTGCTGATACTTCTATCTATGGTATGATGCATGAAGCTAGTCACCTTTTCACTACTGTAGAGAGATTCCTAAACAGAGAACATCTATAACGGCATTGGATGATCATGATGATGCTACCTTGAACTTAACCAAAAACGTATCGCCATTCAACCAAGAACTATATGTGTATAGTTTATTCTGAGAAAATATCCAACACAAATTTTTATATAAGAAATGTGCACAGTGTAAAATTCAGTAAAGCTGATACTACAGCACATTAAATAGAGAAATTAAAGATTGAACTGTGTGACCTCTTTTGCTGTGATACCAAGGATCAGTGCCTCTGCACTCACCCTGTGTTCAACAATCAATTCTAGCAGGATAGGGTCAATAGTAAATACAGATTGCTACATTTACCTTATCAAATTGGGTATCAATATAAAGCAAACAGTACTTCATCTTAAGCTGCTAGAGAGCCAACAGAGGTCAAAGGTCATATACACCAAACTCCTTGTGACCTGTTATCGACCCCTAGAGATATCAGAGAGAAATGCAATTACAAATACCATAACAAAATATTCAAGAACCATTTTAATGGCCTTTAAAAATATACACACAGGTGTGTACACACACACACACATAATCAAATAATCAACCTTTGTATTTCAATTCGCAACTGTTGTTATAGCCAGGAACATATAGCAATAGCCATCTTAGGCAGACAAAGATTATGGCTTATGATCTACAAATATTGTTTATAAGTAACAGATATCTACAAATCTTCTTAAATTCAGCCAATATACATCTTGACCAAATTTCCTGAAAAGTGAATCTTTAAAAATATATGTTACCTGATATGTTAAGCATTTTCACAAAAATCTGCATAATTTAACCCATTTTACATAGTTATTACAAAATAAAAATGAAACAATGAAAACTATCCCCCAGTGAACTTTCAATGTTCTCATAATTCCACTCTCTAAGAAGATACTGGTTTAAATTTAAACTGGAATTTATTTCATGTGCACATTTATTTGTTTTTATCCTCTTTATTTACCATATTCATTTATTAATTATGTTATTTTTTGGTGTTGCTTTGTACCTTTAACCAAGTCAATAATTAATTTCTGAAGCATTTCAGACACCTAAAAGTTCCTGTCCCACTGTACAACTATGCCTAAGCCGGATTGCCTACCCCATATCTCCCCCATGCCCACTCCTGAGTTTTTGTTTGTTTACTTTCAAAGTTCTTTATAAACATATATGCCACGCCCCCTCTTTAAATCAAATGATACTATCATGTTTGTAGAAAGTATCCGAATCAACACAAACAATATCAAATCAAGGATTTTTTTCCAGGTCCAGAAGAGTAACGTTTGAAAGACAGGAGAGAAGATATCTATACTGCTGCCTGCCTATACATACACTGTGAGCTGCAGCAGCTACAGGCTGTACTGTGGTATCAGCAGCAGACGCTCGCGTTATCAACACTGAACACGGCCAGCCTCAAGCCAGCCAGAAACTTAGCCAAACTTCACGTACCTGTCATGCTAAATACTGTCTGCAAGCTGCCCAGAAGTAAGAGCAGCGTCGCGGCGGAGAGCGTCCGCCTTGCCTGCCTTGCCTCCATTGTTATAAGTCCATAGAGTGAGTAGAGAGGAGAGAGGAGCGGTCAGATGCCGACCACTAGAGGTGCGAGTAGTGGAGCAAACGTCCGTCCTGCCATCTTAGTAGTACACCCCAGCAGCAGTAAGTCTCGCGAGAGGCCGCCGAGCAGCGGCCGCCAGGATCTTCCTGCAGATGGCAGCACCGCATGAAAAAAAGATAAGGCAGCCGTGGCGGTGATGTCATCTGGGCCGGAACCTGGTGCCTGAGCAGCAGCCACACACCTATATTATCACAATAATTTGTCAACAGTAATACTTCGTTCAGGAAAACCCGGAAAAATCTGCACGGTCTACGTTACGTCAGAGACAGTCTCTGGTTACGTGTAACTGCGCGCTCCTTAACACGCGGCACCTTATATCTGTGTATGGCACCAAGTCGCACTGCGGTGCTATGTTAATAACTTTATACCATTATGAGAAATAATTAGATAAGTATTACTTTCTATTCATTGAAAAAGACAAATATGATAAATAATTAGATAAGTATTACTTTCTATTCATGGAAAAAGACAATTAAGTCGTATTGATGATAACTACGATAGACCAACTGCGAAAGAGCAAATAACATTTTTTTTCACGACCTCTCTAGAGGGAAGGCAAGTTAATTAAATGTTCATCGACTGTACGTTATCTGTACAAAATCATATCAAATTCATGATAAAATAAATCATGAGTAATACAAAATATTAAAACATGTGAAAATAAGAACGAACACATTAAGCAGAAAGAAAAATAAGTGATTACATCCGTAAGGAGGGACTGTTCTGTGTCAAAACTTCAGGAAACGTTTATGTTAAAATAGAAGTGGTCCACTCCTAGAATGTAAAGCAGAATTACTATTTCTTAATTGAAATCTAGACGTAGGGCAGGGGCGTCCAATGTCGCACCATCGTGCGAGCGTGAAGCTTCAGGCCATAAATAAACAAACTTATTTGGTCTTTCACACTTGGTCCATCGTTAATAACACATAAAAATGAAGAAAATGGTATAAACTATAAAAAATATAATACCATCACATACTATCACTCGGCATGACACTTACTTAACACATTCTTTAGTTTTAAAAAATATTCCAAAAAAAATATTCAAGAATAAATAAGTATAACTATCTATTTAAAAAGGCAATTAAGTCTTAAAGATAAAATAATAAAAAAAACATAGAAAATGAAAATAAATAAATAAGATGATATTCCTATTATGAGAGGTCAAATAATCCAAACATGTTTTGTGACATCTTTACCATTTCCCGGGGAGGAGGCCGAAAGAAAAAAATGTTTAATTCTAGTTCATAAATTATGCAAAGAGCCCCTTGATATTCAGATATTTCATGGAAGACATGGACACGTCATAATTTTACGATGGTGCAGGTGAACGGCAGAAAAAAATCTGCTGTTATTTTTTCTTGGAAAACGGTGGGGAAAATAAATTAGAATTTATTTTCTCCACCATTTTTCCAAAAACAGCAGTAAAAAATTAAATTCTTTTCTCCACGATTTTTCCAAAAACGCAGAAAAAAATGTTTAAATTGTATTTCTCCACCGTTTTTCCAAAAATAGCAGAATTTTTTTTGGAAATATTTTGTCGACTATCTTTGTGCAAACTGGTTATCTGTCTCCCTTTACCACTTCCAAGGGAGCACTCATTATTTGAATTTAATGATATGTGGTGACCAATATGTATGTCTATCAATATCTAACATCTATCTGCCTCTCTGTCTGTCTGTAATTCTATCTATCCATCTATCTATATGTGTGAGCACACACGCACACATATATATATATATATATATATATATATATATATATATATATATATATATATATATATATATATATATGATTTAATTTTTTTTAAATATTTTGCGGTACACACCTGCACCATCTTATAATTTTGATTAGTAATTTCTGCAGAATGACATTTTCCAACTATTCATGAAACTTTGAGGACTAAAAGATTTAATACTTTTACTAAGAAATAGGTTAAAACATCTTGAGACGGTTGCCTTGGCAACATGAATCTGGTATAAATGGTTGTCATGGCAACCCTCCTCGAATATTCTGTTAATTCAAAGTTCTGAAGTCCCAATACTTCTCATTCTTTAAACAACCTCATTCATTCATTTTTGATCCTACAAAGCTTAAATTTTACAACTTGATTAAAAACATCTTTGGGCAAGTAAAGTCAAATTCTAAATGCATTACGATCGGGGAGGATGGACAACTCGGGAAGAAGTACTGCGGACAGGAACATGTATTAAACATATGTACAGTATATACAATTGCAACATTGTATCAACAACCAAAGTAACTTTTCGACGAACAACTCTTATACTAAGTTATAGTGCAACGCCTTAATCCTAAAGCTTAAACTACTGTTATCGTTAAAGTGTCCTCCGTACTCGCCTTTCCGCTGAGCATTTGCTACAATGTACCAACCTAAACATGCTCCTTCACCATACAAATCCCATACAAAATAGTTACAATGTATCCACCGTCTACAAGTCTCTCTCGAAACCTCACAAAATCAATATATAACAATATACAAGAGATATAACAATTCACCCTGCCCCACGTCGGGGAAAGTGTTAGATAATGTGGAGGACCGCACCATATGACCCCGTCCTGTGCCGTGTAGAGCGAAAGCGGGAGGGGGCGCCACCTCCGTACCCCCCCCCCCCCCCCCCACCCACCTGTAGGGTGCTAGCTCATAAAAGAAAAGGGTGGGTGGGTGGGTCGAAACTTTCCCCTCTGTGGCCAGCTCAAGTGGAAGACTATTAGCCTCTGATTGCTAAGACCGCTGAATGCGAGTGCATTCCACTAAAATTAATCAATGTAGCATTCAGATATATAATGTTGCAACGTCATTCTGCATATTCCACTTGTAATGAACATGTCATAGATAATTCAACCCTTTACGGTCTTCTGCCTCTATCTTATCCATTCCTGTGTCAATATGTTTGAAATTTTGAGGAAAGTATCTAGTGGTACCACCTATCATAAAACAAGGTTTGGAGCCCATCTGTGTGTTGCCATGGCAACCATTGTTGTCAAATTCTTGTTGCCATAGCAACCGTCTCAGGACATTTTACTTTTTTCGAGATAAAAAATATTAAATTTCAATACTATTATCTACAATCCTCAAAATTTCAGAAATATTGGGAAAAGTTTACACTGGTAAATAACAGTTTAGTTTGGCATCAATTACTTGTCATACATGTCTAGTATTCCAGGTAGTTCAATAATATTGAACCTTACGTATGCATGAGATGTTTTTACTGCCGACGTCTTTTTTCACGCATGTAAGGTTCAATGACAAGTGGTAGATTCGCTATAGCACTGTATATAGCATTTAACTTTCACTGAAATCTCGTGTCTATAACAATTTTGGACCCTCTAAAGTTTATAAATATGTATTATACACCACTCGCTTAAGAAGCACATACATGTCAGTATGTCAATAAGTGAAAAAGTGGTGGAAAGACGTATTTATTTACCTACAGCCGAGATTGCAGTACGTGAGCCGCCATTTTGAAAAGTGAACTCATAATGTAGTAAGCCTCGTTTTCGGTTTTGAGTTCTTAAAACTTGCAAACTCGTACATGTAAGTATAAACTCAAATCAAATAAACATATGATTCTTCAATTTTATTCGTGAAATGTTTGAAATAGAATGTCCCTCTACCAAATAGAGAGACGAAACGTGTATGAGTCGTGTTTAAATGGTAACATTTTATGAAAATGCTTCCGCCCAAAATTTCGGCGGAACAGTGCTAACGTAATTTATAAGGCCTTACCCTAAACGCTACAGTGAGTATGAAGATATCGGAAACGGGAAAGTAAAAATATGTAGCGTTTATGTCTGAACTAGTATTCCAGGCAGATAGACATGGTATATATAATCCTATGGTCACGAGCAGATTACAAAACCTGGAGAGAGTACACATAAAGCTGTATACATTTGTGCAGATACGTTGAAGAATCAGATTTGCGGTACATACGTGAGGATACATGCGAGACAACGTAGTACACTCGTGCGAGAACTCGATTGGTAGCGACATCTATCGAGAGTAAAAGTGACTAAGTTAGAAGTCTGCACGGTACTCTCGATCCTGCGCGTCGGTGTATGTGGGTCTTACACCTATCTGATGTGCTGTCTTTTATGGTCATTCTTTTAACTTTTGTAACTGTTGCAGTCCTTTATGAAATCGCCTCAGATCCAATTACAACCCGTTTTTGATAAGACAATGGCCTTTTAAGCATGTAAGGAAACGACCCTACGGCACCTAACTTGTCTAATAAGTATCCGAAAAGATCAGTTTCTAGATCTATATTTTTCAAGGTGAACTTTGAGCTTTACCATCAGGTACATACTCAACATTATCGGAAGTTCGTTTTCGGCTAGTGTTTATGCACAAATGTGCTCATTTGCACCTGAACTAAAAGAGGCTTCCTTTACTTTCGTGTAGGGCTGTATATCGTTTTGAGCGAATCGGTCTCGTCCGGGTTTCGATGCGGACCGGTTACAATTCTCCTCGGTATACTGACAACAATTATGTTTCATCACAGCCCATTTACTTCTTTTCAGTAGCAATAATGCTATATTTAGTTGTAGCTATTACAATCATATATTCATTTTTTAGATAATGAAGAGATGAGAATTCGATAACCATGGGAATGTGAGAAAGTTGCCAATGACCTGTTGTGGGGCTAGTCGTTGGATTCACTCTGGGTATTCTACATGTAGTTTATACCTCAGCCATTTCCATCCGACTATCTCCAATAAAATGACGAACATGAAATTTCCAATCCAATCACAAACAACCATCATCCGACCATTCGCTGTTATAACGGAATCTAAAACCCTTTCTCTCTGTGTGTTGGACATTGGACATAGCGGCACGGGTCTGAACTGACACACTTTCTGAATGGAGTAACTATACCATGATCACGTGCGGGCCAGAGGAATGTGTTCTTCCATGCACTCTTTATCATTGTAGCATACATTGATCAGATTGCTCCAATGTGTAATGGGGCTGATACCTAGCGAACCATCTCCCCGGGAGTTTTGCCCCGTCAAGTGCAGCGGCTCCTGTAGACATGGACACTAACGGCGGGCAAAGGCCAAAGTATCCAACTTATTCGTGCATGTAATCCATTGATGCTCGCAGCAGCCTAACAAGTATGATGAAATCTTGCAGGTTAAGGTGGCTGTAAACGTTTCCGGTTGAGAGCAGACTTTCCCTCAAATAATGGCTGATTTCTCATTATCTGTACACTAAACCCCTAGCAAACTATATATTTTTAGAAAGCTGAGATTCTAAGGAATACATAGGATATAGATAGGTTGTATGTGCTCCAAATATTTTGAAGAAATTGGGGTCAAAACTTTGACTAATCAATTTTCAGTACATATGTCACGGCTGACGCAAATCTAAGAGCAGGATCTAAGATAATAACCTGATTTTTTTAAACATTGAAAAAAACCTTTGTCTCTAGAAATCTAGACAAGGGTTTTGTAAAATATGGCCCCTAACTTTTTTTAAGGCCATTTATCTAACAACATTTTAGGAAAAAAATGCTTTTTTGGTTTCTTGATTTTTGACTCACTATAAAAGATTAACCAGATAAGATATTGCAATATCCCTGTCTAGATTTGAAGAGAACATGTTTTAGAATCTATATACAAAGTTTGAAGCTAATTGATTAAGATTTGTGTCTAAATTCACGTCAGCCGTGAGAGTAAAACTATAGAAAACTAAGCTGAGAAAATGGCAGTTTTGTGTATTTCCCAGTTAAAGTTACTGTGCAACTTTTTGCTACTACTTTAATGTATTTATTTTTGTCCAAGTGGAAAGATAAAGTAACCTTCTATTGTATTTTACAACTGTCAACAATTTTTCTTCTCAATTACCTCAAAAAAAAGTATAAATGAGTACATTTCTGCAACCTGCCTAACATCCCTGTCAACTGGATTCCATATATGGGCATATGACATCACCCAAGCCCCGCCTACTTAGTAGACTGGCATCTTGTTTGAAATGCTAATGTAATGCATTATAGCTTTTGAATTCTTAATAATTCAAAGAACTGTGCCATCAAAATCAATTTTCAGCTATCTAGTGTGTTATGCTGGCAGACTCTTTGACTGCAAGTATATTGATTTGGCAAATAAAAGCTTGTAATGCTCTATATGGGGTTTTTAGCTTCATTTATCTAAGACAAACATGTTGCAGGGCCAATTCTGAAGCTATCCAAACTTCCAAAGCATAGCTTTCTGACAAGGTGGCTTTTAGATTCTGGGCCTTGAAAGAAAGATAATTTCACAAACCTCTATTGCTGTATCTCCACTCCAGTGATCCAAGTTACATAATCCAGAATGAGCAATCCATACATATTTTGCAGCAGAAATGGCAACTTTCCCTGAGGCCTGACACAGTACCGGGTATTCCTCTGTCCAATGAATCCCATGAGTAGACTGTCCACATTCACTAACTACACTGCTTGAAATGCTTAGAGCAAGTGAACTTTCTATACCCATAGCAAATCTTATTTTTAGACATTGGTTCCTGACTCCCATAATCCTTGAGGGGATTATGAGTGACACCACACTCATTGTTCTAGAATGGGGAGTCCTGAGGGGATTATGACACCACACATACCTGTATCTATTTCCTCAGAACTGAGGCCACAGTGCTAATCTATCAATAAACCCAATTATTCACCTGCAATTTCAATCTCCTTTGTGTCTCCAACTGAATTGACGACAGTTGTTGTGAAAAATACAATCCAGGCTTCAATTAGTTAATAGCTGAATTATATGGGTGTAATTGTACTTTGGGTAACTATATCATGATTGTTGTATTATTGTTTGAGAAAAACATGTGTTTGAAAATGAAACCAAGTTGATAAATACTATAGTATTGTTAGTTATCCATAGAGCTTAGAGTGTCTGTTCCAGCTGAAGGTATGAGACGGATTGACCCAACATCCTCCCAAAAGTCCAGGTTTTCCCATCAAATACACACATTTTTTTACTTGAAGCCCCAAAACTGGGATGTTTCCTGTTTTTCTCAGACAGCTGGAGCCACATTTTGATTAAGACTAACCCCCAATAAACTATTTTTGAATTAATCAAAACATCATTATCTGTGGTGCCATTCCATTTCCTGCCTCATCTTCACTTGGCAGGTGGGAGGGGCTTATCAGCTAATTGGTCACATGACCAAAACATGGCAGCATGGTTTGAGCCTGCTTCCTGATTCTCAGCTGTCACACAAACAAATTTCACATTTCATGGAGTTTGGAGTGGGGTAGAGGTATGGAGTTTTTTTCATATAGAGGGTAAGACCAGGTTCATTAACATAATAGATACATCTCAAAACAGGCCTTCCCTGAGGACGAAACGTTTACGGCCACCTTAAAGCATAGTTAGGAATATATTTGATGGAGAAATGCTGACCAAACGAATCCAACGAGTCTCCATCGAATATTCTGTAAAATCATTATCGATTCCAAAGTTATTTTCAAAAGAATAATAGATACAGACGTCAATTTTATGGCAAGCATTTTGAGAGTTTATTAAGCATTCCCCAATACCAATAAATCATTTTCTAATATTTATAAATCATTTTCTAGTATCTATAAATGACTGCATTTACAAATATTAGAAAATGAATTACAAATATTAGAAAATGAATTACAAATTTTAGAAAATGAATTATAAATACTAGAAAATGATTCATAAATACTAACAAATGATTTAAATCAATTACAAATATTATAAATTAATTTCTAGTATTTATAATTATTTTCTTATATTTGTAAATCATTTATTAATATTTGTAATTATTTATAAATATTAATAAATATTTTCAAATACTAAATACTGCTTATCAAACTCTCAAAATGCTTGCCATAAATTTTAAGGGTTAGCACGGTTCCTAGAATAGTGAACCTAATCAGGTTCGATGAAATTCCCGGAATAGTTGGTGTCTTCAAACAAAACCAAGGCTTACAAGTACAATTTGATAAGTATAATTTATTTCACAAGTACAATTCCTTGCCAATCGCATATTGAATAATAAGTACAGTTTATTTCACATTCGCATCTTTCCCGTTTGATAATCATCATCTTATTCAATTTAATGGCTAACCATTCGCATTTTGCCAATACGTATACACATATTTGATTTCCAAGATATGGTAAAAGTATACGCGGCAGGGGGATGTACAGAATGATTCAATAAATGCTATATTCACAACCATATATCTATATACACATATTCTTCTATTAACAATATTGCCCAATTATATGCACTTAGGTGGAAATCACATCAATACTAAACAATATAATGTTCGTACTGTTGTTCTTTCGTAGGTTCTTGTGATCTACCACCTTTACATCTTATCTACGCTCATTATTGCATTAGAACGACCTTTTCGTTTAAACTTGTCATTGTCTACAAAGACTCCGTTCTACATTGGTAGTAATCGCGAGGGCAGTGACGATGAACCAAACACTGCATTTACATGCAATGCAGGTGAAAGTGATTTGGTTAAAGAATGTGACATGAGAAAAGACTGCATTTGGCAGATAATAACAAGTAATACATGGACAGAAAGTTCGCTTGCTACACTTGGCTAAGTTGGCTGTTTGTCCTGATAATACTTTGCTAGAATAAATACAGTGTTTTGCTGCTATACCCTACAAACATAGATATAGGATATTGCCAGTTAATTCTTTAAATTATAAACATAAATAGGCGCATCACACATTTTATTTTCTGAACGAGTGATTTCCCGATTGCTTACAACAAGATTTGTGAAAGGATCTGTGTGAGTTTTACAGAGACCACAGTAATAACACACATGAAATAAATACGTTGCAAATTGTTTGTGTGTCTATTGGCTTTTTCTAGAATCCTAATCGCAAATGGTGTCGTGATCCAAACTATGGTTTGCACATAAACCACACCTCTAGGAAAAAGGAATGTTGATACTAGATCTAGTATTCATCCGTTCACTCATATTCATCGATAATCGGTTTATTGTATTTACAATTTACATAAATCTGAAGCTGCCTCCGTGGCTGATCCGCCTAATGTATACACTCCAGCTGTTTGTGGTGTATTTCCACAAGCTTCCGGAGTCAAATACTGCTTGATGCTAATTTTCAAATGAAAGTTTCCGGTGATTTGGTGTAAGTCGTTGGTTTTCCATATGTACATATTTCATACGCCATTAATATAACGACTAGCCATGCTCAGTCCGGCCTAGTAGGCTGGACTTGTGAGAAAACAATAAACTTTCATTCATCTCGCTAAAAGATAATTAATGATCACGTGACCTATCGTGAGCCTCAATATTCGATGGGGAAAAAACATGCTGAATTGTGTTCAGCCTACCACCTTGATACGCATATTATACACAGAGAGTGACCGACCACGCACTGTAACGTACAGCACAGTGACATCCACCAGGCACTCTTTACCTTATGACGTCGTCAATGTACACGGCACATGTGATATCTGACTAAACAGGTTCCAGTAGTCATTGTACAGACTGGCTGGCTTCAAAAACGGTGTTAACACAGATATTAATATCGCAGTTACAGTTACCAGGAGTAATAATACGTTGCTTGAAGTTGTGTGCAAATGTTAGGTGTAACACACTATTTATCCCATAATATGTAACATAAAATGTTAGCGTTGATCAGTTTAAGGTGTTGAAGAGAGCATGGTTCCATGTACTTTCTGAGGACCTTAATAGTTACGGCTAAGGTGTTAAACGCCGTCCAGACTTCAAGTGCTATGTTAGTGTTTGGTACCATATTCAACTACTGACAACCCATTGCAGCTAGTTAGAAAGGTTTTCTAAGTGATGTATTCATTTCAACAGTTAATCATTAATAATAATAGTAATAATAATAATAATAATAATAATAATAATAATAATAATAATAATAATGATAATTATAATAATAATAATAATGATAATAATAATGTTATAGAATGATACTGATTATCTATTATCGATTATCTATATTATATTATAATGTATTCATTTCAACAGTTCATCATTGATGATAATAATAATAATAATGATAATAATAATAATAATAATGATAATAATAATAATGTTATAGAATTAACACCAGTGCTTACATATGTGTTAGCTCAGTTGTTAACATCGTGCTGTGTGTTGTGAGGTTGATTTTCTGTCACTGTTATCATATGTGTCAAACCTAACACCGTATTTGACGTCAGCCACTGTCCTAAGACTAATCTCATCCACTAAACATCTACAGTGACGACATTTAATTCCTGCACGGAATGTGTGCGCAGACCGGGCATAATACAAGACCGCACACCTGATTGCGACCTAGTTTCCTGGGCATGGCTGCATGTATGACCTCACAAGTACGCGTAGCTTTCATTTCCAAACTACGTCATTGGTGTGGATGGCTTATTTTTTGAGATGCTATCCATGGATGTTTTTACCAACAGGCACTAGCACACGTCCGGTCGACTGGTGCAGGAATTAAATGTCTGTACTGTAACCGCTTAGTGCCTTGTACATGTCTACTACATAGATTAATGTTAAATCTACGCTTTGTTCTTTCAAGCAAAATCGAAGCGGGAATGTAAATGACGCCTTTTCTATTCATTATTTCATTCAATGTATAAATGATGAGTTATCATTTCTTAAAAGTCTAAGAGAATAAATTTCATATCTTGAAGATATCAGCTTTTTCACCCGGACGAGACGAGGCTTGTGAGTTGAAAGTTGAAGTGGTCAGTGTCACTGGTTTTGCTCTTGTTTTCCCTGATATTCTTGTTTACTCCATCATTGATGAATTCAGCCTTAATTCGGCACCCGGATTCGGCACCAAAGGAATGACGAATGAAATGCACGTTTCCCAATCTTAACTACTAGTATCTGTGCTAGACAATAGAAATACGCTTACTAGCCTAGGCTAGCATCATACGCACGCAAGTCTTCATGTAATGTCCTCACTATCGCCTTGTCTCTCCACTACGCCGTGGAGTTGGATCCCGCGTGGTGCACAGGCACGCGAGACTCTAGCCTGTCATGCTATAAGACGATGGTCGTCTTCCACTAATACCACAGCTGCCCAACCAAGTCCATTTGCCCCGCCTCGGCTGCAATGCACACCTTCACATTGGTACAGTTCTGAGGCCGTTCATGTCGTGTTCTAATGTACCTGGTCTTCACATTTCACTCGTATGTGTACATAGTGGCATCCAATGACGTATTCTGTCTGCATTCTCACCTTCTCTCTCACACACAGAGCGTAGGGACAATCCTGGAACCAACTTAAATACACTACGCCGCGTGAACTCATAGAAGTACATCTGTCCATACATTTCAATTGAAATGGCACTTCATGTTGGCACATTTGTGAAACCTAGCATCTAGAACACATTAACTTACATCAATGCATACATTTGACTTGAGGATGCACTATGTGTGTGACATTGTGAAACAGTCTTTGGCAATACTTTCATACTTGTCTCGTTTCACCTTCAGTCCGGGCTACGATGCTACGATCCAGTATATTGAGTAGGGAACTCATACTCTGTTCTTGCCGAGGAATACTATTAGGAAATGTTCCATACTTGTTTCCAATATCAAAGTCATCCGAGTCTTCATGTAATAGATTCATTAACAGCAACCTCTTCTTGGATTCTGTAGAAGAAAAGCAGACAGATTAGCGATCAATTTCCTTACTTACGTCATGGGAAATGTATAAGGTACTTCGAAAGCAACAGAACATCAATATAAGAAAATAAGGTCTTTTTGAGTTCCCCCGCTTTTACTTATTGCTATTCACAATTTATTCGTTAATGCAGAAAGTCGGAAAACAGCCAAATTCCCCAAAGATCAAACTTCCTTATTGACGATTGGTGACAGCTCAGCTGTCCATTGCAAAGATTATGCATAAATAAAGGAATGGATTTTACGTCGCCTTCAAAAGCTTAGTTATATCAGGGACATACATACATAATAAGTATGTCCCTGGTTATTTACATGTATACACACACACACACACACACATATATATATATATATACATATATATATATATATATATATATACTAGTATATATATATATATATATATATATATATATATATATATATATATATTTATATATATATATATATATATATATATATATATATATATATATATATATATATATATATATATATATATATATATATATATATATATTCAATCTCCATAATGCGTACTCACCTGTTCTATTAAGTTTTCCTATTGTCGTTCTACAAAGAGTGACCAGGGCGAGAAGGGACAGGAACATACAGGATGCTGGGATCAACGTCACTACAGCCCTGTAGTACACCTGACTGCACTCCGTAGTCAAATCATTCCTACAAAAAAATAATACATAGAAATGAAATGTACAAAGAAACTTATAACATTTGTATGTTACGCGTTATCGGTTATGCTATTGTTTGGGAATGGATGGTGCTGTTTACTTTCACAGTACACGGACATGCTCCATGTTTTGACATTACACTTGACCCTTACATTTCATGATAGGGTAGGCTGGAAAATCGCTAGCTGGTATAACTTTTTTATGATCACTAGAGTGCGCATGACAGCTATGACAAACACTTATCACAAATAGAAACTTTCAGAAACACTTGCAGAGGGACTGTATTTAAAAATGTTTTAGACCATGTTCACATACTTACCCACAAGGATTTCCATACTGTATAATACTGATACTGATCCCGGAGACGATCTTTTCTAAGAATCCACTGGTGGAGTAGACAAAGGCAGCACTAGAGACGTTCTCGCCGATGAGATCTGCAGTCATGGACAGCGCGGTGACCATGAGTATGGACCTGGATATACCCAGGAGGACGGCGCAGATGAAGATGCAGTTAGCATAGCCCGCGGGGACCATCCACATCCAGAAGGCACAGGCCAGGATACCAACAGCAGAGAGGAAATACAGCCACTGAAATGAAAGACAGGTGTTTTTTTAATTTTAATTTTGTTTTTCGTCACATTTATGCCAATTATGACTAATTCGTGACTAGCCAGTTGTTAGATAGTGGAGGAAACCGGAGGACCCGGTGAAAACCACTGCCTAGCCCCAAGTCACTGGCAACTTTCTCACATGCGAAAGACAGGTGATGAGACACGTGATAGCATTACGTCACACCTAGGGGACTACTTCGACGTGAATGAGGGGTTTCCCCCTAGGCAGAGTGATCTAATGCACTGCCAATGACTGCTCACAGTATATAAAGTGCTAAGAGTCTAGTGCTCGAATCATCCGGAGTCAGGCATGTGAGAAAGTTGCCGGTGCCAGAACAGAGACACCATTCATTCGCTGATAGATTCAACGATTCAACCTGTAGTTCTAGATTAAATGTGTAAAATGACATTGCTTTGGTTCCTTATGGCTGAATGGTCTCACACACTACGCCCTAACTATTGGCGTGGCTCACCACTGCACAAACCGGGGAAACAATCATTACAAATACTTATTATTTTCGATTTAGTTGTTATATGCTACAAATCACCACTTATTGTGAAGCAAAATGGTATGTAGGCACATCAGACATTTAATTTTTCGGTTTTTAATTTTGACGGATTGTGTTTGTACCATTCTATAAAATTTCACAGTATTAATCCGCGACTTTGGGATAGTTCGTCATTGACTATTAGCTTGGTACGATTGATACAATGGTAGAATATAACTGCTAGTACTACTTACCTTCTTTCCCATTAGTGATGTTAGGGGTTTTACAAGCAATGTGCCAACAAAGCCGCATGTGTAAACTACCAGTGGTACACTAGCAATAGCTGTCTGAAAAGGAGAAGAGGTCAGGGTTGATAAAGGGCTATGGGAAAGAGTTCATTCGCAGGGGTTATGTATATAAACTATGAAGCATTTGTGAACAAAACAAGCAGTTTGGTGTTAAGTTACCCGGGGTCAGTGGATTGACTCCTGCTTGAGACATAAACACATGAGCAGTGACTTTGACTATTTCTTACTTGGTAGTCCTTTCCCCTACTAGTCATTTCTTTCCATCATTACTGATTGGCAACTTGGTATTTTGTCATCAAAGACAGAAAAAGGGACAACAACCAACATTTTATAATCATATTTGAGATAGGCAAACGTAAGGTCAAATATTACTTAAAATCGGTTTGCATAATTTTAATTATCGTTATGAGGAAAAATATTCACGCCAATAAGTATCACGTTGTCATTGCAAGTTGTGGTCGGAGTGTATTACCTTTTCCATCTGTAGTGAGACCGTCAGGAACACTGCGAGATAAGTTGTAAGTAGATTGACTGTGACTCTTGAACCAAGATTTAAAACCGCAACCTGAAAAGGAAAATCTTGTCTGTTAGAAGTATACAACAAATACGTACAATCATACTTGTGTAACTGTATATATATATATATATATATATATATATATATATATATATATATATATATATATATATATATATATATATATATATATATATATATATATGTGTGTGTGTGTGAGTGTGTGTGAATATATATATATATATATATATATATATATATATATATATATATATATATATATATATATATATATATATATATATATAGAGAGAGAGAGAGAGAGAGAGAGAGAGAGAGAGAGAGAGAGAGAGAGAGAGAGAGAGAGAGAGAGAGAGAGAGAGAGAGGGGTAGGTAGGTAGATAGATAGATCGTAGATAAATAGATATAGTTTGTGTATATCTGTCTGTCTGTGTGTATGTATGTAAGTCAGTGTATATATGTGTGTGTGTGTGTGTGTGTGTGTGTGTGTGTGTGTGTGTGTGTGTGTGTATGTCGAGTAGCATGACGTACCTGGTAGAACTGTGGTTCCCTCCACCATTCCCTCCACGTCATCTCCATCTCGCTGGAGTCGCTCCTGGCGAGTGACGAGTCATAACTAGTGTGTAGCTTCTGGAAGCCGCCGCCGACGCCGCCGCCCAGCTTGCTGAGAGGAAGAGCGGGAGGCTGGCTGCTGCTGATGGGGTCTGGCTGGGGCGTGACGAGAGCACTGCTCTCCGTGGCGTCCTCGGTGGAGGACAGGGAAGCCTTGCGCCCCATCTCCCCATCCGGGGGAGGGGCGTCCGGCTCCTTCACGAAGATGTGAAACAGTATGTGAAGCACGCCTGACAGCGAACACGTCAGCAGAACCACATCCTGTAGAAAAATAAAAAGATACACTCATTAAGATACAAAAAATAGTTCTAATCCCTAATACTTTCGACTTGAGGTTGTGAAAATATATGCTTTTCTTACATATATGTAGTTCGGGAACAGTATTAATCAATATGGCGGATGTCTTGGCATCATCACTTGTTTTATCCAATAGCGGATGAAGCTTTTAGTTGAGAACATACAGTTTGGTACTGCTCACGATTTGGAAAATCTTGTAAATGACTTTCTCAACCATTTTAATTAAGTTTTAAGAGAACAAGTGATAGAGAAAACTTTTTGACAATTACTGTCTTTAATAGCATAGATTAATCAATCAATACTTTGAGTTATGATTTCCCCTATTACCGATTTCATCTCGCTGTAAGTGATTTCGCCAATGGCTACGATAATCATGTGAAGGTCTGTATATGGTATAAAGGTTAATAGAGCGCTAGTAGAGTAGTACTTACCCTGAACACGGGTGCATCGTTCTTGCTAAGGTGGTCAGTCCCCGCATCTTCTGATCCCAGCAGAGCCCACGTCACGCCGTACGTTGCTATGGAGGTCAGCATCTTGCCGCCAAACCTATAGTGCAAACACAAACATATACGGTATTTCATGAAAAAACGTTTGGGTATTACGTTTGAACAGACCATGCACATAAGAATCAAAAGGTAACTACTGAATTAGACAAGCCATTCATGCCACTAAAGGCACCAATGAGTCAAAGGAGAGTAGCCACTTGGATTCATAGAATAACATCTAACCCCCACTATAAAACCCTGGTTATATTAGCGATAGCTAACCAAATATGTGGTATTCCTCATAGAAACACCCCTGACGTCGCGACGGGCTTGCTAAAATATCTTCATGGCAGTTCTGTAGTATTCTTTCTCGTTGCAATATGACTACAGTTGTTGAAGCTAATATCGAACCCCTATGTTTGAGCATCACGTTGCATTTTGAACAAACCTAGGTGATTGTACATAACAAATTTGAATCACACACAGCCCACCACTTGATATCTCCCCTGATGGCATTGAGTTCCACCTTAACATTGCCCACCACTTGCTAACTCCCCTGGTGGCATTGAGTTCCACCTTAACATTGCCCACCACTTGCTAACTCACCAGATGGCATTGAGTTCCACCTTAACATTGCCCACCACTTGCTAACTCCCCTGATGGCATTGAGTTCCACCTTAACATTGCCCACCACTTGCTAACTCCCCAGATGGCATTGAGTTCCACCTTAACATTGCCCACCACTTGCTAACTCCCCTGATGGCATTGAGTTCCACCTTAACATTGCCCACCACTTGCTAACTTCCCTGATGGCATTGAGTTCCACCTTAACATTGCCCACCACTTGCTAACTTCCCTGATGGCATTGAGTTCCACCTTAACATTGCCCACCACTTGCTAACTTCCCTGATGGCATTGAGTTCCACCTTAACATTGCCCACCAATATAGCTAACTCACCTGATAGCATTGAGTTCCACCTTAACATTGTCCACCAATAGCTAACTCACCTGGTGGCATTGAGTTCCACCTTAACATTGCCCACCAATATAGCTAACTCACCTGATGGCATTGAGTTCCACCTTAGTCTCGGCGTTAGACGTCATTTTGAGAACGATGGCGAGATGTGAGAGTTGCACGGAGACCCAGCCAATTTGGAAGACGAGCAAGAATGGAATGTAGTAGATGAACCAGGCGTAGTCATCTGTGTGTTCGTTACACACTAGGCACTGGATGAACAGGAACGGAAATGCCACCCCCGCGAAAAGAGTACCTGGAGAAAAGAAATAATTCAATGCATGAGACGGTTTTACGAAAGGTTTACCGCAAGGTGGCAGGGCGAATTCATAAACAGCTTGCTGTAGATGAGCCTTCTTGAGCACAAGTACAAAGACGTCTTTTTACTCCTGCTCAATATGGCTAACCTATATAACAAGGACAATATTGTATTGTACATGTGTTGCAATGTATATTTTGTTGATCCCATCGACATGATATGAAATGATACAAATACAAAGTAAACCAAGTAAATAAACAAATACATAACAACAAGGGATACTAGTGGAGTCCTTGTCTATCTAAAGAATACAGTAGAACTTAAAAATACATCATGGAACTGATCATGAACATGCAGTAACGTAGGTATCGTGTAACTATCTACATAGAGTAGAGTAGATCGATCGCTCAGCCAAAGGAAATTTTACTCAATTCAGAGTCCATTTCTTTGTATTGTATTCACTCAAATCATTATGACGTACAAACAAATCTCCATATCCTTACATTCCGAGGAGGATAGTAAGATCCTACTGTCCCAATCGAAATATCGATTATTTTAGATCGCCCTTATCAGAGAGGAGACCCATGCCCTTACCTACTGCTGATATGTTCATATATAGAACCTTATCTATCAATAAGCAAATTAATCCAGTCAGCACTCTCATTTTTTCCTGGTATACGTATTCCCTAAATATAGGTGTCAAAAAACACCAAACAAAACCAATCGGTATTCTTATCAATATGATAATGTTAAATGATAAGTTATTAATTTATTTTCACTGCAGACCAATCGATGCGCAGTGATGAAGGTCTAGTGAACTGCTGCTGTTTTATACGTACTCGCGTACCATTACAGTTTCATTCACCTGAGCCCTGGGTTCATTGGACTTTACGCAAGCAGATAGATATGAATGCACTACATATGTACAACAACATGCCCTACATAAAACACCAAACGTCGTGCAGCAGCTCTGAATGAACCGACGTGCTCTACATACGTTAGATACCCTGAGCATCATATGTTCCCCAGCTAGCGCGATCCCCTCCAGTAGGCGGCCATCAAGCCTGGCCCCCACCGCGGCCAGAAGTAAGACAGTGGCGCTGTTCACGACACGTGACGGAACTAAATATAGTCGATTAAACATCACCTAATGTGCCCATCATGGATTAAGGGATTTGACTCCTGAAGGAACTCCTAAGCAGTTGCTTCTTAAGGTTAAAACGAAAGCTTTATTTACGCGATAGTAATCTAAAGGCCTTGTACACGTGCAATGTGTACTACTCAGATCTGGGGCAGCCACGTGGTCTGACACGAATAGAAATATCTGAACAACTATGGAATACCTTTGAGAAATATTTGACCGGAAGATGGACTGATGACCTTCAATTATTTTCAAGTATTACGATCTAGAACTATATGAGGAATTATGCACCATGCATGCACTCTAGATGCAAGTGGTGGTATGTTGGCGCTGAAAAAATGAACCCTACATGGACTTTCTACAATCGTAGCTTTATTATTTTGCACTCCTATGAAGAGAATGTATATCACTTGACCTACCCAAAAGATGCCATGATTTACGATGACCATAATTCCAAAACCCCTTGGTCCTGTCAGTCTCATACCCAACCAGGGGAGTAACTACTGCTTCTAGGATCTGGCCCACCATCATGAATATACCTGCAAACATGGAAATACAGAAATAAGTATAAGTAAAGAAATATATTAATTCGCGTGCGGAAATCACAATTATTTTGTACTCGTGATTATACATACATATATAATACTTTAATCATATAACCAATTATACATAAAACATATATACAAACATACATACATGCATTCTTACACACACATAAATAAATACATACTTTCACACGCATACATACATACATACATACATACATACATACATACATACATACATACATACATGCATGCATGCAAGCATGCATCCATATATCCATTCATAGCCACCAATCCTTTTATCCACATGTTTATCTTTATTACATGCGTATCAACAGGTGTGTTCTATCGCTCATCATCGTGTTTGGAAGATATCTGTCACCGGACTTAATGAGGCAGAACGTCACGTGACTCCACGGTCAATCAATTCCATCATAAAGTTTGCAGAATATTGTTACTAACTGGGAATATTGCGAATATGCACAGTTATCATGCATCCACGATGACCAGCATACCTGGTGACACGTATGTAATTAATATGTATATATATATATATATATATATATATATATATATATATATATATATATATATATATATATATATATATATATATATATATATATATATATATATATATATATACACATATATATATATATATATATATATATATATATATATATATATATATATATATATATATATATATATATATATATATATATATATATATATATATATATATAATTATATATATACGAATCGAAGGATTGATGGCTGGATGAATTGGTAGACAGATTGGTAGATGTATCTTAGATGAAGAAAAGAAGTATTTATCTAAGGATGTGTGTATGAATGTATGTATGTATGCGTGTGTATGTATGTATGTATACGTATGTATGTATATTTGTATGTATGCATGCATACATTTATGTATGCATTTATGTATGTATGTTTGTATGTATGTATGTATGTATGTGTGTATATATGTATGTATGGATGTATGTATGTATGGATGTATGGAAGTTTGTACGTATGTATATATTTGGGTATGTATGTAATTATATTTGTATGTATGTATGTTTGTATGTATGTATGTATATATGTACGCGTGTGTATGTATGTATGTATGTATGTCGATATTCAGGTGAAAAAGAAAGTGTACCAGGATGGTTGCCACTAATAGCCAGGGTACTTCACGCATCAGCGGGTATCATAAACAGCAGGTAGCACATACCTTATTCATCACTAGCACCTCTAGATACACACACCGGGGTTCATAAGTACTACATACATATATCACGCTTCACTAAGGTTCGTTGGGCACCTTGGATTTGTAATACTGGTAATCCAGTATTACTGGATTTGTAATACTGGTAATCCAGTATTCTTTAAAGTGCCGCACGATATGACATGTAGCTAAAAGCTATTGACTTTGCTACTGGATTTTTGGGGTGCAAAACACATCCATGTCCCAAAACAAATCACAAGAAATTCTAAGACACGCCCATCTACACCCACCCACTACTCCGAGTGTCAGCCTCAGACGGAGCATCACTTTTTAGTGGCGGGACTATCACAGATCCCCGGCGTTGGGAGCAAGGAAATGGAAATGCTTGTTTGGTGGGATAGTAGGGTATGGTAGCTGAAGTTAGATAGCACTCACCTGCCAGAGATTCGTCCATTCCAACCACACGTATGAGATAGATGAGCATGTAACTGAACCACAGCACAGCAGTCACGTCGTTGAGTGCATGTCCCAGGCCGTAGAATATCCGTGTGCAATATGGTAATCTCTCCCTCTCCAGAGAGTGGGCAGTCAGAGGAGCAGATTTCTCCAAGTCCTTCCCGAGAGCGCCCATGATGATAATAATGCTTGAGGTTGAGGATGCAGTGTAGGTACTAACCCTTCCTCTTCACCTCCCCGTGTGTGTGTGTTCAGGCCTCCCGCACGTCTCTTAAGCCGTTCACGTGTGGAGCCGGCACACCGAGTGTGACGTCATACTGACCCATTGCCTCATATGTATGTATATTCAGGGCAACTAGAGGAACGTCCGGTCGGTTTTGCTAAGCCCCGTGACTCAAATAGTTGCTGTCACTCAGGCTAGATTTTGAACTCCGACATCAATTGCAATTGTTACACAGGCCATCGAAATATTACGATACCGTTCGATGTATCTGAGACAGAATAAGATAGTAAGTAATTACAATTCAAGGATGAATATATAGCGAGCTTTTATGATCATCGTATAGCAGCAGGCTTGTAGAAGGTTTTGCTCTACAAGCTCGTAGGGACATTGTAGGAACAAAATTGTAGGAATGCTCTTACCGCACCCGTAATAACTAAATAAGTACAGGCGTGTACGTATGTCGTAATGGTAATAATTCAGCATAATCGTACGGGCTCCGTCGCAGCCGATAAGGATCGTCGCACAATCATTCATATATGTGCCCGTATGGTTTTGGCATGCAAATGGCCTTACTGCCTGTAATAGTTAATACGTATATCTAACTGGAACCGTACACGATCGTCAATATTTTGTTGTGTAATATCGAGATTCATATTTATGCAATGATGACGAATTAACTCTTCTAATAGCACGCAGGCTTGAGCTGTTGATGCGGAGAGGGTATTTTGTTGCGTGCCGCGGTCAGGTTAGGTAGTAGCCGATGGAGAAATCCTTGATATCATGTATGCAATTGCTAAGGAAATGTGTTTATTCAAACCAGAGAGCTATATACATATAACCGGATATGGTTTATCCAAGTTCAAACGGATGATATAAATCTTATATGGAAATGGGATATACCAGGAAACTGGCACATAGCAAAAGAGTCTACTTTTCATTTTTGAGGTGAATGTGGGGATTGTTATTTGAGAAGTTGTATTGTAGATAAATACATTTGCTTCTGGTTCTACTTAATACAGCCTATCCACACGTGTCTGTCAACAACTGAAGTGGCTTCTTCGTTCGGATTGAATAATTGTGAGTACACACGTGTTCTCAAAGTCCGTGCACATAATATATCTTCACAGGGTTGTTTAACGGAAAATTGTCGTTCTTATTCGGTTGTATCAATTTAAAAAATGTTACTTAAATCATGGACGTACTTTCAAATTTGTCAGACCATGCGTGCGGTCCATATGCACTCCTAAAATACATGCAGTCCAGGTCAGGGAGTGCATACTGATCAACTTAAGTATGTATGTACACACACGTATATATATATATATATATATGTATATATATATATATATATATATATATATATATATATATATATATATATATATATTATATATATATATATACATATATATATATATATATATTATATATATATATATATATATATATATATATATATATATATATATATATATATATATATATTTATATATATATATATATATATATATATGCGCACTATTATTTGGATATTGGATCCTTATTCTTTAAACGTTCAACACACTGATATGATAGCTTGTCATTCAACATGAAGACCATTCGAGGCCTCTGCTGGTACTGAGCTCAATTACGATGAAGACAACTCGCACACCCGAGTGTGATCAAACATGCCGGTAACCACTAATCAGGGTTACTGATTGCAACCAAGATAAGGGCTATTCCAATTGAATGTACATGGGGGGGGGGGGGGGGGGGGGGGTGGAACGCCCACAATTTCAGACCCCCCCCCTAGTATATATATATATATATATATATATATATATATATATATATATATATATATATATATATATATATATATATATATATATATATATACATATATATATATACTGCTGATTACAATTGTCACTAACCTTTCAAAACTTCTCTTTGTAGATTAAGACTTTCCCTCCCACTATCTTGTGTGTAAAAGAAGTGACTCTTCATCATACAAGACTCACTATAAAATTGTTATGATTGATTTGATAATATACTGTACAGTGTTTATGATGAATGTCTATCTGATAATATTTATAAGTACATTTATGATTGTATTTGGTCCATTACAAGCCTTTGTGGCTGGCCTGATTTTTAACATTTGTGTATTGCAGACTCGGAAGCCCAGTCACTTCGGGAGTCACTCGGCGTCAGAGCCGTGAATAATTCGTAAGGGGATTTTCACCCCCAATACTTCGTATCTGGGTACAAAAAAATACCCTTCTTTTACAAGATCGCGGACACGCAGAGGTCTTAAAAAAGACCCATTCTTCCGCGAAATATGTAACGCGGGTGCCCCCCCCCCCCCCGTGTTCATCAACAACAAGTATCAGGGTTTGCCGTAGTAGAAGAAAAGCAATCACATTAATTAGGTGCGCAAAGAGAGACAGTGGGAGGGAAAGTCTTATGCTACACAGTACACAGTATTGAGAGATTAGTGACAATTGTAATTAGTAGTATGCGTGATCAGGTTTATTGAGTTTGGCAAACAGGACTTCAGTTAAAACATCACAGCAAAGGTTGTATGGCTCTGGTCTTCAATGGCGATCTGTAAATATCGTGTAAATGGATTGTCTCAATTGCCCTCATGGTGAAGCGATCCTTCCAATCCATGAGGCAAGTTATCATCTGTTAACTGCTATGTAATCCATATGATGCTCCCTTCAGTACAAATGTGTCTTTGTATTTGGACATAAACCAGACTTTATATATCATAGCAGAACATCTCCACCGCCATAATCTAAAAAGCTAGCAATCCCTGTATGGATAAGTTCGGAATAAGTGGTTGAACCCAGTCCCCCCAAAACAAATGTTGATTTTCTTGTAAAATAAGGTTTGGATCACTGACTGCAAAATTCACTAAAAGTATTTAATCGCTCATTTAAAATATGGCAGAATATCTTACAGATGACAGAGATCAGTGGTATACCTCTAGTTTGTAAAGGAATTCGTGGGTCCAAATGACCAGTGTATTATACGCCCCCTTTTCCATGCTGATGGTATACAAGATCATTAGTATGGCATTGTATATACGATTCATTAAAGTGGTTACGATGATACACAACTGTTTGATCATATGTTTAGGCTGTCTTGATTGAAAAAGCTTTAAGTTGGACGATTGATGTATAATCAACATAACATGTACTTCACAGGAAAAGTCACCACAACAGCAATTTACATGGCGCCTGTGAAGGTGTAGTTTCCTCAGTTGCCCACAGTTCACCATGTGGGAAGAATTCACAGTACCCGTAGGTTGTCTTCCCTCTAGACTACTATGAACCTGTGTGAATGTCCCAAAGAGCTACTTTGGTACGTAGACGCATGTAAATAATTGAATCTTACACAGAGTCACTCGAGTTACTTGTTTCTTAAATCTGATTCCATAAGATGGTTCCACTAAATGTGGTGGTTTAAACATTTTGTGAAACTGCTACTGTCAGCAGGGCATTGAACAAACAAACACAACCCTGTTATAAGATGTGTATAACTTTGCCATAAATGGGAATACAATAAATAAAGACAACCACAAACCCGGAACTTTCCCACTTCAAGCTTTCCAAAATTTTAAGATAAATATTGCTTCTATAAAATTGTCGGGATGACAAACAAACACACACACACATATATATATATATATATATATATATATATATATATATATATATATATATATATATATATATATATATACATATATATATATATATATATACATATATACATATATATATACATATATATATATATATATATATATATATATATATATATATATATATATATATATATATATATATAGAGAGAGAGAGAGAGAGAGAGAGAGAGAGAGAGAGAGAGAGAGAGAGAGAGAGAGGCAGAGACAGAGAGGGAGAGACAGAGAGAGGGGGGGGGAGGGGCAGGTCCAAAGTTATGGAATAGTGATCATATGGGTCGTTGACCCTGTCCGTCCTGCAGTAAACTATGTGTTGTTGTCTCAAAGGGCAAATCTCCATGTCTGAAGCAGTCTCAGGCAGACGTCATTATAATCTACATTCCCAGCAAAGGTCACTGCGCTTTAGTAATGCAGCAGCGGCAACTGACCCAAAGGCGATCAGTTCCTCCCCTCACAGTTATCGTTCTTCACTACAGTCAGGTGGAGCAGTAGCAATCGAGCTGGGACAACTAGTACTAGTAGAAGGAAGTAAGGAAATATCGTGGACTGATTATCAACTTTGTCCTAGTTGCAGAGCCCAGTTTAGCCACGGTTGCAGGATGTTGAAATAATCTATACGTGTCTTCTTATATCAAAAGACACACATTCGTGGAGTTATAGAGACAGGTACACAGCTCTCTTGGGTCCGCACAACCGATATTCGTTCACGCCTTCTGTGTAATAGGATTAACAAGTGCACAGAAGTAACGCGATAATCACCTAATCTGATGTGGATCAAAACGATAAAATTGATCCGCCGTCAGCAGCGATAAGTTTAAACGCCTACTCGCAAACCATCCACAGTTGGAAGGGTTAATTCGTCTGACGTCTATGGAAGTATCTTAAGCATGAAGCAATATCATGGACTGCTTTTGTATGTAGCTCCCTGGCATTTTTCTCAGAAATATCTGACTGAGAGATGGCAATTCTGGTGGATACAATACTCCCTCTTCAACTATGTTTCATGTTTTTCAGTAATCGTTTAGCGACATTTATAGTTTTAAGGCCGGGTATGCCCTACATATAGAAAACGACGACCTTAGATATTTGACCATATGCCTATCTTATCTTTTTATGATTACTCTGATGTTCAACCTTCGACCTTACACTACTATTGCAATAAACCTGCTGATTTGGAAATTTTAGTAAAAGATCACTGTAAGAGTAAAGGTGTTAGTATAATCTTCGCCAAGACATATCTTCTCAGATTCGTTGACACAACAGCAAACTGCAAGGTTGTGGTCAAAGAGGCAGATGAAGCAAAGGTTCTGGCAAACGGTTTCTGGCCCAATCGTGTAACCGCTAGGCCATGGTTACCGACACCCTTATATCAGGCTAGTAAAGGAAATAAAGCGAGAGACGGTATGAATAATGCAGATTTACTTTAAAGACCAAGATGTTAAGTACAACAAGCAATATTAACCAAAGTTCAGGTTTACGTCTAACCCACACCCTGATAATGTTCTACGTTATTATGCACATATACATGTTATGCTTTGTTGATACTGCCCAGCTGTTTCATTGTATATTTCAGTACCAGGTCGCGGAGGGGAGATACCCACACACTCATTTGGAGCGGACAGACCGGGCGGTGGCCAGACAAAGGGAAACTACAGGACACGCAGCTGTGCTCGCACTACTTTTGAGCTGTGTCGGCACATCCATAGACTACACTATGTCGGATCGTGACATCATATTGAACTATGACAATGATGGCGGTAATTATACCAGTGTCTTCGGACTTTTATCCGGACTTACAGCTGCGTGCCTATACTCCGTAGTATATGGACCCTTAGTTGCTGAGCAACGCCCGGTGTCATGCCCTGTGCGTGGTACCCCTTCGCTGGTGCTTAGTATAAGCAGGATAGTGTACAACCCTGCTACTATGATTATCTTAAGACCTTTAACTATAGCTATTAGTATCGTACGCATGGCGGAGCAGTGCTGCCAACACAATTTTCTAATTTCTACCGGTTCTACTGCATGCACCCAGATGTCCGTCCCTATCAATACTCGGGTGTGCATAATACTAGCCGTCAGCGTACTATGGCACAATGACTATGCCAAAATGGTTTCGGTTGATCGTCCTGTATATAATTTCGTTGATGTTAAACTTGCAATATTCATTATGGGTACAATTAGAATCCGCAACTTGTATAGATGTGTTGATTACTGTAGGGTTTTTGAAATACTTACCTCTCCAGTGTGCTCAAATGTGTGTATAATGTCATTCTTTTTCGCATACTCTAATATATGTGCCGATCGTCGTAAAAGCATATATATGGCTGACCAACAAATATATGAACCCTCTTTCTATGGGAAATCCCACCTGGTGGCTATGAGTAAATCTGCAATATATCAGCCTAGCGAGTCGCACACCATCCCTGCGTGTCGTATTGAACGTGGGATCTCCCATGAGGTGACTCTAATCCTAGAGCTGTTCGCACGTTACCTCTGGTCGCCTGTCTATTCTCAAGTATGTATTCCGGAGATGATTGTTTGCGGGTCGCCCTCCTGTTCGTTTTATACTATATATGGGTTCTCCCTAATGGTGACCCGTAATGCATCTCAGATTACTGTTCATCCCTGGCAGTATGCCTATTCTCATCTAAGTAATATGTATATGAATATGAATCGAATATTAATAGTAATATATATTATATTTAAAAGATACGTAAAGCATAGTCATATCATAAGTAAAGTATATCATATGTATAATACAAACTATATTATGGCTTCTGATGTTTACGTAAACGATGCGATACGTTTCTCTATATCCAAAAATCCATGGGAATAAGTCCTTTAATACTATATATTACAGTCCTAGGGATAATTAAAGCAGTCATGTGTGATGTCAGTGTCCTAAGAGTCGGCTGCTGGAATTGTAGAGGCAACCGTGCTTCGGTACCATATCTCAGAGAACTTTTAGCTGAGCACGACGTGCTCGCCATAAGCGAGCATTGGTTGCACAGTAACAAACTCAAAACTTTATCTGAAATTACGTCAACACACTCAGTACATGCTCGCTCAAGTAGGCATTCTGCCGACAAATTTTATGGTTCACGAAGGGGACAAGGTGGCGTTGCCATTTTCTGGCGAACCGACAGACGTGGTTTCTCTCCTATCACTGACATCACACATGACCGGATATGTGCTGTCAGATACCAAGACTTGAACGGAGGTGTATATATCTTCATCAGTGTCTATATGCCATCGCAAGGGTCGTCAGACGACTTAGTTGAATGTCTGGAGGACTTATCTGAAATCGTTGAAACCAGAGAAGTAGGCGCTAAGGTGATTATATGTGGCGACTACAACGGTGACATTGGTTCTTATGGTTTCTCTCGTAGTCAATCACCCCCTACAGCTCAGGGTATGCATATAATATCGTTTCTTAACAGGCATGGCCTGTACGCTGTTAATATGGACCCTATAACGACTGGGCAGATACATACATGCGAGGGCCCGAACTTCATATCAACGCTAGATTACATTACTATACCTGTTACGATGAAACCAAGCGTAGTCCGAGCATCCGTTTTAAGTGAGGATCCACTAAATACATCAGACCACTACCCTGTCTCGATCACTTTTAATGTCGAATGTGCCAGGGCTGAAAATGTTAGAGATGAGTCACAAGGCCGAATTAGATGGGATAAGCTTTCGAGACATGAAATTCATACTAAATATGAGTACTCCTTAACTCCAAAACTCAATGAATGCCTTATGTCCCTGCAACGACCCAATGTAAACGAGCAGCATATTGATTTTATTTTTGAAGAGATTACAAAACAGTTACTTAAAACAAGTGACACTTTACCAAGATCAAAATTTAGAAAACACTTACTGGAATGCTGAAATGGACGCGTTGAAACTCGAGAAAATTCGTACCTACCGGAATTGGGTCGCAGCAGGGAGGCCTAGAGCACCTGGAGACGTTTTGTTTGCAGAGTACAAAACAGCCAAAAAATGTTTCATGAAAAGGTTGACCCAATTAAGTAGAGGGTATGAAAATGCCGAAATTTTAAACGCAGTTAGAATGGCCGAAATAGATAAAAACTGCTTCTGGAGGTTAGTCAAGAAAGCACGCAAATCAAATGGTTCGACTACCACCGGTATTAAGAACAGTGAAAATAAAGTGGTACATGAGATAGATGAAGTCCTGAGTGTGTGGAAACACCATTTTGAGAGACTTGGCACACCGAAAGTTTCTGAAAGCTATGATAACGATCATTATAGGATAATCTCTGATAGGGTTAAGAACTATATGTCTGGGAAAGAAGGAGAAGACCGCTTCCTTTTAACCCCTTTCTCAATGGAAGAACTAGTGTGTGCTATAAAAACACTCAATATGAATAAAGCACCCGGATTTGACAAAATCACTAGTGAGCATATCAAATATGCCGGTGCTCCTTTACGTAACGTTCTACTAGTTCTGTATAATTATATGATAGACCTTGAATATGTCCCTGTGTGTTGTAGGACAGGCGTACAGGTGCCTTTGTATAAAGGAAAAGACACCTGTACGCTAGACCCTAACAACTACAGGGGCATCACTCTACTATCTGTATTTAATAAGATTTTTGAGATCTTAATTTGGAAAAGATTGAGTCTATGGTGGGAGGACAATAATGTAGTGTCTGATTTACAATTCGCCTGTAAAAAAGGATTATCATGCACACATGCGGCCTTCCTGTTGAAGGAAACGGTGGCTACGTCGTTGGAGGCTGGTGAAAAATGTTATGTCGCCTTCTACGACGTAGCCAAGGCTTTCGACACGGTATGGATAGACGGTCTGTTTATTCAATTATGGGACGCAGGGATACAGGGTAAACTTTGGCGAATGTTATATCTCTGCTACTGCAATTTTAGATGTTGCGCGCGTGTGGGGGGACATGTATCTGCCTGGTATCAACTTAAGTGCGGAATTCATCAAGGCGGGTACATGTCCCTAATCAAATACACCGCTTTTATCAACTCCCTACTAAAGGATATGCAACAATTGAATGTATGCTGCAAAATCTATCGTACGCCAAGCGCGCCCGTGGGGTACGCAGACGACATGGCTGCTTGCTGTCGACTAAAGAATGAACTCGATATGGTCATGACTGCTGTAAACAACCACGGACGCGTCTGGCGATATGATTTTAATGCTAAAAAAAGTGGGGTTCTGGTTTTCGGAGAAACAAAGAGAGAGCATGAGAGAAATATTGTTAATAGGAACTTTTTCCTGGGAGATGACCGTGTAATCGAAAAAGAAAGATACGATCACCTTGGGGTTAAGGCTTGTATCTATGACAATGATACTGCAGGCATAGAAGAAAGGTTGGCAAAAGGTAGGCGTACCCTAAATGCAACATCTGGCCTGGGTATACGTAACAATGGGCTAACAATCTATGCCTGCTGCATCATTTTTTGGTGCATTGTTATTCCAATTGCAACGTTTGGCTCCGAACTTTGGATCCTAGACAATAAAAGTATCGCTCTTTTAGAAGCTTTTCAAGTATTTGTGGGCAGAAGGATACAGAGACTTTTCTCTAGATCTCCTAAGATCAGTGCATATTTTTCTCTTGGTTGGGTACGTGTGGAGAGGTTTATCGAAATTAAAAAATTGCTCTTTCTCCACTCAATTATGTCACGTGACCAAGATGACACTATTAGAATAATCTTTATAGAGCGTGCCAAAAGTTATTTTGACAACGAAGAACTGTGTAGTCTGAATATGTGTAGGAGTTCTGTATTCGACCTGCTAAATACGGCCAATACTTTTGGTATTATTAACGATATAAGGGACATGGTATATAGAAACTTGGAATGGAGTAGAGCACACTGGAGAGCGAAGTTATGGAAGAGGGCATGGGAACTCGAGGATGTATATTGGTGTGTAAAATCTAGATGTCATAGGAGCTTAGAACTATTAGTGGAGATCTGTACTATCACGAGATATGTGATCTGGTGGCAGATTGCAGATAAGTCTCCACATTTAATGAGAGAATGCGAGACGATGGTTAAACTCCTTTGCCATGCAAGTTTATTAAAGATAGACGATGTCAGGCTTAAAAGCTTGACTATTGCAAACAAATTATGCACGATATGCGATCTTGGCTCTGTAGATGATGCGAGGCACATGGTTATGGAGTGCCCTGGTCTACAGCCTAGGCGCAACACAATGTTTGCAATGATAAACACGATCCTGGACGAGTATGGCTTAGACCATGGCCAATTAGATGGAAACGTTTTCTTGACCCTTATGGGGAAACCCAATGCAAATATACCCATGCAGGCAATGGAGGAGATATGGATCTGCTCAGCCAGAAGTATCTCTGGTATGTACAGAACAAAATTAAAAGATGGAATAGGTTAGCTCCTATAAGACTAACTATGTCGCAATCCAAATGACCCTTAATGACCGCTTTGTTAAATTGGACTTCGTTTAGCTCTCATGTATATATCTAATACAGCCTGGGTTCCCAGAATATGTATTTTTTTGCATTTTTGCTTGCCTGACAAACAATCTTATACTACAATGAAATGTCCTCTTCCTGTTTAACACAAATATGACTATATATTTCTTTTGTATTTTTGCTACTAATTGTTTTGTATAACTTTTCAACGTATTATTATATGAAATGTATCTTTTTTGTGGCTTGATAGCCGTAGTCAATAAAGAACATACATACATACACTACAAAGGATATACTATTGCAAATACTACAACCAGAAACGTTTGGCAAATAGGTTGAAATGCGAAGTAAACCACGTCTCTGGCGAATATGAAAAGACGTTCTTGCAGAAAAGCACTATTTGTCTTTAAGATGGTCAGTACTATTGAGACATAGTTAAAGCCACATCCCAAAATATACCCCGTAGCAGCATAATCATAATCATACAACAAGGTGTATCTCCAGATTCCTGAGGGTGACCAACCTGCAGTGACCAGCACATGTGTAACTCATGGGATTATGTCATTTGAGTGAAAAGTTGCAAATATTTTAGATGAATAAACATTCGTGCAAATATTGAAATGAAATGAAATATGGGATGACAAAGGTCGGTTGGCTATGATATTCTCTACCTGATGACACAGCCGGGGCCTATAGTGGTAAAGTCGACAGGCTCCCAAGTGCGAGATATCAGATCCAGTTGATTCCGTCAATACTGGTTGGCTTGGTCGCTATAGAAAATTAAAAAGAAAACGCGCCTTTTTGAAGGGCTGTCCAGGGTACCTTTGAACGTATTCTACCTTGTTGTGATATGACCTCAGCTGTTTAAAGGAATATCAACCTGACGGGTTGAACTGTCAGAACCATTCATCTTTAATAAATCATGTATATTTACACCCTATGGCTACACAGCCAATTAAGCGTATTTCATCATAAATTAAGAACGTGCCATAATCCATCGGAAGTCTATGGAGTAAAAGCTGTTGCACATCTTTATCAAATCCCCGCTCAGATCATCGGAGCTGGTAGGGCATATGGTCCCAAACTACCTATATAATGTTTTATTATTATTATTCGGTAAATATCAAAATGTAACCCATACAAAGGCATAAGCGACATTGTCTTCTTATAAGTCATTTTCAGATATTCAAGTTTTAACAACCACCCAGGTATTGAGTAGGATTCTACCCTAAGTCAGCAACATCAACAATGTAGGTCAACCGCCTACAGAAGGACCGGATCTAACGGAGACTCGAGCTCGCGACCACCCAGGCGTCACAAATAGTTATCAGAACTATTGAAAAGGCACATCTCATAAATAGGTGAATCAAAGTATGCTTGAACTAGCAACCATGTTAATGACCTGGGGCACTGGCCACTTAGTAATAACGCCACAAGAGCCACCACAACACGGTTCCTTCTCTTTCATACACCAAAAGAATTGAATTTCGAAATCAAATAATTTCTCACTTTTTTCTCTCATATTGTAAACCAGTTATACATATATATATATATATATATATATATATATATATATATATATATATATATATATATATATATATATATATATATATATATATATATATATATATATATATATGTGCATGCTCACAAACAGAGAATAGTTGTTACTTTCCAATCCACATTCCAGTTGTCAGCAGGGAATTGTGAAGTTTATCTCAGCATTCTATGCGCCGCCGCAGGATAAAGTGAGTGTCAAGCCTCCTTGACCTTATCACATATAGAACAATCATAACTTAGAGCAGTAGTCTACTTCCCAGTTCATCTGAGATTACCATCCATACTCACTTGCCTGATTTCTCTTGCTAAAATCTGGTCCCTTACTCATTTACACATTGACAATAATGCATGTTCACTACGCAAATTACTCTACTCTTCATTACAAGATTGCATCACAGTGAGATATTATGAAGACACATTTTTACTTAAGGGAGCATCATTTGTTTAGAATGGCCCGTCATTCTGGGGCATTGGGGACCGGGCACACGCAGCGACACACTTGCTGGCTGCCACTCCCAGAAAGGGGGCAGTTCATTGGTCCTCGTGGCACCAGGCAGTGCGGTGCACTGTCTAGGGTGGAGCTTATCCCCGGCTCAGCCAATCAGCGGTGCGCGCACGTGGCGGGACTTTACCGCCGGCACACGCAGCCCGCTTCCCGCAATCAGTGCTTGGCAATCAGCTAGTCAAGTGCTTTCAATTACGCGCTGGTTTACGGTGTGACACTGGTTCGGCGACCCGCGCAGCTCTACCTGGCGTTTATATCATTCAGTCTGCAAGAAATGCGGAGAATCGCACAAAACACCGACGGGCAAGCAATGCCGCCGGCGCGATCAGACAGACCCCGAGCCATCGGCCGGGGGGGCCTCGAATATGTTAGAAATGCTCAGGGATATCAAGAGCACCATCTCCGACATCGACAAACGAGTGCAACATAACGATGCTGGATTACATATGATACAGCAGAAACTCTCAGAACAGATACCGCAGGCGGCCGCTCAGGCCCCTGCAGACGTACATCTTGATCAGCCTAGCAACCAACCATCGACAGTTTCAGTCGTGGAAGTCCAGGAGGACATAGGTGATAGGGAGGGGGAGGGGGCAGCAATCGCCACCCCCCAGACTATTCGGAATGATGCTCGGATCATGAGACAGGCGATGGCCAGGCTGGCCCGTCTGCACATGGAGGATTCTGACGAGGAGGAGCCAGCTACAGTTAGGACTTCATGTTCCCGGGGTAAGAAATCCGGTTACTTGCTCACTGCCGCCGAGACGATGGAGAAAAGTATAGACTGGCCCCATTTATATGTACGCAGAGCTGTGGCAGGCAGAAGGAAGCCTGTCACTTATGGGGACCTAAGGATTGAGGAATTTGTGTTTGGGTTTCTATCCATGATAGATTCCCCCAGGTGTAAATGGGACTACCCGTTATGACATTGATTCTCAAGAACCTCATGCTAGACGCTATGGATTTTACGTGGAGTAGCGCACTCTCCTTTTACGAGATAGCCGGATTGGAGGTGGAAATGGGGGTGACCGAGTTGACGGACTCGGAACGTATGCAACAACTTCGTACCGCTTATTCCAGGGTGGTATTCCCCGTCAAGGAGAAGGAGAAGGCTAAGGAGTCGCCACGTCCGGCGCCCCAGAACCCTCATCCCGGCACAAAGACATGCGATGCGTACCAGAAGGCCACTTGTGAGCATGACAGGGATCATCCACCGCTGACTCATGCTTGTGCTTATTGTCACAGGACGAAATCCCTGTTGTGTAGGCATGCAGAAAACAATTGTTATAGGAAGGCCAACGATTCAAAAAACGGGAAACCGAGGGAGCAGTAATGTTCCCTCGGCAAAACATTGTGGATACGGGCGGACAGACGACCTTGTCCGGTCATGGGGGGGGAGAGATGTTGACAGCGAGGGGAGATAGATGCCAGAACTTCATTGCGACATTGTCGCTGAGCAAGTACTCCCCGACCCTAGGGCCGTCCCAGGGCCCAGAGTAAATGTATCTTTTCGCGTCATCTTCGACGCGGTAACCAGGTCAGGCAAGTACAATTTTGCAAGGGCATCAATACGTGTCCCCAGCGGCCTCAGGATACCTGCCTGGCGTAACTACTTGGAGGACTACGCCGATCATGCAATCCCGGATTACCTCGAATTCGGATGGCCAGTCAATCACGACCGGGTCACACCCTTGCAGTCCACCGCGGATTGTCACCCCTCCGCTAGGGGGTTCTCGGGGGACATCGACCACTACATCGCAGTGGAGACATCACACGGGGCTCTGCTGGGGCCTTTCGAGGGGCTACCGGTGGACAGGTTTCACATGTCCCCACTCATGACAAGACATAAACGCGATTCGAAACACAGGAGGGTCATTATGGACCTCTCCTGGCCGCACGGAGCGGCAGTTAATGACGGTATCCCGTCGAACTCTTACATCGATGGCACGGTGGGCAGGGCCGATGCCCTGTCCCGTATGCACTTGGATCGCAAGTACCTAGACTTAGTAAACAATGACACTGCCCTGCAGAGGGCACAGAGGGTTAGGGTTCCCCAGGGCACTTTCAGTCTCACTTTCGACCCCTAATCTTTTCTTTTCTCTTCCAGATCGCCTGGACCTCCGACGGTCGACTAAGGAGAGGGGAGCACAGAGGGGTAGCCCCGCTCTTCCCCTTTGTTTTCGCTGCCTGGCAGCCGCTCACAGGGAACCAGTGCCTTGGTTTCCCTCACCATTCCCCAGGCGAGGAAATGGCTTGGCAGGCTGCTTTGGGCCTTGGGGGAGAGGGGGGGTCCCTATACCTTTCACTCACTACGGAGGGGGGCCTGCACGACCGCCTTCGCACAAGGCTGCACGCTTTCCGACATTAAATTACACGGCGGTTGGACCAGCGATGCTGTCAGGCTTTACTATTCTGAATTTGATGTGCGTCGCAGAGTGGCAGCGGCCCTTGCTAAACCCCCTAACTAACTACTTGGCGCGAGTTAACTGTTTGCCGCGGGTTGAACTTAAACGTTTAGTTCAGGGTTAATATGTACCTAGTTGGATACATTGTATCTTTTGGGGTATGCGGGGCTTACCCCCCTTTTTTCACTGGGATTACTCTGTACCAGTGAGTATTACTTGTTAGTTTACCAATAAAACACTGTTCCTTACTGTTCACCGATACGATACATCGTTGCGAAATTTGGATACTTTGTTGTTAATAAATGTTTGAACCGCACTGCCGAGTTGCGTTGTCCTTGTCCCTAATGTGTTTAGAATTGCCCGTCATTCTGGGGCATTGGGGACCGGGCACACGCAGCGACACACTTGCTGGCTGCCACTCCCAGAAAGGGGGCAGTTCATTGGTCCTCGTGGCACCAGGCAGTGCGGTGCACTGTCTAGGGCGGAGCTTATCCCCGGCTCAGCCAATCAGCGGTGCGCGCACGTGGCGGGACTTTACCGTCGGCACACGCAGCCCGCTTCCCGCAATCAGTGCTTGGCAATCAGCTAGTCAAGTGCTTTCAATTACGCCCTGGTTTACGGTGTGACACTGGTTCGGCGACCCGCGCAGCTCTACCTGGCGTTTCCCACCCGCCCTGCCCTTTCTTTTCCTGTCTTCATTTCAGGTGCAGTTGGCGAGATGTGGTGCGGCGAGGGAGGGGGGGGGGGGGATCGTAATGTGAGCAGTGCCCGGGTTGAACTTAAACGTTTAGTTCAGGGTTAATATGTACCTAGTTGGATACATTGTATCTTTTGGGGTATGTGGGGCTTACCCCCCTTTTTCCACTGGGATTGCTCTGTACTAGTGAGTATTACTTGTTAGTTTACCAATAAAACACTGTTCCTTACTGTTCACCGATACGATACATTGTTGCGAAATTTGGATACTTTGTTGTTAATAAATGTTTGAGTCGCACTGCCGAGTTGTGTTGTCCTTGTCCCTACTGCACCAGTCAATTGAATCCCTGGGAGGGGGGGGGGGGGGCCGGACTTGGCCGGAAAACATGGTGCTTCTGCTAAATACTGCTTAAAATAGCTGCCCGGTGTACCGGGATTACTGTGATTTATTGTTGCTGTCCGTCGAGGCGGTTCATGATAGGCGGGGATCTGAATAGTGACGTCATACTTTGCTGCCACGATTCCAGTAGGCCTATCAGCCGGGCACACCCGGCCTCTGCTAGACGCTTAGTGCCTTTAAATACGGCTGCAAGCCGTTCCCTTATTAGCAAACTCTGAAACTGGCACCCTCAGCAAATGGGTTAGACTAGTTGGAAATACGGCATCATTTCAAGCCAGGTCACGTGGCTAAATTTATCTGCCCTGAAAGAAAGCGGATACCAGAAAACACACATTTTTTACATGTAGTATTAGATCAGCAGGGCTTGCAGTTTTTTTCAATGGAAAGGTTCCCATGTCCTTGTCAGGCGCGCCTGATCTTCCGTGCACTATTTCTTTCAAACTCCTGCACACCATATGCTGCGAACGGCAACCAGTCCTCACAGCGTACGAAAGTAGTGCATGCGAGACAAGATATAGTGCCACAAATATGTCCGACCTTCAAGCACATGTGGGGGGAGTATAGTAAAACATTGGCATATATTGAATCACACCTAATCATTTAGACCTGAGCCGATGTCCCATAGGAATGTCTATTGCCACGAAAATTATTGAAGCCGGCAACTCACGCTGACCTGATTGGTGACGTCATCGACCGCGTAGTATTGGCGCCAAATGCAAATACTGTACGAAGCCTGTACACTCGTCTCGTAATTGCATCTACTTTATCCCGGAATCGTGCAGTCATGACACGCTACTGACTGCCTTTCACGGATTTATAAGGGTTTTTAAGTATGGAATAGGAACATTAACTTGTAGTAATGTATTAAATCAGAATTTTTCCTTAGAAAAGATTTATTCTATTGGCGTGGATGGCTAATTTATCTAATCAGATTTGGCTCTCTTTTAAGTTGTGTCAGATGTATTAAATGTAAATCTAGCCAGTATATCAAACTACTTAAATATCTGAATCAAGGTAATTTACTTAATATGATAATTTACTTAAGTTATGGTGATGAGAACCATTGTAAGCTAGTTAAATGCACCTGTGCAAGTAGTGAGATTATGTCATTTGAGTGAAAAGTTGTAAATATTGAAATGACATAGAATATGGGCTGACTAAGGACGCTTGGTTATGATATTTTCTACCTGCTACCACTCAGGAGTTAAGATGGTGTTTCTTGAATTCCTGGTTTGAACCCCATGTGCTACTTTAATGTAAAAAAATCAGAATTGCTGTAAGACATACAAAGTGATTTCAAACAGTTTACTTCCACAATTATGGAGTGTGCAACCAGTGATGCCCTGTATTTGTGCCTTGGATCCGTGCGCCGGCCATCAGTTTCGGCGCACGGATCCCCACAACCACACTACAACAAGCCCTATTTTTGCAACCGCGGGCGCCCCATGCAAAACAGCGCGATTTCCCTCCTGAACAGTTAATATAATCACCTATCTCACAACCTCTTGCATTGGGTTATTTCACTGGGTCCACTGTGTTGACCAACTACGGACCTTCACCCGGGGGACTACTACTACACCAGTTTACAGATGTGTCTGTGGAAGTCACACGTCCACAACACCGGTGGCACTAGTCTATTGTATTGAATGGTTGAATGGTCCATGTGAGTGAATGAGAACCTGGGAGATCCATCTCTCTGATGAGAACTAAGGCTCACGTTAACATATCGAAATCACTGTAATGTATACTTATTTGATTTTAAGTAGTTTTGAAAAGGCAAGACAACCTTCTCCAGTTCAATCAAGATGTGTCAATTACTTGCAGGCAATTTCAAAAAGGTTTTGGGCACAGGGTTCATTCTTCAGGCAAACCTCAATAGGCTGGTGTACTACATTTCCCTGCTGACCAAAGGGATGCTCACACTGGAAACACACCCCAGACATGGACCATGGCTTGAAGTTGCCCAAATGTGCCTCTCTGTGGTAACCTTGGGGAAGTAGAATATCAAATTCCCTAGGAAGGTTGACTTGAAGATGGGAAAGTTGAAACAGACTACTCAACCATTCACTTAAGGATTTCCAAAAAAGCAGCCACCTGTTGAACTCATTCTATGACCCTATGCCCAACACTTGTTTATACTTTTTCTTCAACTGAATCACTTCATTGTAGATAAACATTTCCAGTGTACTGCAGTGCAATACACAGAGTGTTGATATACTTTTAAAACTGAATTGTAATTCAGAGACTTTCCATTGACAATGGTATCACAATGGACGTCAGGTGTTTAATAAAAGTAATGTGAAGGGTGTCTTCTCCAAGTCTAAAATTTTATTTTTATAACTGCTGAAGGTTTTTTTTATTTGTGATGTAACTGCTAAGATTTTTGTGGTTTATTTTCACAAAATAAAAAGTTGAAATCTTAGGAACTTGTGTATTCTTGTTGAGCATGCCCCAGGGGTGGGGCATACTGCCACAGAATTGGTCCCTGCCAGTGGGGATGAGTGCTATTTATGGAATTGTTCCTGAGCAGTATCCCCGCATGTCCCCCCCCCCTCCCGGGGATTCAATTGACTGGTGCATAATGCGGATTACATAGCAGGTAACCGATGACAATTGCCTCACGTGGACTGTGAGGATCACTTGCCCACAAGGGCGATTGAGACGATACATCTACGTTAATCCAGAAAGATATACCAGTATATAAATAGATCTCTCTGGTTATCACCATTGAACGTCCAGAGCTATGCAACCTTTACAGCGATGTTTTAGGTCCTGGTTTTCAAACTCAATTGAACAAACCTAGCAGGGAGTTTCTAATTAAAGTGGTTTGAATAATACAAAGCTGTCTGATCATATGTTTAGGCTGCCTCGTTAATTGAAAAAGCTTAAATTGGGCGATTAATGTGTAAACAGCGTAACATACACTTCACAGGAAGAGTCACTATAACAACAATTTACATGGCGCCTTTAATTCGTCTGGTCACGGTGGTGCAGTTTTCTTAACTGAAGTAGTTCTAGTGGGGAGGCTAAGGGCGAAAATCGTTCACTTTTTTGACAAAAGCGTGAAAATTGGCACAGGTGTAGTTTGAAGGATGGGGGATCTTTTAAGTGCCACGTACCCATCTCGGTTGCCATATGGGAAGAATTCATAGCACCTGTAGACTGTCAAACCAGCTTTTATACTCTTCTGTGAAACTGTTTGAATGTCTCAAGGAGGTTCTTTGGTGTTTTGCCGCATTTGAATAAGTGCATCCAGGGAGTTTTATCTAAAGGGAGTGGCAACACGGCATGCAGTCCATTAGCTTAACACTGTGGAGGGAAATCTTACCTAGGAGCTCAGTTAGATAAGGAAGGCGTTTGGTAGCAGGTTGAATGGACCTCTTGTACTTTCAAACATGTAAGACATGAATTTTACTTTTTGGAGAGGCTTAACAACATAGAGATTCTGGGGATGAATGTAGGAACTATTGTTAACTATGCTTAATTGATGTTAGTGTAATTGCAATACACATATTTGGGGTGGTTCAATCGGGGACTCTATTTCACTTGTGATAAGACTAAACATCAGTCATGAGTCATTTTTAGTAAATTCCACCTTCTTATTCTCAGAAACCAACACTTTCAAGTTTGTTTATAAGGTGAAATAGATAAATAAAGAAGTTAATCTCTAGCGTAAAACTATTTTCAAAGAAATTTGTTCACCTGAAATAGTATTTTTCCCCGGTTTTCTGGACCTTATGTAAGGTAATAATGGGATTATATGTTCTGCCATTTTGTATGCTTGATGTTGAATAAAACACTTTTTTTACATATTTTTCTCCCATGTAAAGTTTTGAAATATTAATAGATTTGTATTTCCTATTATCAAGCTATTCTGTGCTGCATTTTCTAGTTTCCAGGATTTTGAAGTCTCAAATATGAGGTCAACTTCTGGTCCAAGGAATCAACAGACAAATAAACTAGAAATAGGCCGTCACATAAGGGGTTATTTATTGAAATAGTGCTGATGACACATACCTATGTTAGCATCCTGAAGATACGTCAAAAGTCTTAAACTGAAGCAAACGTATGCTCATTGCAACAAGGCTAACATTAATTAAACATGGCCATTCAACAAACAAAATATCTAACAGTACTCACATACATTCCTAGAATGCCCAGGTTGTTAAGCCTCCCCAAAAGGTAAAAACTGAAACTATCTAGATGTTTGAGAGGTTGATGAACCCTCTCCCTCCACCAAACATATTTGAGGTTTTCCAAGCTAAAATGACACTTCTATGATAAGTCTGCAAATCAAATATCTAGACTGTAATTCTGTTTCTGCCTGTTGGCAGCAGACAATACCCTCACTCAGGATGTTATGAGGCCCATCCCGTCTGACACCAATTAGCTTATTGTCTTTTTAAGACCTGAGGAAATAAAAGAAGCCCATCCTGGCCAGTGGGGATTGCAATCAGACGGGTGTGTCCTGTACTGCCCCTGACAGGTGTGGATCTGAGAGTAAAGGCAATCCACACCAGTAGAATAAGACTATACACTGAGACAGGAAAATATCATGTTTTGTCACTGCATCCTGTCTGATGTTATGGACCTGTGAAACCATGAAATAGACAAACTAACAGAACTCTTCTACATTAAGCTAATGGCATTACTTTAGGAAAACTTCATGTATTCTTTTTGGACAACAAAGCTATCGTACTGTAAAGAACTCGGGGAATATAGGCTTATTTACAGCTTTACAATGTATTAAAATATGGTGTATGGATTTTGGAAATTATCTTGTTTCAATTTATGAAGATGTGAAGAACTGCACATGCCCGGCTGAGCCAGGATGAGCTCCTGGGTATGAGTCGGGTGCAGATAAGAGCTCATTTGCATAACAATAGTGCATGACTGGTGTAGGAGCTTTTACTCTTTGTATCTTATCTCCTTAGTCTATATATCTCTGGTGCATCTTATAATAGACTCACCTTCAAGTTACTGGTTTCTTAAATATGATTCTATAAGATGATTCAAATAAAATGAGGTGGCTGAAACATTTTGTGAAACTGCATTAAACATTGAACAGAATCCTGTGATGAAATCTTATATATATATATATATATATATATATATATATATATATACATATATATATATACATATACATGTCGTCACTATGGTCTACATTCCCAGAGAAGTTCACCTCTTATTGTGCTTCACTCCGCTCAGGTGTAGCGGAAGCAACAGAGCTGGGACTACAAGTAGAAGGAAGTAAAAACATGTGTTTTGACCAGAGACCACCATACTTAACCTATATATCTCTGGTTTTGACCATGCAGATTCATTCGAGCTAGATCATTTTGACCAACATTTTCACTTCATTGTTTTGGCTGAAAGTGAATAATAATAGTCTTCGAATCCAGTGTTTTAAACTATGACTGATATGAACCCTCTCTAGGTACAAGGCCATGTCACAGGTACATTGAATTATGACAGGACCTGAAAATAACCATTTACCATGTAAACAATATCCTGTTAGTAATTTTGAGATGTATAGGAACATTAAAAAATGTTCTTAAATACTCATTGCGCAGATCCCTTTTGGAGGTAGGACCGAAGACATTTTTGATTTTCAAGTAATGAAGGGCGAGTCTTGCATTTTACCAAAAAAACAAAAACAGTCAGATATGTTCTTTAAGGGTGCCACATCACATCAAAATAGCCACTTATTGACAAGTTTATCATTATTTGGTAACTATGGGTTAAGATGAATACTAGTATACGCAATTGATGGACATTACTGCTGTGGGATGTAACCTATACAAAAGCATGTGTCGTTGTCTTCTTTCAACTCAGTTCTCAGATATTCGAGTTTTCAAAATGACCAGGGTATTGAGTGGGGTTTCACCTTAAGTCAGAGATCTGAAGGTTATATACACCAAAAATGTAGGTTAACCACCCATATCCAACAAACGAGCCTGTGACAACGCAGACGTCATACAGAGTTCAGTATTAAAACTATAGAAAACGGCACATCTTATCAATGAGTGAATTTATGTATGCTGGTACTAGTAACTATGTTAATAACTTGGTGCACTGGCTGCTGAGGAATAACATCACAAGAGTAACTACAACCAGGTTCCATTTCTTTCATACACTAAAAAAAGAGTTAAATTTCGACGGATATCAAATAATTTCTGAAGCTCACTTTTCTCTCTCATATTGTAAGCCAGTATGGCTCCCTCGTATTTACTCTATGATGCGTGCTGTGTGGATAGTAAAGTATTCACCTTACAGTGGCTGCTGATGCTATGTTAAGTATCATACGGAGACCTGGTTCATCACTACACCACCTTCCATACTAGTGGGAAATCGTGTGTTTTTTCGACGAAGCTGATTAGATATATGTGTGAATCTGAGAGTAGTAGACAGGGAGTGGGCACTGGGCATGCATCATTAAATTTCGCTGCCTCTCACTATGAGTCATAGATAACCTGTGTACCCCAGCCTGGCTGCCTGCTGCCCCCATCTCCTTGGCAACCTATCTGACATCCCCCAGCCAGCCAGTCTCTCTGCTGCATGCTTACTGCACAGATCACGTGACCAATACAACCCCAGGCTCCACCGCTTAACCCGAGGCGCAGATGCCATAGATGCTAGCATGCAGTACCTATGGGGTTGCGGATCAAGGTTATGTATTTCTCTGGTGTGAATAGATATAGATACACACACACATACATATATATATATATATATATATATATATATATATATATATATATATATATATATATATATATATATATATATATATATATATATACATATACAATGTATATATATATATATATATATGTATATGCACAGTCAGGGTTGTCAGGGAATTGAAGACAAGACATGCATGATAGGATAGCTTTGTGAAGTTTATTTCAGCATTCTAGGCGCAGGATAAAGTGAGTGTCAAGCCTGCTTGACATTATCACATATTGAACAATCATCACTTAGAGCAGTAGTCTACTTCCCAGTTCATCTGAGATTACCATCCATACTCACTTGCCTGATTTCTCTCGCTAAAATCTGGTCCCTTACTCATTTACACATTGACAATAATGCATGTTCACTACTCAAAGACTAGCTGTTATGCTATTATACCATCTTTTTAATCTAGTCATACCACAAACCGCTTTACTTCACTCATTCCTACAGTATCTTTGGAAAACATTTTTGGATCTCTGATACTCAGGGAAATAACATTGAAATTAAGCATTGGTTCATAATGTACTTGAATTAAAGTTGCAGGTTTTGATCCCATGAACATTGCTTCAAAGTGTTACCCAAATAAACCTTTCAATGAGCATATCTGCCAAGCACTTGTCCATGAAGGATCCATGGACGTGTGCTCATTCTATAACTTTTGGATGGATAGTGGTTCTTTGAGGTGTGACCCTTGATTAGATTCTATGACCAAAGATAGCTGGGTATACCCAGGGAGGTATACACATGGAGGGGTTCAGAAGAGTGCAAAGAAGCAAGTCTCACAATGAAGCATACATTCTGAGAAAAATGCAAATTTGAAAGAGTATTTAATCAAATGTTTCACGTTTTGCAGAAGTGCTCTTCATTCAAACATATTTGAACATCGACTCTTCCTTTCGAATATTGGGAAATTTATGTATGTCAGGGCAGAATCCAGGATTTCTCTGCAGTTGGTTCGTCATGTATATGACAGGCTCATTCTAACAAAGAGGTAGATTTAACTCAGGTTGTAAGCAAATCTAAAGAAGAGTGACAATTCCTGGGAAGGTGAACATTTTGAATCCTAAAGGGGAGTTTTTCCAACCCTTTGAACCCCTAAGCTATCTGGGTTGTGAATCATAGATCAGGGACTAAGTGTTAGAAGAGCTCTTAGCTTGAATTGTATCAGTAAGAGATTATCTCCATACCCTCAGCCTGACGCAGGCCTAACTTTTATATATATATATATATATATATATATATATATATATATATATATATATATATATATATATATATATATATATATATATATATATATATATATATATATATATATATATATATATATATATATATATATATATATATATATATATATATATATATATATATATATATATATATATATATATACATACATATATGTATATATATATATATATATACATATATATATATATAACTGACAACTGCTTCTTAGAGAAAATGTTTGCCGTAGAAATGAAAATCACACCCTAACGAACCACTCTCCTTCCAATAGTGAGAAGAAATGCTTAATCTTACATTTATCTTAACTATCATGAAAGCATCTAAAAGACACAGTTCAAGTGGAATTGTAGAAGGAATGGGTTTTCAACATAAAGACAAAGATCCTAACACATTAACTCTTCTTTCATAAACTCTGAATATATATTTATATATAAATAACAATTAATAACAGATATACATTTAAAACTCAATGATATAACCATAAAAAGGACTTAAAGACATCTCTATATAGCCCAGCAACTCAACAAGACTCTCGCCGTCAAATGTGCATGGCATTTTTAACAAGTAGAGTGGAAACTCTTTTAAGATAACACGGTAAGAGTGACAGGTAAATCAGAAAAAGGGAAACTATATAATGGGGGACATACACTTCTAACTGTCAAGGTAGCATGTGTGCTAGTTTTGACTTATTGACTGCGTTACTTGTATCCAGCACTTGTACCCATTTGTAACCTTGTGCTTTTGCAAGGCCCCAATTCAAATGAAAAAGAAAATGACACACCCATAGTTGACTGTGTATGATTAAGTCAACAGAAAGCAAAACACTTAAGAGGCAGCTATAATTCTCACTTCCTCTCTCTCTCTCTTTCTTTTCTCATGCTCTCTTTTCTCCTGATTCATATATTTACAGCAAGCCAATACGACTTTACAGAAAGATATTTAGGATTTTCATAAATTGGTATGAATATTCATAATACACTTTCAATTATCTATAATTCATTCATGGAATTTGACAAGTATTCCTAAATGATTTCAGGATATTTAACACTCATTTTGAATATAAATTAATCCTTAACATACTCATATTTGTGTGTATATATATATGTATATATATATATATATATATATATATATATATATATATATATATATATATATATATATATATATATATATATATATATATAAATATATATATATATATATATATATATATATATATATATATATATATATATATATATATATATATATATATATATATATATATACACACACACACACATATTGTATCACATCACTCCATCACGTGTTAGAAGTATCCTAGGAAAGTTATGTCTCCCAAGTATGTGCAGGACAATTCAACACTTCTAGTAAAATTCTTAATGTAACCATTTAAGCTATTTGCTTATGCTTATGCTTATGTTGTTTAAGTGTTTTAGTGGAGATGGGGAAGGAATGAAAGATATTTGTACAACTTCTACCAATACTGCAACAATGTTTGTTTTGTGATTCTGCAATAGGAGTTCACCCTTTAAATAAAAGAGGACAGCACTGAGATTTTATATCTTAGTGCTGCCCTCTTTTAACAAGAAGATAAATTTCAGTGGTAAGGGATGGCACACCACTCATTTTGCTTCTCAAAATATTGTTTTGCTACTAAGCTATTTCAGGACTGAATGCATATTTGTCATTGTGATATAGTCAAGTATTAATGTATCATAGAGGTGTATATACAGAGAGGGGAAACTACACCAGGATCACATAAGGAGTCTACTGACTATCAAGATTCTGCCTCTCATGGTCAGCTGTGATGGGCAGCCATCAGTTGGCATGCACAGTGATTATCTGGCCAGACGTGAACAGATTGGAGTAACATGAGATCGCACCTTATCCTACAGTGTCACCATAGAGACCTTGTCAGTCAACCATTCTGTATGATAAACAATTGAAGAATCCGTGACTTGAGTCCTCTGCTACTCTCTGTATATACCCCTTTCTTATCTTACTTATTTGTATCAGTATAAAAGTTTATACAGTAAAGACATTTAATTCCTGCAATAAACATGCATCAAGATATAGCATTTTACATCACCGCAATCCTCCTTGCCACCCTAATGGCTGGGAAACATATGACTGCACCTCCCTGACCTCACAGCTAGAGATAGCTTTAACGTGATGCTACGCTGGTCATTCTGTGTCTGATTATCTTGACCTCACTGTCAGGGACCTCTCCACAACCAGCCGACCAATCGCTGGCAGACGACTGGTGCAGGAAGTAAATGTCTTTACTGTTCACATAACAATATGTTTGCAGCTACTACATACTCGGTAGCATTGTAATCAATACACCTACATCATCACTTGTTTACACCTCTACTTATCTCTATTTATTCACATAGCATCAATTATGACTTATGTTTAGGAATGTGAGGTAGGTAACTCTCGAAATGACTGACCAGAAACCAGTTCACAGAACATGTTGATGTGGTCATTTTAGGAAATACATGTACACACCAACTTCAAGATTAACCTGTTTGTTTATCTTAGTGATGAAATCATTCTCAGCTAATTACAATTATCACAGTCACATACAATATATGAAAGCTAATCATCCACAATCATTCCCCTTTTAGATCACCTAGAGCAGCAGCAGCGGGATTGAGACGAGGGTGATCACGAGACAGCATCTCCAGTCAGCATCAGTACATCTCCAGTCAGCATCAGTACATCTCCAGTCAGCATCAGTACATCTCCAGTCAGCATCAGTACATCTCCAGTCAGCATCAGTACATCTCCAGCAGTAGCAGAGTAGAGTCAAACCTGCTGCTGAGTAGCAACTCCATCCACACACAGCATCTAGCTGAAAGGTGCTCTTTTGTAACAGGGGTTACAAACAAGGAATCTTGCTTCAGGAGTTGCGGAACTAATTTTCATGTGGTCCCTACTAACAGATGGCTTCTTCGTTCAAAGTAACTTTGGGACTGGTCTGAGTCAGACAAGTTTTCTCTATATAAGGGTAATATTGGGACTGGTCTTTATAAACAGGTGTGTATCTTTACATGGTGGAATTATGGGACTGGTCTTTACACACACTATATGGTAATATTGAGGGACTGGTCTTTACACACACTGTCATAATATCAAGGGACTGAACTTAACATATACTGTGTTGTCTTTACACACAATATGGAAATATTAAGGGACTTGTCTTTACACACAATATGGAAATATAAAGGGACTGGTCTATACACACAGTGTGGTGATATCTAGAGTGGTGGTCTCCTGAAGCAAGAGGTCTATCTCTCTCAGCAGGTTTGACTGTACGTCTGTCACACTAGGACATATGAACTGTAGAAATACAAGCAGCAACCTATTGATTGCACAGTACTGGTCTAAGTCTGTATAAATGCATTCATACCTGCAGCAGCCGGAATAGGCCTTGCCATTTCGGAATTATCTTTAAGAAGAAAACGGCTCCTTGAAAATTCTTTATCAGAACCCTAATTACAAGAACAAAATCATTTCTATCCCCTTAATCATTTTCTTATCCTATCATGTTGAGACATGCTGTTTGGGTGTAAATACTTAGCAGAGGCAAATGTATTTTTGTTGTGTAATACCTTACCCATATATATATATATATATATATATATATATATATATATATATATATATATATATATATATATATATATATATATATATATATATATATATATATATATATATATATATATATATATATATATATATATATATATATATATATATATATGTGTGTGTTTCAGGGCCAGAGCGAGCCCTGCAATACTATACAATCACAGTAACAGATAGTGCAAGAGCTTACCTCTTTCATGCCCAGAGTACTCCATAAAACCTTTCAATTTACAAAATATCTGTCACATAAAAGCTTCATTCTGGGAAATTACATGAGCAATATTTGTCCTAACACAAGAAGAGAAATAATGCTTACTGTGAAGCATTCAAGTGAATCTTTACCAAGGGAACTCAGTAGAAATAAGTTAACTTATTCTTATACAAAGTTACATATGGAATTATTGTCAGGAGTTTTGATACTTCTAAAAATAAATTTTAAATTTGGCAAAATGTTTGAGTGATGTTTGGTTGTCATCTGGTGAACAATTTCCCTTCAAAGCTTTTACTAAAGATGCTCTGGCCAGAATGATACCAGCGACCTAATCAGGCCTATTTGGAGTTCTTCAGGCATGAAAGATCGTACCAGAATCACAATTGAATGATCAACCTACACCATTATACAGTCCTCCACTTGTGCTTGCAGCCAGTGAGAGAGACTGATTACAATATTCAGGCCACTGGGCCAGGGGCTTAGCCAGGTAGGTACTTTTAACACATTCAACACACATTTAGGTTTATGTCAAATAATTTCAAATCATTAACCCTTATGCTGCTGGTGGCTAAGTTAGCCAATACAAAATAATGCAAAAATCCTGAAAAATCACTGAAACCCTGGCAAATGGGTACTCATCTGAGAGTGTTCGGCGAGGGCTATCCAATGAGTACCAACATGACAGGGTTTAGATGGTGTTCAAAAACCTTTGCGTTCTTGTGCAATGGACAAAAGTAGCCTAGCATTGAAAGGGTTAATTACAGTTTCACTTTATAGTGCAAATACTAGATCAAATCTTTAATAAACCTTGCACTTTCTTAACGACTGACCAGATGCATGTATAAGCATATTACCTTGACATGCTTTAATTATATGACACTTAGAATTTTATGTTTATTTGTTATGGACACCAATGTTAAAAACCCTAGCTAAGGCCATGACCCCACTGGCTTATGTTAGCAATAGGACAGTCACCCATCACATACATTCTCATCACATTCAAGTCAAATTATTACATAACTTCAATTAAATAGCTTTCACATCATAATAAACATGTGAAAATATTTCACACGCAGCCAATGTGGCAGTCTTAATACTAATATGTTTAAGCCCTGGGGAGGGCCCACTGCAGTACCCTGTACACTGTAATGGCTTATAGCTATAGTTAGAGGAGAAGGACTAGCTTCAAAACATCACATGATGAAGATTGTCACACACTCCAAACTCCGGAGCACTGACAGGGTTCCAGACATCACTTATAGATGTCTGCTTATCACTGAAGACTTTACAGCACAAACTGGGATCATCACATGTAGATGGTTGTGTCTGCACTAAAGCCCTCACAGCACAGATTTGGTTCAAATCATTCCTTATAGACGGTCGACCATGCAAGCGGACTACACAGCACAAAAGTGCATAGAATCATCACTTGTTAATGGTTATTTCTCACTGAAGTCTCCACAGCACAGATTGGGTTCCAATTATTACTTGTTGACGGCCGTTTCTGCAAGGTAGACTCAATTCACCACAGTTCAGAATATCACTTGCAGAGGGTCGCTTCTGCACTCACTACTTCACAGCACAATCTGGGTTCAAATCCTCACTTGTAGATAGTTGTTCATAGATCACTTGTTGTTTAATACATCACATACAGCTGGTGGATTCCGTATTCACAAAACTCTGAAACCACAGGATGGACTTCATACATTTTCTTTAGGTTGGTTCTGCACTCTGGAGCATAGACTGGGTCCAAAACCACAGGATGGACTTCACATATATTCTGTAGGTTCGTTCTGCACTCTGAAGCATAGACTGGGTCCAAAACCACAGGATGGACTTCATACATCGTCTGTAGGTTGATTCTGCACTCTGAAGCATAGACTGGGTCCAAAACCGCAGGATGGACTTCACATATATTCTGTAGGATGGTTCTGCACCTCCGCAGCATAGACAGGGTCCAAAACCGCAGGATGGACTTCACATATATTCTGTAGGATGGTTCTGCACCTCCGCAGCATAGACAGGGTCCAAAACCGCAGGATGGACTTCACATATATTCTGTAGGATGGTTCTGCACCTCCGCAGCATAGACAGGGTCCAAAAGATGGCATCAGTTAGGGTTGTTTTTATACTCACAACTCCATAGCACAGACTGGACTAAAATGGTGACTTGTAAGAACAATACTGTTCCACAGGCCAAAGGATGCTAGGTGAGGCTTGTTTCTGCTTTCATGGCAAAGATTTGATAGGAAAGGTGACTTCCTTTTGGTTGTTTTCGTGCCACCATGTGTATAATCACTATGGGTTATTGCTGTTACTGTAGTTGTTCTCAAAAGGTGGCGTGAGGCATTCTTGGTGATGCAGAAGGAATGAATTATGAAGACTCTTCAAGGATTGATGGACCTGGAAAAATAATAACCAAAAAGTGGCATATTAATTACTAATGATATATATATATATATATATATATATATATATATATATATATATATATATATATATATATATATATATTATATACATCATCATCAGCTCCAGTCTCTGATTCTAACATCTTAAATTTATGTTATACATTACTTTATTGGCATCTTACCAATGCTTTTCACAACTATCATTATTAGGAGCACAATACTTATCCTGTGTTGCCCTGGCAAATGTCGTCGCTGATACCATGGCAACTAAGGAAGTTCAAGCCACGTGAAATTGCATTTAGGTGTTAAAGAACTATTGTTGCTAACGTAGTGTATATTCGGAAAACAACACTACTACCTTGTAGATAAGCTGAGCTGTGCCTTACCTCTTCCAGTGTTTCTATGTTTGCACGCAGTACAGAATGCAGACGCTCAACTGTTGCTGTGTGAAACTGGTTCGTCAAGTAATACATACTGCCAAAAGCTTTGTCCCTGAAAAACAAGGAATACAGTTATTGCTAAATGTAAATCCCTCAAAGTAGCAAACACCTTCTATCCACAACTCTTTCTTCCAGTCATAATACTTCCTCACGCTTTGTAACTATGTGAAGATCATCTGAGAGTACATGCTATTGTGATCTGTTTGCCCATAGGGGGTTAACAAATAAACAATTCAATAATTACAGTTTGACTAAAATCACCTAAGTGACTCAAACAATTGTCTTAGGAAAGTGGGGTCAGGATGCATTGATACTAAAATACAGACCATTTGATTATATAACAAAATTTTAATAAATACTTGATGGTTGGTTGTTGCAATTAACATTTTTCTTTTTCAAGTATTTTTCAAAGAGAAAGGAATATCACTAGCAAAATAAATGTAGCATTACAGCCAGTCAGCAGCAGAGGTAAAGGCAGTAGCAGTAGATGGAGTGGTAGCAGTAGTATGAGTATTATGAGTCGAATAGTAGTAGTAGTAGTAGTAGTAGTAGTAGTGTTAATGGTAGCAGTAGTAGCAGTAGTGATAGATGCAGTAGAGGTAGTAGCAGCATCATTATACCACACCTGGCGTATATACCATAGTCACGTGACCTGACGGGGAGGAATATTTACAGCCGTTCCAACCAAACAGACAAAATTACCAAGCAATGGGAAATGTATGAAGGTCCACACCACCATGCTGAACAATTATACAAAGAATCGGTGCCAATAAGATCAGATAAATGCAGATTATATGATGTTTTGCGGCTGAGGCGATAGCCTTGGGTAGGTGTGGTATATTTTACCACCTTAACCTCCTCCCTCAACAATGGGTGCGTCACACATGCACATGCTTCCAACAATAGTAAATCCTATTGTGCTATGACGATCTGATTGTTGCACCATCTAGAATGTTGCGACAATCGGCTCATGCTAAGTTTAGTTTAAATCTTAATTTAAAGCAAAAATCCTGACCAAAATATGTTTGTAAGTCATGTAGTATAATGGGAATGGATCACGGTAGGTAGGTGATGGTGGCAATACCAGTGCCCTCCCAGTCAGCAGCCAAAACCTTGCCCTACGTGCTCGGTTTTGGCTGCTGACTGGGCCGGGCACTGGTATTGCCACAATCACATACCTCCCGTGCTCAATTCCTACAGTATAAGCTGCAGCAATGCAGACATGGGGTAATAAGTAATAGGTAATAGAAAAGTAATAGGTAATAGACTGATTTTCAAAGTAATAGCCTGTAATAAGTAATAGAGGGTCAAAATCTTCAAGTAATAAGTAATTGTAATAGACTGACACCAAAAGTAATAAGTAATTTTCTATTACTTTTCTATTACTTTCCCCATTCATGACCAAAAAATCAACTGTACAGTAAACAAGTCACTTTTCCATTTGACTCCATAGTCCTATCCATACAGATACATGATTGTCACTCCTTGTCTCAAATAGCTTGAATTTGAAGTGAATGATTGATTTCAGTAACAAGTCTGTGAAAAGGTTTAGTAAATCATCTGAAAGGTAGTAGAATTTATTCACTGCATCTCCTAAAGGGTAAGGTTGTCTTACTGCCAAGGTCTAGCTACTTCAATCTAGGTCAGAGGCCAAAGGAAGTTGATTTAATTGCAATTTAATAAAGATAAGAATAGCTGCCATTAGGTGTACAATGGAACTGAGTGCAAAGTGCTGTAGAATCCCTAATGAGAACAAGAAGGCTCTGAGATAAGCTGCCCATCCTTATTCTCAATTCCTCTCATAGGGTAGGTATGGATGCCTTGCCTACAGGGTTTAAGACAGCAAGGTATCTGGGAGTCATGTGGACACCCTAACCCTCAAAAATCACCCCTTAAGACAACCCCAAAATGTATCAGTTACTTCTCAGAGTGCTTCTTCTTGAGGCTTTAAAGGCTACCTGCAAGCTTCATATTCATATGCCTTCATATTCACCTTTTAAAGAATATCATCAAACCTCATTAGGCACATTTCAGCAGTTGTGCTCTAAGCATGGTGAGTTTGTGATGATCCCTTTGTCATATTGTGTTATTTACTACTAAAATGACTAGATGGTCTCCTATGTACAAACAACTTGCTCAACATACATTCCAGCTATATGTATGTGACAAATAGTTATCATGAGATATGAATAATTATATGTGGATTTCGAGTTGGAACTGGTAGACTTCAAGACTTAGGGGTATCATCACTTCCACAAATGATCTAGGTCGATGAAACCCCAGGTGATTGAAATTGCAATTATAACTTCCTGTAGCCACAGACACTGGAAATCCACACCTGCACATGCATGTACATCAACTCAAGGAGACCAAATGTTATGCTCATTTGAAAGGCTTTTTGGATGGGTGAGCGAGTTGTTTATCAGATTATACTGTATAAAGTATTGTGGGTTTGGTAATATTTTTAAATATCTATTTTACTTTAAACACCTCTGTAGGTTTTAGGTTTTCAAGAGGCCTGTCTCAAGCTACACATACTCTCTTACTGTCAAATGTATAGCAGACCTCTGTATAGTCAGGTCAGAAATCAGAAAAAGGAACTTCCCCAAGTGGAACATTTTCTAAATCATTTTGTGAATGCGAGGTGATCAAACACCAAGGTTCTTCTGCACATTTGTTCTATACTGAATTACTGAGGGATTTGTGCATCTCTCTTTGCTCCAGGACTTAAATACTAGGACACCCCTGTTTGCATTCTTCAATCAGTACCTTTGATTCAGATGAACCCTTTATATTATTAGATGAACTTCTGCGTAAAGTAAACATATTTTCTTGTCCGCAAGGTATTTAAACCAAGCAGTGTCCACCTGTGTATGGTAGACCAAATATTTATCATTCCTGGGGTCAGTAATCTTTGTGGGATTATAAAAATACAGGTCCCCTTTTCCAGGTAGGGAACCGCTTTCTATTTTTGATATGTATTTATCTGCATTAACCACATTAAGAAGTATGAAACAGCCATTATAAAACATACTCAGACTGAATAAAAGATAACTAATGACATTTTGACAAAGGGTCACATTCACCGCAGCTAGAAAAGTAATAAGTAATTGTAATATATTACATTTCAAAAGTAATTGTAATTGTAATAGGGACGGTGATTTTCAAAAGTAATTGTAATTGTAATTGTAATAGGGCCAATACAAAGTAATTGTAATTGTAATATATTACTTTCAAAAGTAATTGACCCCATGCCTGCAGCAATGTCAGTATTAGTAACTGCAGCAGCAGCAGTAGTAGTAGGAGCAGCGCTATAGGGAGCAGCAGCAGTGGTAGCCTAGCTTACTAGAGCTGGCTTATTTTTAACCAACTAGTCATTATTTTGTTACTAGTCAAGTCATTATAGTACTTTTCAGATTTGCCAGATGGCAGCACTGCTGAATTCTCTCATACCAAAAGAAGACATCTGGTGTGGAAATTAAGAACTAAACTGGACTCAGCAAGCACAGTGAAGTTACAAAGACAGCAAGCATTATAAGAGAGCAATCAATATACAGAAAACCAAATGTATTCAGCCTGGTATCGAGGCTACAGCAGTGGCAGTGTGACTGACCTGATGTGGTGTAGTGTGTGAGGAGATGATGATGATGACGATGATGATGATGATGATGCAGTGTCGGGCTGCTGCAGGCGGCCTCCACCCTCCTCCAGCCTGGCCTGGAGAACTAGCACCTTATAGAGGAGAACTGCCGCCGAAAACATCAGCAACACTGACCTGAAACAAACACAAACACGCAGAATTAACATAGATATCAACCAATAGTCAGCTCAACTTGCCCCCACATAGGCTACTATTGCCTGCTAGGCTAGTTGATGGAAAGCTCAGCTCAGGCAACCTCTAGTATCAGGGCCACAGAATGACCTATCCTGGTTGAATTTGGAATTTCGATTTCTGTCAAGTTTTTTGCCATATTGCGTCTAAATCATGACGAGCCGTGAAGGAAGTCGTGAAGGAAACCGAAAGGACAACCACAACCACCTACCTGTCTCCAAGTCATTCGCAACTTTCTCACACATCCCGGCCGTGGTTTGACCCCGGGCAGTGCTAAAAGACAGCTAGCAGTCAGTGGCAACACCTTAGACAACACAGCCATCAGGGCAGGCCCTATCATGGTTGATAGATGTTTGCTTCCATTGTCAAGATTACTTATACCTGAGAGTAGTAGGCAGGGAGTGGGCACTGTGCATGCGTCATCAAATTTCGCTGCCTCACACCACTATGAGTCATAGATAACATGTGTACCCCAGGATTGGCTGCCTGCTGGTTTCACAGGCCCTGGGTCAGACTGAAATTGCCGCGAAACCAATCACGTGACCAATACTTCCCCAGGCTACACCGCGTAACCCGAGGCGCACATACTCTAGGTACTAGCATGCTGTGCCTATGGGGTTGTGGATCAAGGGGATGTATTTCTCTGCTTATACTTCCTACCCTTAAGTGCAGCGGTCCAGGGATGAATACATATTGTTAGAAAAATAAATATTATTATCCCCCTAATTCCCAGTGTTAAACATACCCTACCCAGAACAGTTAATTAGTCGAAAGAACAACCTGACCAAAAAATGCAAATAGCATTTAACAGGCACTGGACTGTTGTTTATGAATCATAATTAGCAACATAATTCATTACTATTTACAATCATTCAACCTTTTGAGGTGATCCCCTAGCCAAAAATCCCAAAACCTGAGTAGTTAAATGGGCAAAGGAGATTCATAAAAGACATAGTTTAACATCCATGAAAAATATAACCATATATTCATGCATAGACTGTAAAAGAGTCCTGCAATACAATTTTTTTCTTCAAATATTTTAACTTCCATTTTCATTCTTTCAATCTACCGTCCCATCCCCTACTTTCTACCAAGCATCTTTAGAGTTCTTTGAGGTACTTACAGTAGAGTGCAGACGCCTAGCAGAAGACGAGCCCTAGTCGGCCGCAGTAGCCTGAAAACTTAATAACAAAGGAAGCATTGTTAATGTTTTGGTGCTTGACGTCTATGTGAATCATAATACAATAACCCTGTCTCCATGGAGATCCATCTTCCATGGTGACTATGAAACATAAATATATAGCACTATAACACATATATAAAGTGACAATATCATGAAAATAAGCTGACACTTGTATCTGAAAGTTAAATGTTTTGCCTTCTTTCAAAATTTGAATGAGTAATTAATGTAAGTCTTAATTTCCACAAGAACCCTTCATTCAAAGTGAATTAACCCTTTATTCAAACTAACAACTATCCTCTCTCCTGAAGTTAACTATTTAGTCATTTACACTTTTATCCATAGTAGTTTCCATAAATATTCACATACAGAACACACAGAGGGACTAATAAATTCACGCTTGAAGTTCCCTTTTGATTAAGATACTAAGAATGAGTTTCAGAAATAGCTGAAAGAGAGTTCTGTTGTGTTGTAATTAATACTTATTATTATTCGATCATTTTTTACAAAATGCTGAAATGCATTATGAGGAATTTACTTCTGAATACAGGTGTGTTTTTTTGTCTGCTGGGTCAGGAGGATTATACTGGATTATACAACAGGTGCTTACTGCTGAACAAATGAGGAATGTGTGGAGCCTGTGATCTTGGCGTCGGTTTCGGTCGTGAACTCTCCTGCCTCTTGACTTTCATGGATATGCGTCTTCGCTCGCTCAGCACGGGACACTGGTCCCGGTGGTGGTCCGTCTTTCCGCACTGGTTACACACGCTCGACCCGGACTCTGAAGATTCTACATCGTCCATCACCGACGCCATCTGGTGGTGAACCAGTTTACTATTCTCATTTCCTAACTCAGGACCGAGGCACTCCTGAAATACAAAAGATGGTATGACTTCATTGAACTAAACAGACAAAAACAATGAAAAAACTATGCATTTAATTTATCTAAAAAGCAGAACAATTTGAGTGACCATAGATTAATAACAATTGTAATTTAGGTAAATAACCTTGAAGAAGTCATTCTAATACATCCAGTAGCTAGTGGCTTTCCCCTCCCCAACATTGACTGCTCACAGCATCACACCACTGTCATAGCTTACAGGCTTGAATTCTGCATTTGAAAAAGTTTTCTCTGGTACTACAGTTTCCTCCACCATAAACACCTGGCCAGCCATGATTTAACCCATTAATACTTAAAGAGTTCCTTCAGAAATTGTCGTCTGGATTGAAGATACTTTTGGCGATAACTTCTGAATTGAGCATGATTTTACAAAATATTTGAAGGAGAGTTGTTGGTAATGTTCTGATCAACATTTCTCCTTCAAATATTTTGCCAATTGTGCTAAAACCTGAAAGATTACTTCAAAATTGTCAGGCTGGTTTTGGCCGCTCTGAGCATTAATGGGTTAACCTTGATATGGCAGAGAAAAGGTACATAAGAAAAGTGCCAGCCCTAATCCCCTGCTTGTGAAAGCAAGGGAAGGCAATACATGCATGTAGTTGGGACTTAGAGATTTGTTGTCCTCATGCAGTGCACAGACAATGATTATCATACAGAGGGTATATTCTTCCAGGTAAACAATTTGTCATTAAAGGTGAATAATAAGCATCTACTTGTTACAAAAATCCTGGCTTCTTTGAACTTTTGTGTTGCATTCACATCGGAATGAATTGTAAAAATCATTTCTATGAACTCAGTATATTTGTAAACCCTCATTAATCTTGCTGTGTGTGTTTTCTTAAAGCTTAGGGTGTCCATACGATGGAGTGTGGCCATGCCAGCCCTACCCATCATATACATAGACATCACAGTATACATTACATAACCCATTAATGCTCACAGCGGCCAAAACCAGCCTGACAATTTTGATGAAATCTTTCAGGCTAAAGCAGAATTGGCAAAGTTTTTTAAGGAGAAATGTTCATCGGAACATTATCAACAACTCTCCTTCAAATATTCTGTAAAATTATTCTCGATTCAAAAGTTATTGTCAAAAGTATCGTCGATCCAGACGACAATTTCTGGAAGAACTTTTAAGTGTTAATGGGATAGAGTAACTAACCATAGGAATGCTCTCTGTCTCCTCCGTCTCACTGGCTTCATTACCACTCATACCCTGAAAGGTAGAACAGGATATTCTTATACCAAATATTACAATACAGGCAAACATTTGAATGGGAGGGAAAGAAAATCATAACCAGATTAGACTAATATAAAAAGTAAATGGAAAATGCTATTGACTTTTTATAATTTTGCTCTTTTCATAGGTTTGACAAAACAAATAGTTCTCAAATCCACCGGAATTTTCAGATCATTCTTTCTGAAACAATGATAATTTAAACCTTCCTATCATCAGCATATGATCATAGAGTTCTTACATACTTATTCATACTTATTCAATAATTTTGTAATAGAAGGTATGCATACTTACATCATCATTTTTTGCAGCCTTGAAGACTTTAACCATCAGCCTGTAAGTAGTGTCTCTTGAAAGTAGGGAGCCAAAGACATACTGCAAAATGATAAGGATGTGTTGTAAAGATCAAAGCTTTTTATTGCATGCATACAAATACAATCCCAGTAAAAGAAATCATATGACAACATGCGGATATACTGTAGAACTGTTATAATTCTCAAGCCTCAGACTTCCAAAATTTATGAATCTGGGTGATTTCTCATCTTCTAATTTCCCATCATGGAAGATTCAAAATTTAACTTATCTATTTGGTGCCTATGGCAATCGCAGTACTGACCATAAGGCTCAGTCTGCATTCAAAGCCACAAAGTGGATGGACTGATTAAACAATTCTAAAAGAGTCCTGTGTTTAGTTGTTATTGTTATGAACATTGAACAACCTTACTCTACATAGCTTGAGGCCAACAGGGTTTCAACATCACAACCAACTTTTTCCCTTTATCGCAATATGCAATATGTTATTCTTATTGGTGAAATAAACTAAACTGATGAAATAGATAAGGTGTCACTAGTACGTCTTACTACCAAAGCTTATGGATAGGGCATTTGAATTTCTATTTTTATTGTTACCAACCTCTGTCACTAGAACAAAAATCTGGAAATTGATTTCTCTAGAAAATCAATTTCCTGTGAACTTTACGTGATCTACAAAAGGGAGTTAATTACAAATATATATATATATATATATATATATATATATATATATATATATATATATATATATATATATATATATATATATATATATATATATATATATATATATATATATATTTATATATTTATATATATATATATATATATATATATATATATATATATTTGTAATAGAAAATGCTTTGTTTAACCTAGTACATATATGGTTTAAACCCAACCTTTTCATTCTCTGTGACGATTCCTATTGCATTAGGAATGATGAATGCTGTCTTTTCTCTCGTAACCTGTATCACCTTTG
>OZ012692.1:5672879-5684846 GCA_963942565.1 Maea johnstoni | reverse complement strand
AATGTATTTTCTGAATTTTTAAAGTCCGGACTGACACAAAAAAACTGCTTGACACACTCGAGTATGTGATAAATAGTGTAGATTGTCATTTTAATGACAGGAGCGCAAATGCTTTATATTGCAGCCCTTCATAAGTTAACTTTATGATATAAGAACACAATGATCAGAATACTTGGCATTCATACTGGCATTCATACTGACCTATCATACAAAACGCTAAACAGTTTATTTAAGTTAGTAAGTACATACACTGACTGGACTGACCACTGCCCCATTGGAGGCTGACCTATCATACAGAATGCTAGAGGTTATGTAGAGTAATAATAAGTACATACACTGACTGGACTGACCACTGCCCCATTGTAGGCTGACCTATCATACAGAATGCTAGAGGTTATGTAGAGTAATAATAAGTACATACACTGACTGGACTGACCACTGTCCCATTGGAGGCTGACTTATCATACAGAATGCTAGGGATTATGTAGAGTAATAATAAGTACATACGCTGACTGGACCGACCACTGCCCCATTGGAGGCTGACTTATCATACAGAATGCTAGGGATTATGTAGAGTAATAATAAGTACATACGCTGACTGGACTGACCACTGCCCCATTGGAGGCTGACTTATCATACAGAATGCTAGAGGTTATGTAGAGTAATAATAAGTACATACGCTGACTGGACTGACCACTGCCCCATTGGAGGCTGACTTATCATACAGAATGCTAGAGATTATGTAGAGTAATAATAAGTACATACGCTGACTGGACTGACCACTGCCCCATTGGAGGCTGACTTATCATACAGAATGCTAGAGATTATGTAGAGTAATAATAAGTACATACGCTGACTGGACTGACCACTGCCCCATTGGAGGCTGACTTATCATACAGAATGCTAGAGATTATGTAGAGTAATAATAAGTACATACACTGACTGGACTGACCACTGCCCCATTGGAGGCTGACTTATCATACAGAATGCTAGAGGTTATGTAGAGTAATAATAAGTACATACGCTGACTGGACTGACCACTGCCCCATTGGAGGCTGACTTATCATACAGAATGCTAGAGATTATGTAGAGTAATAATAAGTACATACGCTGACTGGACTGACCACTGCCCCATTGGAGGCTGACTTATCATACAGAATGCTAGGGATTATGTAGAGTAATAATAAGTACATACACTGACTGGACTGACCACTGCCCCATTGGAGGCTGACTTATCATACAGAATGCTAGAGATTATGTTGAGTAATAATAAGTACATACACTGACTGGACTGACCACTGCCCCATTGGAGGCTGACTTATCATACAGAATGCTAGAGGTTATGTAGAGTAATAATAAGTACGTACACTGACTGGACTGACCAATGCCCCATTGGAGGCTGACTTATCATACAGAATGCTAGAGATTATGTTGAGTAATAATAAGTACATACGCTGACTGGACTGACCACTGCCCCATTGGAGGCTGACTTATCATACAGAATGCTAGAGATTATGTAGAGTAATAATAAGTACATACACTGACTGGACTGACCACTGCCCCATTGGAGGCTGACTTATCATACAGAATGCTAGAGATTATGTAGAGTAATAATAAGTACATACGCTGACTGGACCGACCACTGCCCCATTGGAGGCTGACTTATCATACAGAATGCTAGAGGTTATGTAGAGTAATAATAAGTACATACACTGACTGGACTGACCACTGCCCCATTGGAGGCTGACTTATCATACAGAATGCTAGAGGTTATGTAGAGTAATAATAAGTACATACACTGACTGGACCGACCACTGCCCCATTGGAGGCTGACTTATCATACAGAATGCTAGAGATTGTGTAGAGTAATAATAAGTACATACGCTGACTGGACTGACCACTGCCCCATTGGAGGCTGACTTATCATACAGAATGCTAGAGGTTATGTAGAGTAATAATAAGTACATACGCTGACTGGACTGACCACTGCCCCATTGGAGGCTGACTTATCATACAGCTAGAGATTATGTAGAGTAATAATAAGTACATACACTGACTGGACTGACCACTGCCCCATTGGAGGCTGACTTATCATACAGAATGCTAGAGATTATGTAGAGTAATAATAAGTACATACACTGACTGGACTGACTACTGCCCCATTGGAGGCTGACTTATCATACAGAATGCTAGAGATTATGTAGAGTAATAATAAGTACATACACTGACTGGACTGACTACTGCCCCATTGGAGGCTGACTTATCATAAAAAATGCTAGAGATTATGTAGAGTAATAATAAGTACATACACTGACTGGACTGACTACTGCCCCATTGGAGGCTGACTTATCATACAGAATGCTAGAGATTATGTAGAGTAATAATAAGTACATACACTGACTGGACTGACCACTGCCCCATTGGAGGCTGACTTGTGAAGATTTGGAATGTTGGCGCTAACTGGACTAGTGCTGGACCTGAAATGATAAGAAAAGTGTAAAAAAGAATGTTTCAAAAATATGAAAATGAAAACTGAAGGAAAAATGCATTTGAATGAAATAGAAAAACGAATGTGTGGATAATGAGTTTTTAACATAATATGATTACAGGGCTTAATTTCAAAATCCTATTTTTTTAGAATATTAAAACAAACATTTTACATAATTGTAAATGACTGCTATTTGAAACAAGCTTTTTTTAAAGGTCTGTCTTTATTGTAATGTTTACAAATTTTTCTTCAAGTGAATGATTATTTTTCTTCAAGTGAATTAAATGATTAGCTTGGATATCATTTTTTACCGATTTACTACTTTTTTAGCCTACTTCCTTGACATTACCTGAAAATCTTTAGATCTTTTTAGATTTTTAAAAATTCATTAAGTTGATTTCAAAAACAAGTTTAATTTACCAGTAACATTTATCAACATTAAATCATCATTACAAAAGTTTCATCCATTCCATTATATTTAATGGGGAATATCTTTAAAACTGTGTTCTTATGTTCTGAGATCTTCATATCTCTTACCCTTTGCTTGTGGTTCTTTTGGAAGAGATCATTTCTAGGTTGCCAGTGGAGGCAGCATGTCTGAAAGCTCTGGACTCCACCTCCGGGGTCGACGGCTCAGTTCTATCATTGTGGCTGCAAACAAAGAGAAAATTGGCTTAAAGTGGGAAATACAAACAGTGAACATAAACATTGTTTATATATATATATATATATATATATATATATACACACACACATATATATATTTATTATACCTCACGTGAGGATACTCTTATCCTATTGGATAAGAGCCATGTGTCAAGACCGTTAGCAACCTGTGTCTCTGTAGGTTCCTTGACAGCGGTCACCATTCAACGTATAAGCACCCGCTGTCAAGGAGATGACACATTAGCACCCGTTGTCAAGGTGCCGTTTCATGATTCCCTATATTGTTGAGGACGTGATGCTTTCAAGATCCCCACGCGTGACGAAATGTGACAAGGCCTGAGCAGAATGCCACCTTCAACAATGAAATTATGCTAGTGTTGAGAACAACGATAAAGAAAATAACGAGTGTCTTAATTTACTGAAAAATGTAAAATCTCAACCCAGTTGAGATCATACGTGGCTGGATACGATAAAACAAATAGGACATCCCAGCATGGTTTGCACGGTAAACCTGCTGCTTCGATATTGCACTGCCTAAGTGAGTTTGTAAGTTCCAACTTGTCATGGACTTTAGGTGCCCGGGGGTGAGGGGGGTTGTTCCGTATAATAAAACAAGTATGACATCCCTGTGGGTTTGCCAACATGATAGTCTACCCCTCGTGTGCATTGTCACCCGAGGGCGTAGCCCGAGGGTGACAATGCTCACTCGGGGTAGACAATCATGTTGGCAAACCCACAGGGATGTCATATTTGTATAATCTATATATATATATATATATATATATATATATATATATATATATATATATATATATATATATATATATATATATATATATATATATATATATATATATATATATATATATATATATAAATATACACACACACACCACATATATATATATATATATATATATATATATATATATATATATATATATATATATATATATATATATATATATATTATATATATATTGGTTCCATACATGGGTAAACTGACCTTAAATGAATTGACAAACAATTAAGCTATCAATCAAGTTATATTCCCATGGTCAAAGACTGATACAACTCTTGACAAAATCTTCTTTCTATAGCTCACTTCTTTGGGAACCTCTATTTTCCTTCAAACATTTTCCAGAAGATGCTTATATTAGTAAAAATGTCAATTAATAGACGGCCCTTTTTGGCCATTTCATGATTGAGTGTGTGCAAATGTTGTGAATATTGCAGTAGCCATAAACAGAGTTGGCTATTTCAGCTGGAGTTGCCACCACCTATGTGATATTAAAAGTTGTATCAACCAAGCGATCGATGAGTCTATGTAGATATAAACAATACAAATATTAAATATTCAGTATTCCCCTATTGGCCATCGTGAATGAATATCAGGTTAATAGTTGATGATATGATCCACAACTTGTAATAATATGTGAGCAATGAAGTTATAAATCCATAAGTGAACTATATGCATACATGATATATCATAGGAAAACCGGAAGGTAGCTGCACTAATTCTACAGGGACACCACATTCACTTTACTATGATTTACCAATGTTCATAACTGCTGCCAAATAAGACTGTTACTTCACACAAACATTTATGTATACAGCTCACATCACACACACACATAAGGCGATGTATATATAAATATATATATATATGTATATATATATATATATATATATATATATATATATATATATATATATATATATATATGTATATATATATATATATATATATATATGTATATATATATATATATATATATATATATATATATATATATATATATGTACATATATATATATATATATATATATATATATATATATATATATATATGTACATATATATATATATATATATATATATATATATATATATTTATATGAATATATATATATATATATATATATATATATATATATATATATATATATATATATATATATATATATATATATATATATTATATATACGAATACATATATGGATGCTCATTTTTCTGTTTAACTTACTTATGGAAATCCTGCACCATTATAAATCAGGCGACCACACCTTGAGCATGTTATTCCCTTTACGTTCTGCTAGTCATGCTTCCTTTCTCCAGGCACTCTCTACAAGGAGCTCTTATTCCTTGATAATGTTCCATCACGTATGATCACTTATCCTCCTTAACAGATACTACCACACCGCTGCAAGGATTAGTGGTCTTCAGTGTGATATCACTGGTCGGTGGCCACACCTGACTCAGTCCTAGAGCACAACTGGACACTGAACTGTGCTTGCTATTGACCAAAGTCAAATCTTCAGTTACTATATCCTAGGACAGGTAATTGAGTGTAATTAGCAAACTAACAAGGTAAGGGAAGCAGATGGCATAGGTCCATCTGTCTTGGTTACCATGGCAACAGGTGGTCAGCTGGTTGGGAAAGGACATATGTTCATCAGACTGGCGTTTTCTGTCAACAAGCTCACAGCTTAAGTCCACACACTGGTGGTGAGCTTATAGAAATAGCATTGTATGTGTGGGGGAAAACATAGGAGGCATATTTCTTCTCCAATCAGCCACAACTGTCCTTTACCACACACATCTGGAAGGAAACTTGAATGTGTTTATCAGGCAGGGTGGAACAGGTTTGGCTCTAATACAAATAGTGCCCTATTTCAAGTATAGATGGCACTGCAGTCGTTGGGTATCCCAACAGCTCCACCAATGTAAATAAGAGTTAACAATTGGACAGGCGTATGTTGACACTGCATTCTACATACGCTCTACCACCTAAGCTCTGATAGTGTCCTTTCAGGAAGCCAACCATTTAACCCATTCAAACATATATGACTTGTCTATTATGGTGATGCCTCATTATCTTTGCACCTTTTACCAAAAAAAGGAAATGAGAAGGAAATCTTTATTAGAATTTTATCACTGACTCTTCTTCAAATATTTTTGTGAATTCAATTGATTTATTCCTCTTTGTTCCGTCAAAAGTACCAATGGCTTAGACAACAATAGCAAGGTAGATTAAGACTAAGCTTGCCCTGTTTTCACAACACACCTCAGGTACAGAGGTGGAGAGAATATGATGTTCTGACCACTGGTCAAACCCAGACCTGTGGCTTGTAGTGACCAGTCTACCGGAGTGATGTCGCTATAGTGCACAAGCAGTGACACAGACATAGGAAAGTCTCAAGCACTCTGGTCAGTAATATGATAAACACAAGTAGCATTTGTGTTTGTGGGAAGAGGACTATTGTAGCCAGGGTCAGAAAAACAACAAATGAGCAGGTAGAAATATTCAGCCCTGGCATGGCAAGTTGTCGAAGTTTCATATTCAACTTTTCAACACATGCATGATTGTACTAGCAACAATTTGCAGAAAGCCACCTGGTGGCAGCTTATGTAACTAGAGTAGCGAGCTGCTAGAGGTATACAGCTAAACAAAACAAAAAAAAAGTTCCTTGAGGGAAAATGGAATAATCCAATCTGAGGTAGTCAGATATATAATTATTTTATGGACAGATCTTACATTTGGTGAGTAAAGGGTTTAACTAGCTGAGTTTTTTTTATGTTTTTTCTTTATGTTTCTAGTTCTAAAAATGGTAGTATTCATAATCATTTAAAAAAAATTTGTGAGGATTTTATTCATAACTTCCTTCATATCGCACAGTCCGGAACCTAACTCAAACATTGACAATTTAGCGATAGAATGTTACGAATCCTTACAGCACAAAAACCTCTTGCGATTTGGTAAAGAAAAATAAACATTTAAGGATCTCCTTAAAAAACGTGTTTTCAATGAGAGAGTAAGCAGCAGCAGCAGTCCTAGAAGCAATAAGCAGCATGGAGAAGTAGCAGTAGCTACAGATTAATTACTGGACTAAATCTGGGCTGAAATCAACTCAGCTTAGATCAGTGAAACACTGAAAAATGGGCCATTTAACACAGACGTGTAGCAAGTCCGAAGTAGTAGGAGCAGCAGTAGCTACAGCAGTGAGCTCCTTGACTAACCTGAGTCTAATGGAAACATCATGTAGCACTTGACCAGCTCTGAGGCATTTGACCTTTGTGAACACCCAAATACATGGGATTGTGGAGACGTTTCATGAAGTTGGATTATGCTTGTTTTATTGCTGGGCTCCTGAATGTCACCCTTTGTTTGTATTAAACTTAATGCTTGATTTACACCAAAAATGTATGAAAACTTTTATATCAAACAGCTACCATCTTAATTCATAAATTGTAAAAGTTTACTTCGACATTGTTTAAAATCAGGTTAAGTTATGGAGTTCATATTTTATCAAATCAATGCATTACAATTATCAAAAAAATCATGATCAATACACTATTTCTCCAGATGCAACCCGGGTATTTGGTATAATATATTTTGTGTGAGGTTTAAATGACTCTAAAAGAGCTGAATTATTTCGATTTGTTCAAGCATATTGAGACGCGATAGAAAACTAGGACCTGGAAGAAGTAACATGCAGGGTTTATCACCAGGAAGATTCTGAAAAATAGCCCTACTAGCCTGGTCATGCAGTCTCCCTGGCTAGTCAATACAGAAATATGCCAATTCTTATAGACAGGTAGAATAGAGCCAGTCACAATAGACAGCATTGTGTATTCTGAACTGGTCAGCCTCCCTGTCAGGCATGCTAGGGTGGTCTGTGATCTATTGCTTTAAAGCTCGCATGCCTCCCAGGCCAGATTCAGAAAGGTCATTCATCATGGCTTAGACAGCATTGTGTATGCTGGACTGGTCAGCCTTCCTGGCTGGCCAGACTGGGAAATTTCATCCTTCATGGATAGAGGGCACTGTGTATGCTATCTGGACTGGTTAGTGGAGAATATCACTGCAAGCACAGCCCCCTCGTGTGGCAAAAGTAGGAACTAAATAACCAACTCACAGGCCACATGTCATCATATTAGTATAGCTCAAGGTTTGGGAATCAGTAGCAATTTCATGATGGATATTCAGTTGCAGCCAACCGATTGATTATCGATCATAATCGGTTTGCATTTTTCAGTAATTGGGTTCTAAAGATCTAAAGGGTAAAGCTGAGTGATAGTCTATGACAATTGTTTGCTATTAGCACCCACTCTAACTTTGTTTTGAAGTGTATTTGGAGCTTAGTTTCATAGGAAGTTAACAATGTGCTGACTTTTTCGTTGCTAGGTGTCACCTATTCCGATCATTATTGATTGCCAATTTCGTGATCGATAAATCAGTCAAAAAGAGGCCATCGCTCATTTATCAATTGTAATCGATGATTGGCCCAACACGAAGTATATAGCAATACCATATGCATATGATAAGGTAAAGCACAGTAATCGGGGCTAGTAGCTTGGCTAGTCATCAACCTTCCAATGAGCATCCCACCTGGGAGTAGTAGACAGGGAGTGGGCACTGTGCATGCGTCATCAAATTTCGCTGCCTCCGACTATATGAGTCATAGATAACCTGTGTACCGCAGGATTGGCTGCCTGCTGCCTGCTGAAAAAAATCACGTGACCAATTCTTCCCCAGGCAACACCGCGTAACCCGAGGCGCACATCACCTAGGTACTAGCATGCTGTGCCTATGGAGTTGCGGATCAAGGGGATGTATTTCTCTGATCCCACAGAGACTCCAACCTGCAACGCCTCATGCTTCACAGCCCTGTCCTACTTCCTCTGGCCATTTTTCAGGCCTCTCTCGCATGGCTGGAATACTACATTCACCGGTCATCTCCAGCGACTATTATTGTTCCACTCTTATCTTCCCAGCGGCTGTGCACAGAAACAGTGCACACCTAAATAGAGACTGCATGGGGACTGAGATAGACCTATAGGCCACTCAGACTAGGTACTGTATCTCTGAAAAGTTCACCTTCCTCAGACAAAGCCCAACCAGTGTAGCACTATCAATGACCTATTAATGGCACTATATGACCTATCACGAGTTGTTACAAGGAATACTCACGCAGAGACCTCTACCAACCAGTGTCTTAGCCAGGATTTAGAAAGTGGGTGCCTAAAATTGGCAGTTGTAAAATTTTTGGGTGTCCAAATTTTTAAGGGGGATCACAATATACTCATATTTCAATCATAAACATGTATAAATTCAGCAAAATAAGGCATGATATCATTAAACAATGTCATAGGAATTATAAGGAGATGAAAAAATTCAATTATAAGCTTGAGTTTGAGATTTTTGGAAAATTCCACACTAAAAAAATTGGGTGTCCTGAGGGGTACTTTTTAAGGGTTTGGGTGTCCAAAAAGGCACCCAGACGCCCTGCTGGCTAAGACCATGCTACCAACTGTAAATTTCAAATCAAATTTTTGTCACTTTTTTTCTACCATATTGCGGTGAATTTGTGACTAGCCAGTTGTAAGTGGTGGAGGAAACAGGAGTACCCAGCGAAAAACACCACCTAACCCCAATTCACTGCCAACTTTCTCACATGCCCCGGCTGGGATTCCAACCCCGGCAATGGTGAGAAATAGCTGGCCCCTAGCTGTCAGTGGTTGCCCACATCTAGTGAGATAAATGTAAACTAAATTGACTATGCAGCTTCAGCTCACAGTGCCTGCAACAAGGGAAAATATTGAGTCGACAGTGTCAAAATATGTAAGACAGCCTGAACTCAAGGCAACGGCTCATCATGTACATTTACGTACATAATATTCAACTTATTCATCCACAGAGTAACCCAAACAAGGCATCATCATTTTTAGGATATATTTTCATTGAAAATGTAATTTTTGAAATACATGTAGTTCAAATATGTTTCCTGCATTATTCTGACCATGTCGTAAGCACAAGGGAACACAGGTAATGGCTCAAATGTGTTAACCTGATATATGTTTATCAAGGGTTCCAGAGAGATCAGTCTCTCTGCGCTGATGATAATGGGAAGATTTGCAAATAGCAATTCAATTAATACATATAAAAAGAGTAATTAAACTAATCAAATATCAAAAGAGTTGCTAGTTTCAGCGTGAATAACATTCCTCCTGACATTTCCATACCTGAGATGCTTTCGTCAAAAATATGGCCTCAGGGGTTAGTCTGTTTTGGGGACTGTGGGGACAAGAGGAATTACTGTCGACCTTTTTGGTGATACTCTTCTTTCTTTTTTGAAAGGATCTTTGGAAAAAGATATTTGAAGGAGAAATATCAATCAATACCTACTATTATTTTCCACTCTCCCTCAATTTTGCGAAAGTTATTTTCAAAAGGTATAATAGTTCCAGATGAGAGTTGTCTGGGAGATCTGCTGGCATGTACAGGGTAAGTAAGTAGCCTAGCTGCAAGGCTCTATTATGATTTTACTTTATTATATATATAAATGCCTGCACCTATACTAGATAGGGACTTGTGGCCTACTGTTGGCCGAGGCAGGCTTAGGTAAGTGAGCAGAGCCTGCAGTGAGTACTGTGAGTGGGTGTATGGCTGCTATTGATCTGTGGTGACCATCAGCAGAGCTAGCTATGACTGGAGCACTGATCATCATGCTGAGAGCAAACAGCTGCTTGTGTACCCTGTTATAGTGCCGGTAGCACAGCCTAGACTTGGCTTTGGATCAACAGATGAGCAATGCTAAAATCAAAACCTATTCCATCCTTACCATCAGGGTCTAAGCCAGGATTTATAAAATGGGTGTCTAATATTGGCAATCTATTAAGTTTTTAAGGTGTCTTATTTTTAAAGGGGTATGGCAAATACTCTAGACTACGACCATAAGCATGTATTTACATTGATGGAATAAAGCACAATGTCCTTATGCAATGCCATGGGAATTATATTGAATTGTGGAAAATTCAATTTATGCTTGAAATTGACATTTCAAGAAATTCCTCACATGATACTTGGGTGTCCTGCAGGATGTCTTTTGAGGGTTTGGGTGTCCAAATGATGCCCAGACGCCCTGCTGGCTATGACTATGCTTACCATATAATACAATAACTGCCCAACCGCTCCAGCAAGAATGAACTCTTTTTCCTCTCACTATTAGTTTGGATGCAGTTTTGTCTGCAATTTAATACATAAGCGATTAAAAGAGGATAAGGATTCTAAGAGTACACCTCAATGCGTTCCTTGAAAAGGTGACATGATTAGGAATCACAGATACAGTATCCATTTCCTGGCTGGAGTAGCTAGGCTTGAAGGAGGATACGCCTTACCAGCGTCTAGACATGCTTTTCAGGAAAAGTACTTCTTAGGGATAGATTATTCAGGCAATCTGTGGACTTGTCTTCAATGAATCGGGCAATAACCAATCCATCTGGCAGAATTTATAATTCACTGCTTACTGGCTGAATGGTGTAAGTAAATTATTGAGAGTTACAAGCAGAGGCCCCTCTTCTAACTATTTACATGCCACATTTTACCACATACTTGTGGAAGAAATAGGTCTCCACTTCAATTAATATATTTCAACCACTGGTCAATATTACCAATTATTACACCATGACTGACCTGAGTATTAGACTTTTTAGTATTTCAATAGCCTCCACCTGTGTACCAAATTACTGACAAGGATACCTGGTTAGTAGGTGGTAATTGTCTGATAAGGTTAAGCACTATTGCCACAAATTGAAATAGATCACACTCAAACCAAAGAGTTAAGGCCACATCTTGTCATATAATTATGTGGTTTCCATTTTTCTATGGGAAACCATGCAAGTTTTATATACTTCGACTAAATAGTTACTTCTGTTTGCTTAATTGTCTCAGATATTGAAAGGAATTTACTGCTTTACTCATGAAGTTTCTTCTTGTGTCATACTATTTCAATCTTAGTACCCCAAAAT
>OZ012692.1:5645379-5667879 GCA_963942565.1 Maea johnstoni | reverse complement strand
CGTGTGTACAGGCCTGCTAGGGGAGGGAGGTTGTGTGAATGTTTCAGTGGATACAAGACTCTTAAACCTAATACCTTTACTATATACTACTACTACCACTCCTACTTATGCTACTACTACTACTAGTAATAATAACAATTATAATAAATTATTGTTATTGCTGTTGATATACTTGATATTGCACCCGTTTCATAGAATATCTTTAAACTCACTCCACAATAAAGCAATATTAATTGATACTGGTAGCCATCAGTTATTTCCCTAGCCTAGATGAGCCACTGGGTGGTTCTTTACACTATTCCCTGCCAGTGTCCAAATTTTTAAGGGGGATCACAATATACTCATATTTCAACCATAAACATGTATAAATTCATCAAAATTAGGCATGATATCATTACATAATGTCATGGGAATTATAAGGGGGTGAAAAAATTCAATTATAAGCTTGAGATAGGGATTTTTAGAAATTCCACACAAAAATATTTGGGTGTCCTAAGGGGCTTTTTTTAAGGGATTGGGTGTCCAAAAAGGCACCCAGACGCCCTGCTGGCTAAGACCATGTTCCCTGCAGTCCTGGCTAGATGTGCTAGTACTGCTGTTGGACAGCACTCACTTAAATTTTTACTAACAGTGCAGGGCTGCAGGCTCCTGGTCCCAGAATAGGCAACCGGCTCCCCTCACTGCTGACCTACTGCCCAGTGTGGTACATAAACCCATTAGCCACTGGACAGCAGCAAACATGCTCTGATAAATTACAACCTAGTTATCTAAATATAGTATCATTTGAAATATATTTACCGAGAGATCATTAAAGCAACAGGACAAACAAATGTCTTTCAAGTTTGCAACCGAGATATTTGCGGTTGTCAGACAAATATTTCCATAAGGTTGAGCGTATATGTGCCGGAGCCTCCTCAAACAATGCCTGGCGAAATGAAGGTAAACAGACCTGACCACCTACATCACCTGAGGCTAGATAAGAAATAAAGGGTCAAGGTATGTGTCATGACACATTATCCATTATCAAGGTAACCTTGAATATAGGTAGCCTACAATATAGGCCGTTTCCATGGCAACCTATATTTGGCAAGGGATATTTTGCAAACTTTAATCATGTGAGCCAAGAGGATATCTTCATTGAAGTTGGCATTTTTATCCACTGCTCAATGATTAAATTGCTATGCCACCTGACTATTACTCTAATCTGACTATTTATAAACGTTCCTGCATTTTGAAATTGTTCTCCACTCAAGTGTACAATAGTAGATTATTATGGCTCCCCTTGGGGCACTGTGTGGACCGCTACGTATGGCGGACAGCTCGCCTGCTTTGGCTAAACAACATTCAGCTAGTCTGCCAATCGCACACCAATCACACACAGTCACCATGGCAACGGATCAGTTGATTAGAATCCATAATTCAGGCAGATAGGTTGACTGCTTGGCATGAGCATCGTCACTCGGGGAGGCCCGCCAGTTCCTAGTCCGGCACTTCTGGGATTTTACAACCCCGGACACATGCCGCCGCCGCCTCAAAACCTACTATACACGGCGACCAAGGCTTGTTGTTTTTCCCTTGCTGGCCTTCAGACCCACAGAGCAGAGCAATGCCTCCTTATTGACAGTGGCTAAGCATAACCGCTTCACCGCGGGACAGATCCTCAACAAGTGTTGTCTGGTTTATAGATATTCATGGAATTAACTTGAGGATTAAGCAAAGAATAACTAACTATTAAGAGTAATGATATGTTATGATCACCATTTTCTCTTCAATAAAAAAAATGCTCAAGTTGATATGATATCATTTAAATTTAAATTTCGCCTGCTGCAGACATTTCGATTAAAACCAATCTGCACCTGTGCACACCCTTTGATTAAAGTAAACGTGAAAAATATTTCAAGAGGGAATGTTAGATTCAACATGAGGAACAATAGCTTTCAGTTGCACATTCCTCAAAATCTAGCTTTATATTAACTCTTATGCTGCTGGTGGCTAATTTGGCCAATACAAAATGATGTGAAAAAACCTGAAAAATATTTTTTTTAAACCTAGCACATGGGAACTTATCTGAGAGCATGCACTCAGCGAGGCCTATCCAATGAATACCATCATGACAGGGGTTAGGTGGTTTTCAATCAATTTTGCATCCTTGTACTTTGGACAACAGTTAGCCTTAGTATTGGAAGGGTTAAAATATTTCCTAAGTGTCAGAGTAAGAAGTTGCAAAGACTCTTTATAATGTTTTCGCTATACATAGTAATTCCCCTCCCCAGAGGCCAGGCTTATACAAAGGGCTTAACCCATTCACACTCAGAGTTACTCTGGAAAGTATCGTCTGCTACTTTAACACTTTTGGAAATAACTTGGGAATAAAGCGTGAGTTCACTAAATATTTGAAGGAGAGTTGTTGTTTGACTTCTGGTTAACACTTCTCCTTCAAATATTTTCTAGGTAATGCTTTTGTTAGGGAAATATTTCCAAAATTGTCAGGCCTGTTTTGGCTGCTGTGAGCATTAATGGGTTAAAATGCCCAGCTCCACTGGTCCATTTCAAGTAGTGTCCACACAAAGAGCAAAGCATGATCGTGTGCCAAATACCTCAACCTGGAAAAGGGCTTGAAATGAATCCCAAGGGCTCGAAATCAAGCAGCTCCACTCACTCCATGTTTCACTTTATGCCTAGGCTTAGATTATGGTGTGTCCATTTTTCCATTGGCCAACACTGAAAAGGGCCTGAGAAAACAAAACTCCACTAGCAGTATATATAAGCCAGGGTCAGAACACGGTCAAAACAAGGTCAACATAAAAAAGTCAGAGAGCAGTGACAGACCAGAGTTGACCATGTTCCAATCATGAAACACGGTCAACTATGAACAGGGTCAGAACACGGTCAGAACAAGGTCAAAAAACATGGTCAGAAAACGGTGTCGACCATGTTCCAAACATGGTTGACCGTGTTTTGACCATGGAACATTGTCACCAGTTCGGCGGGGTAAGGCTACTTTCTTCCAAAGAACAAGGCTGTAAGTATTTTTGATAACCATCTAAACCCTGTCATGTTGGTATTCATTGGATATCTGTTGTTTAGTGCTCTCAGATGAGTACCCATATGCCAGGGTTTCAGTCATTTTTCAAGTGTTTTTTTGCATTATTTTGTATTGGCAAAATTAATTACCAGAAGCTTAAGGGTTAAATAAGGCATTCCAAGCATTAAGAAGCTGGAAAACACTTTCAAGATACCATGTTTTTCTTAGATAAATAGATGCATATAGTAGTCTTAGGTTGTTATCCATTATCCTGCTATCCCCCAATAAAAGTTTGATGTCCCAAAATTGTAGGATGATAGTCATTTTGGTCACTCACCTCCTAAAATCATAAATCCCCTAAGAAGACAAGCCATAAGGAATGTACAACTAGGGCTCTTCTAAAGACTATTGCAACATCTTGTAAGATGTTGCAAGATGTTGCAACATTGAGAAATGTATCCCATTTTTATTCAATATCATCCATAGCATAATATTGTAAAATCGTTCAGTCCCATTAGTGAAAATGATATGGAATTATATTTTATTGCACTAGGAAATTACTTGAGGCCTAATTTTCCATAAGAATGAGCCTCTTACTGAACAGTATCATCCACAATATGTTAGACCTAAACTTGTATGTAATTCTCACCTCTTTGCTGTGCTTGATTTTTCTCCCCGTGAATCTTTCTCTTTTCTTTTTTTCCCATTTTTGTGTTTTACTTTGGCGACTTTCTTTGCTTGTGATTCGTCGTCGTGGCTTGAGAGAGAGCGCCCGGAGGACCGGGACGACAGGCTCTCTGCCTGAAAACTGCCCACTTCCGCATCATCACCACAACCTGCCCTTCTCTGAGCTCTATAGTCATCATCAAAGTCATATGTGAACCTACGATTCTCCTCATCATGGTTTTGTTGCTTGCCCGGCTTTGGGCGTCCGTCTTCAATATTGGAGGCGGATCGGCTCCGTCCTCCTTTCTCCTGGGCGTTCAGGCGAGACATCTTGGCAAGTTTTGACGGGCGTTCTGGCACCTTAGGTGTTGGAGACGGTGAATCCATAATAATATGTTAAATGAAAACTCCTCTTCAATATGTGCTGACAACAACCAGTCAGCGTATCTAATGAAGTACACAGCTCAACCCCAACAGACTCAACTTCCTTCTAGTATCTTTAAGTCCATCTACAAAGTTTTTTTTAGTGTTTTGTTTTGTAAACATGTGGTTCAAACAAGGAAGTTCAGTGCTCCAATCATTCCCCCGCGTACTGGCACGGACTCAGGGGTAAAGTGATTTCCAGGTAATATCTAACGGGCAGGTGATCGCTAACAGAAATATCATCAGACATGTTCAAAGTCCAAACTCGACAGGGCAGAAGCTGGGCCGGCCGGTATACTGTGGCATATGGCTCACGAGGCCCTTACTCACATTTATCTTGAGCTACTGATAAGCTGTCATGGCCAGCATTTATTCTTTACTAAGAACAAACTCCAATCAGTATTAATCATCTTTCCACTGGTAGGTGTTGATTCAGTGATGTTACACAACAATGGAGTAATGCAGATGTAAGACTGAGTCACTGACACCAAGGTACCTCAGGGGTGTCCATCTGTCACATTGTCGCACCAGTGTGCGACAGAGACCTCACAACGTGCGACAGGACCAAAAATTCATATCACTGTTTAACTCAAGATATTCTCGGGATGCATGAGCAATTATGTCTAACTAGTCTAGTTAGATTGCATTTTTGAATGCAGTTTATGTTTTGAAAACGTATAAACGCCATATATTGACACCACCAGTTAATTGATCTAGGTCTTTATCATTGCCAGAAAGGCTGATAGTGTAGTTTCACATTATTTGATATTTGACAATATTTAAACATGCTGTATTCAAGGACAATTGTCTGTGCTCCAGGACTTCGATATTTGGACACCCCTGCACCTGATGAGAGATATCCCCTCCTATCTTCTAAAAAAACACCCTGTCAGTTTTGTGAGAAGAGGAAGTTAAGTCCAGAAAATAATAAAGGAGATATTAAATCCAAACATAACAAAACAACTCTCCCTCAAACACCTCATGAATTTACACTCAATTCCTTGCTGATTGTCAAATAACCCTTGATGCAGATAGCACTTGTCATGGAGAACTCTGATATTGAATGGGTGAAAGTGGACTGATGTCAGGACTCGCATTATATGCCCTCCATGGTGAGCCATGCACACGATGTTCCTGGTCTTACTGTTCACTACTGGCCAGGTGAACCTCCAATCCTCTTGTTGCTGGTTCTAGCTCTAGCCAAGAAATAATGGTTTACCTACTGAACAATGAAGGTACCCTGGCTTAGCACCAGGTGGCAGCACTTTCTGACACCCCACAAATCGGAAGTCAACTTCCTTTTAAAGCATGGTTTACATGTGCGTAATAGAAAACTTTTAATGACCAGCTAATTAGCTAATTCTGTGTGACAAATTGAAAATTGGAATGCTACTTCATGAATTGATATGGAAGATTTAGCTTTAATTAGATGACCAATATAAGTCAGTGTTGTCCCATCTGATATCATACTTAATACGTGTAAAGAAGCAGTTTTACTCATAGCACTAATGAATCTAATACTCAAAATAACTTGCATAAATGTCAAACAAATGAATATATTTTTGTAGATTTTTAGTCAAACTTATATGGAACATTATAATATGTTTGGTCACGTCCAACACGTCTTGTATTAATTTGGTATAAGCCAATATGCCACCCTATAGTGTGACCAGCATGATTGAATCTCCCTCTAAAAGCACTGTCTCTCTCCGACTCTGTCTGCAAGACACAATGCTTTTTGTTTCAGGAATTTCAATCATGCTGACCACACCACAGGGCACGTTTGTATAATGTAATTTTTCTCTACAGACTTTAATACCACTGTTGCATCTCACTCTTTGACAACTGTACCCCATAGACCATAATCTAATCCAAGAATTGCAAAAGTCCTCATGTCCTGTTACATCTTATCCCCTGAAGCTTCAGCAATTGTAAAGGGCTCAACTCCAACAATTGCAAATATCCCATTGTTCAATTGCATCTTGTTTATTGAAGATTTGAACTATGTAAGGCTTCGAACACAATCCAGTTGAATCAAACAAATGCAAAAATACCACCATCCCAATTTGCTTCCACCCACTGAAGGTTTGGCAACTGTAAGACATCCAAGACTTCCAATTGCAATATTATATATCTCACTGTACCTTTGCATCTGATTCGAAAATTAAGGTGTCCAATAGATCCTAGTCTTATCCAACAATTGCAAAAATCCAACCAACTCATTGCATCTTGGTCATTAAAGATAGGATGCCCAAAAGACTTGAATGAAATCCGAAAATGTAAAAATCCTGCTGTTAAATTGCACCATTCCAATGGAACATATGAAAATAATGGTGCCCAATAATTGTGACTCTACACAAATCAAACCTTGCAATATCATAGTCCATTGTCTCATTGCATCCTTTTGATTTATGGTTTGAAAATCATAAGATACCCGAAAGACCCTTAGGTCAAACCCATCAATTGCAGAAACTGCTTTGTCCCAATGCATCTCACCCATTGCAAGTCTGACACCCCTAGAATACCCAGAGAGACCCTGATCAAATTAAACCAATCTCTTCCCCATATATACTCAAGTGTTAACCCTCCCCATGCTGAGGCTGCAAATATTTTGAAAACCATCTAAACCCTGTCGTGTTGGTATTCATTGGAAAGCCCTTGCTGAGTTCTCTCAGATGAGTGCCCATTTGCCAGGGTTTCTTTAATTTTCGAGTTTTTTTTGCATCATTTTGTATTGGCCAAATAAACCATCAACAGCATGAGGGCTAAGGACTGGCGTGGCAAGTTTTAGAAAGAGTTGTGTATGACGTTACCTTGTATCTGCTGTTTCCTGCTGCTGCTGCTGCTGCTGCAGGGCGAGCTGGCAGCCTCCGCCGTCGGTCAACGACTCCCCATACTGGTACGGTACATTCACTGGCTGCAGCTTGCTGCTGTTGTTAAAAGAACCTGACGCTCTGAAAAATAAACATACATTAAATCATTCATTGGTAATGATCTTTGAAATCAAGTTGGTAGGTCGCAGTTTCATTATCAACTGAAGCACTTCAGTTTGCTGCTGGGCCAGACAGTTTTCCCAGCACAGCCTCAGTACGCCACCGATAGCTGCAATAGGGATGTAATAATAATAATAATATTGTCATTTGATATTGCGCCCTTTCCATATAAACATGTTCAAAGGCGCATTACATTCCATTAATTGTCAATGGATAAAATTATGTTGATATCCATATAGCTATTTGATACATAAATCTTTGAACAGATGTGTTTTCAGTTGTCGTTTGAAGATTGCCACACCCCCAGCTGCCCATATATCAGGAGATTAGTCTACTGTATTAGTCTATTAGTGTAGAAATTGATGCCATGGTTTTTCTCCTCCAGAGGAAATGACCTTTATACAGAATAAAGAGACCTGCTATGAATCAAAATGTGTAAATTAGTTTTCTTACTAGTGCATTCACTACACTGTCAGGCACATGCACAGCCTGACATGTATGGAAATATATTGGTAACAAAACAATGCTTTGAGAAATATGATGAGTTAAACAACCTTTTTTCAAAATACATTCACAAATTGTTTCTATAATTGATAAGTAATATTTTAAAAATGAAAGAACATGTGCGCACTCCAGGTGTAAATGGGTCAACATTACTTCTTCAAATATTTTCCTAACTATATACAAGTTTTGGTCTGAAATATATCACCAAAACTGTCAGCCTGTTTTGACAGCTACACGCAAGAAAAACATGAAAATTATCTTGATATAACCAGGTGGTACTTTTCAACAACGCTTAGCTGATAATTGAGTTTTTCTAGTGTTTTAACCCAGTAAAGCATAAAAGTTTCTCAAGAATATGCTGTTTGGATTGAAGATATTATCAACTATAATTACTTAGGAATAATAAATAATTTTTACAAATTATTTGAAGGGGAGTTCTTAGTAGTGTTTCTCCTTCAAATATTTTCGCAACTTTGTTTTCACATAGAAAAATTACAAAATCGTTGGGCTGTTTTGGCAGCTACAAGCAGGAAATGCATGAAAGGTATTATGATACAAACACTTTCATGAACTCTGCGTATAATTAACACTTCCAATACTGAGGCTGCTTTACTCCTAAGTACAAGGATGCACAGATTTTTGAGAACCATCTAAACCCTATTGTGTTGGTATTCATTGGTTAGCTCTCGCTGAGTACTCTCATATGAGTACCCATGTGCCAGGGTTTCAGTCATTTTCCAGGTTTTTGACTCATTTTGTATTGGCCAAAATGGCAAACGGCAGCATAATGGTTGAGAAATGAAGGTTTTCTAATGATTTAACTCAGTCTGCACATAGAAATTCCTCTAGATAAATGTTCTTCAGATTTACACCAATTATAGCCTTAGTTTTAAGATTGTCTAACTACACACTATGTACCTGCTGGCGGAGGTTTTGCGTTTAACGGACGCGTCGCGCCTGGGCCCTGAAGGGGCGGAGTGTTTCTGCACACAGCTAGCACTGTGGTGTCCACCGTGACCGTGGTACTCCACGTGGAGCGGCTTAGACGCCCTCCTGCTCCACACAAAACCAAGCTTCTTCTTCTTCTTCTTCTCTGACTTCATCTAGCTGCTGCTGCTGCTGCTGCTGCTGGGCTGCGGGATGATCAGGGCTGATGGGCGTGTGCTCCAGCATGGGGGACCCGGGCCACACTCAGCCCAGCAGTCCTCTTGGAGAACCCGTCAGGGGCCTCCTGTCACACAGGTACTGACACATATCATATGTGGTACACTTCATATTGCACGGCAGCACCTCCTAGGAGCCTGTCATTCAATTATTTCTTTCTGATATTTTGAGACGGAAATGTGATTAAATATCACTATTTCTTTGGAATTTGGAGAAATCCATTCTGGTCTTAACTTTTGGGAGGATGGTGGAAGGAGATATAGATATAATTATCCTGCTTGCACAGTCCACTAGATGCCACTGCGAGTTGCCACAATGCCCAAAGTATCAGTAAGCCTCTCTGATGATGTCCAATAAATATATATGTGTTTTGAGCATATTACTTCCCCTGACATCCACGAGAGAAAAGCATCAGGCAAAATATGTTGTTCATCTGCTCGCTCTATTGTTCAGGCAGAAAAACTTTCCAGTTGATGATTTACTCTTCAAACCCTGTTCCAATTGAGTAGGTGGGGACAAAAACATCAAAATTTTGTATAAAAAATATTTTATCAATAAGCTGCACTGTATTTTCAGTTAATCAAATGAGAATTTGTCATAAAAAGTATTTGATAAAAAAAAATACAATACTACGTAATCCATTAAGTACTTAAGTGCGAATGTTGCACACTAACACTCAAGATAAAGCTTAGTTCCACTGTGCATGACAAACAAAAGTCGTTGTATTTAAGTCTAGTTTTATATTTAAGCCTAGTTTTAGTTCTACTCATGATAGAAGTGTTCTATGCCTGAAGTGTTCCCATCTTGTGTATTGTTTCCTAATCCTGGTAGCAGTCGTGTGGAGTGAGCGGCGTTTCACCTCTATTATCCCCTCCGTACGGGTACCGTACTGGAGTCCCAGTACAATCCATGATGATACGCTTCATGTCCCTTCCCCACCAGTACCCGTTGCTGAGTGCAGAGCCGCAGTCTAGCAGCCCTTCATCTCATCCCTCAGTAGCAGCAGCAGCCACAGCAGCACTGTAGGATAACACTCATCACACACAAAATCATATTTGCATGCTCTTTGGCAGAACAATTGAAAATTGATTTTTGGTTGGCTTGGAAGTTGAGTCTGGCAGCGGCCGGCTCAGAGGATGCGTTTCCTAATCCGCATCATCTTTGGCAACTTATGGGCTTCCATGCGGCACCTGGCATTGCTCTTGTCTGGGCCAGACATCTCTCAGCATCTTAGCTCCTCTTTGCTTGCTGTCTTAGGCTGTTGAGGATGAGCCACCCTTGTGTGTGAGATGTCTCGTTGCCATCGCTAATAGACCCCTCCTCCTCCTCTTCCTCCTCTTCGTCAACAGGTGTCCAGGAGAGAATCTGTCGGCGCGCCACCTAATCCAATCTCATTCAACAACATCATGTTCCTCGTAAACTCTTCTAAAAGCTGTTTGTTTCTGACGGAACTCTCCTTTGTTTTTCTCAAGAAATAATCATCGCGAGCCGCCTCCGGTCAAATATCGAAAATTCTTACAAACCACCTCAATTGCCAACAATATGTTTGGATAAATCAATACGTCAAAGTCAATGGCGCGTACCCCCATTGGTCCATATAGGATGGGTAGAACGGCTAACCTTCAGCTCTTACCACAGTGGGAAAGCAATCCCCAGGAACCGTATGCATGAATAGGGGCCCATGTCATAAGCTAATGAAAGCAGAACATGAATCAATGATGAACATTTTCCAATCACCTTCAGTGAAGCTGGTCTGCATACCGAGGCCCAGCGGCACTCTCTCCCACACCTATGCAAAGTATATTTCTTGCATTGCATGCAGGCCGGGAGATTTCTTGCCATGTGCCCAATTCCAACATAGGATCTTTATAAATAAGTTATGCTGTGGAGGAATGCTAATTCAATTTGGACAGCTGGTGGGTATGTTTAATGTCTTGAGACCTCATCGCTTCCCCTTGAGAGGCGGAATGAAAGTAACCTTCACGTATCACTTCCGCCCTGGCCTCATCACGGGGCCGCTGCGGGCAAACGCTGGCCCGAGAAGGTCAGCGCGACTACCTACGGCACCGCCTACCCCCTGTGGCCATCAATGACTTCTCCTCAGCTACCTGACGTCGCAACAGCTGACTTCAAGGTGGAAATATACATAGCAGCATTCTCAAGATCAGCTTGATTGTTTGTTGAGTTTTGCTGATTGGTTCTATGGAGAAACCTACAGCTCAATCCACCTGTGGCCATAAACAGCCTATAGGACCAGGAACTATATATTTGAAATACTTCCTGCTAGGAGTTAATTATATCAGCTCTCTAGATCCAACTTCAAGGTGGAAAATATACATAGCATCATTCTGAGGATCAGCTTGATTGTTTGTGGAGTTTTGCTGATTGGTTCTATAGAGAAACCTACTGCTCAATCCTCCTGAGGCCACTCCAATTTATTTACTTGTCTTACTTGCTCAGGAGGTAGGAAATGAGCCATTTTGGAATAAAAAAAAAGTTGAAAAATGTGACTTTTTTTATTTTTTCCATTTTTTTTAGAGTCTGACGACTAGGACTGGTAGGGATATGTTTCTACCAGCCTATTCTCAACTAAATAAAATCAATCAATCTATTAATCCCTGTAACCTGAAGGGTGGGAGGTATACCTCTTCAAGTCTGAGGCTCTACTACAGCAATGATAGCTTCCTGTAGTTGATTGAATCACACTTACAAAGAATATTCTTAAAACTTGCACTTTTTTTTTTTGGAGTCTGACAGAAATTTTCAAAACCACTTTCGTCCGTAAGACACCAAAGATGACTTTTTTTCTTTTTTTTTGGAGTCTGATAGGATTTTTTTTCCAAAAAAACCTTGTAAGACAAGTAATTAAATTGGAGTGGCCTGAGGCCATAAATATAGGACATAATTATACCAGCTCTCTAGATCCAACTTCAAGGTGGAATATATGCATAGCATCGGGGATGTCTATTCTTCTTTATTCAGACATCAAGCAATTTCTTGAAATTTAATTTTGTCTTGACTTGCTGATTGGGTCAGCAGAAATACCTGAAGCACCCACTCTGGCAAAAATGATTTCTTTTCCTGTCACCTACGGATAGCTGATTTCAAGGATAAAACAAAAATTATCACCATTTTGAAGATGGTTCAATTTTGCTGATTTTGGCTCATTGGGTCAATGAAAATTACTTCTATATCTAAATTAAATAAGTGGGCCCCTGTGGTAACAAATGACTTCTTCTAAAATTGCAATATCAGTCACTCACTCTAAGGTGTAAATCTGCACATAGTGTAATCTGCGTTTGGTTTTCAAGACATTAATTGCCTGGGCAAGATTCTCCCCCCAATTCCCATTCAGAAATAAGTAAGTCAAAATTAAATTTAAATTTAAACATGAAATTTAGACACATTGTTGTGATTTTAAGTATTTGCATACCGAATCTGGTTACAATTTATCGAGCATTCGTTTATCAATCTACTGCCCTAACAAGACATTCCCAAAAGCAGCCTCATTCTGAAATAAGTAGGTCAAGACGGTTATTTGTGAAAAAGGAAAATCCTTGTCTTACAGTATTTGCATACCAAACCTAGTTTCAATCGGGCTTTCGGTTTTCAAGATATTTGCTGCCCAATAAGTGTCATGCACACACACACATACACACAGAATGGTCAGATCCATTGGTTTGGTAATGCAGTGGACACATGACGATTTGCCTACCTGCCTTCAAAAGTTAGCACCATGAAAGACAACTGTCACACAGCTCTTACTGCAGCTAAAATAACCTGAGCAATTTACAGCCAATAACTGCTGAATATGTCAAAGATGATTTCAAATGATCAATTTTTGGAATAACGGTAAATTTCTGCTGAGTCAATCTATTTACCTTACCCTTTTGCCTGAACCTCAGACTTTTACATCCCAAACGGCCACCGTCCAATGATGGGTTCAATGTGGAATATTGTGCACTAAGACTAATCTAGCTAGCAAGTGGTTTACATGTATTTGTTGACCTTTGCCTTTTAGGCTGATTAAGTTAACCAAAGTGGAAAAATGCAGCTAACCCTGTGGCCAAAATCGATTCCTCAATTAGATGACAACATATATGGCTTAAATCATGTCAAAATACTGCTATCAAAATTTAAATTGCTCTGACAACATCTTAAAATTGACAGTTGTTTCCAATTGAGACAAAATTTGCCAAGATCCACTGAAGTAAGTACAGCTTGACCACATACAAATGACCTCTCCATAAATCATCTCATCACTACCAGTGAGAGAGAGAGAGAGAGAGAGAGAGAGAGAGAGAGAGAGAGAGAGAGAGAGAGAGAGAGAGAGAGAGAGAGAGAGAGAGAGAGAGAGAGAGAGAGAGAGAGAGAGAGAGAGAGAGAGAGAGAGAGAGAGAGAGAGAGAGAGAGAGAGAGAGAGAGAGAGAGAGAGAGAGAGAGCCTTCATGAACTTTTACCTTTCACATTAGCCTTTCATCAGACTGAATAAGAGCAAAATGATCAACTGATACAAAATAATTACCTAAATAAATCAAGTGCTCCTTCTGAGTAACGATGTGATCTCTTGGGCTGCATTTTCTTGCAATTCGCAAGTCCAGGAGTCACTTTTGACATGTTAGTAAGTTACAGCCATTAGCTCTGCACTATGTGACGTGGTTCTGTAAAGAACACCCCACCAGATTGCCCACCAGCTCAGAGTGGGAGGAAATACAACAGGGGGCTTAACCTATTAATGGCAGGAGCATATAAGCGACACACAGGCAGAAATATAGTACTAATAAATCAATATCCAGAAAAAGATTTCAGCAAGAATTGTAGACGTCCTCGAGTTGACGAAACCTCCTAAAATAATTTCAGGTATAACTCTTTTTAAGCAGTTCTTTCAAGTTGTCAGATCATATGTGTGCAAGTCTGATGCAAATGGGTTAAGAACACACTAATCTCAAACCAGTATAATGGTGAGATTATACAAAATCCCTTAATGTAGGTATGACATTAATCAGCTTTATATACACCTGAATGCCCTCAGCTGGCATACATACATACATACATAAAAGAGGCTTACAATGGCTTATTCTCCACGTAAATAACTCCACGTAAACAGTTCACCAAATAAAAGTGGGCGTACTGTTACAGAATACATATGTGCTGAAGATGTCCACTTATTCGTGTCCACAGTTCCTGAAGACTACTCTTGTCTGGATCTAGATTTGTTGTAATATGTGAATTCATGAATATCCCACCCATTTACATGCCTACATTCTTCTTGACAAGTGTCATCTGGATCTATGTAACTCTCAAAACAACTGTGAAATCAGACATAACTTTGTCATTTGACCATGGTCATGTGATCATAATCTGGACAGATGAGTTTAACTCTGGTCTGAAAATGATCAAAATGGTGTAAATATCACCATGGTTAATCCATTTTCATGTGCCCGTATCTATATATGGTTCACCTTGGTCAGTTCCTCATCTGGTCATAACATTGTCAAGTAGCATGGTGATATATATATAAATATATATATATATATATATATATATATATATATATATATATATATATATATATATATATATATATATATATATATATATATATATATATATATATATATATATATATGGTCTACTCTGATATGGCCACGGTGAGCATCATGATTAACCTCTACCCTCTTACGATACCATTCCACTCTCTATGCTTTGACTGGGATTCTAACGAAACTGACATTTATCTCCAAGTTGAAAGACCATTCCACTCTATGCTACCTCTCAAGTGTTAAGATAAAATTATCCTATTTGTATTTGAGTGTGGGGGCATGAATGCTTATTGTATTGAGCCCCTTCCATTTGTAATGAATGCAGACTGGGTCTAACAACTTAAATCAAAACACATTGATAAGAGAGGGCTTAGAAAAATATATCTAAAGGGGTCATTCCACCAAACAGGAACAATGATTTTTCTGGCAAATATTTCCAAAATGATGCCTTGTAATATCAAGATTTTTCCAAGAATGTAACACTCTGTGCATGCTTCAGATGTAAACGGGTGGAATATTTAAGCAAATATTGCCGTGTAGTACTATTTAGTTCCTATCACATCGATACTAATGCCAGAGACATATGCCTGAAGGCACACAGGTATATGTGATACAAGTGATAAAACTAGATATCTTTCATGTAATATGGTACGACATGTATACATAATTCAATTTATAAGGGTTATGATGCCTAATACATCCAGAGATTTAACAAACAACATGGATATGAAACATATACAACACAAGGGGATGGGCCTGTAAAGCTGTAAAGTAATAAGTAATACATTTTTAGCATTATGTACACTAATATAATAAGCCAACGATTCTATACATGGAACCATCATAGTAATTCATGACAGCATTACGTACATTGATATGATAAGCCAAAGATTCTATATAAAACAGACATGGAACGTTATTAGTAATTCAAGTTAGGGTTATGTACATTGAATTTATAAGCCAAAGATTCTATATGAAACACAGACATGGAAATGAATAGTAATTCAAGACAGGGTTACAATGTCCATGGATATTAGAAGTCAAAGATTCTATATGCATTAAGCAACACAGACAAAGAACCACATAAGTAAATCAAAACACAAAACAGTTTTGTGTACATTCAAACTATAAACCAAGTAAAATATTCCATATGTAACACAGACATAGTGCCATATCAGCATTTCAAGACAGGGTTAGATATATTGATGTTATAAGTCAAATATGTGTCACATGAAGTAGGTTTTCACTTTAAAGGTGAATGCCAAAAATAATTCATGTTAAATTATAATAGATACTCATCAGCATTAGAGCTCTATGCAGTCAGGGTTCTTCATCAAAGAAATAATCATTGGGTGGGGGGGGGTTTTAGAAAATAATTAACAATGTTGGAGGTGGGGGGGGGGGGGGTATTTGTAGGAAAATAATAAAGTGGGTGGGGGTTACCTTGCGGCCGACAATGACAATAGAGATTCACCGTGGCCTACCTCTGGGTGCATACTATTTAAGCCTTTTTCTTATTGCCATTGAATCTAGTCACTAAGCAAACAATTCGAGACCCTTGTTAGAATAATAGAGAGAATTTCGCTCTTGTTCGCAAGATAGCAAGTGACAGCTATCTATGCAGTTTTCCAAAGCAGCATGTCCAGAGCAGACGCGTTCCTTTAGATTTCAATCACCGATAAAATTCAATGAAAGGATGTATATGGGCCTATCAATCGTTTAAGAATGTTAAATCATATTGGTGGGGGGTCTAAAAATTGGAGTTCTCTTTATAAATATAGCTAAGTAAGGTCCAGCTTTTTGGGTGATACTGGTCTGAATGGAATAAGCATTTATGACATAAACAGTGTTAACTATAGAATCTTTGACAGCAGAGGTCCCTCTATATAGCCAGGCCTACAGTTATGAAAGGGTTAACCCTTATGCTGCTGGTGGCTAATTTGGCCATTACAAAATGATGCAAAAAAAAATGGCAAATGACTAAAACCCTGGCAAATGGGTACTCATCTGAGAGTACTCAGTGAGACCTATCCAATGAATACCAACATGACAGGGTTTTGATGGTTTCAAAAATCTCTGCCTTCTAGTACATAGGATGAAAGTAGCCTCAGCATTGGAAGGGTTAATCTAGTATATGCTGACTCAAGTTGTGAATGCTAAGGGTATGAATCAGTGTTAACTATAGAATCTTTGGCAACAGAGTTCCCTATATATATATATATATATATATATATATATATATATATATATATATATATATATATATATATATATATATATATATATATATAAATATATATATATATATATATATATATATATATATATATATATATATATATATATATATATATATATATATATATATATATGTATATATATATACATGTGAGGCCTACAGCTATAGATGCTGACCTTAGTTTTGAATGCTACAGCTATGAACGGGTGATTCTAGTAGATGCTGAACGTTGTTGCTAAGTGTAGAATGTTTGAGACTAGAGCTCTACTTACAGCAGGTGGTCAAAGGTAAGGAGGAGAGTGCAGGTGTTGCTGGCAAGGAGGTAGCCCACATGATGTTTGTCGGGGATAGTGAAGGGCGCCGACTCGTCAGGGATGGACTCAACCAACTGCTCAGAAAGGGCGAGGCTTTCTGGGGTGCTGGTACGGCCTCCTCCAAGGGTAGAGGGCGCCACCTCCTCCTGAACAACGCAGGGTAGCAACACTAACTCATCACTGCCCTCTAGCGACAAATCTAGGCAAACACCGGGATCAGGATCGCACCATATTTCAGGTTCAGATTGATCGTCTGTATCCATAGTAGCAATTCATCAGATTGGCAGTGGCCATAGCAACACCTCTTTTTTAGATGGACAAGGCGTGGGTAAAAGTACAAGTCATAAGTAGTAGTAGTAGTAGTAGTAGTAGTAGTAGTAGTAGTAGTAGTAGTAGTAGTAGTAGTAGTAGTAGGAGTAGGAGTAGTAACAGCAGTAATAGTAGTAGTAGTAATAGCAGTAGTAGTAGTAGTAGTAGTAGTAGTAGTAGTAGTAGTAGTAGTAATAGCACTAGTAGTAGTAGTAGTAATAGCAGTAAAAGTAGTAGTAGTAGTAGTAGTAGTAGTAGTAGTAGTAGTAGTAGTAGTAGTAGTAGTGGTAGTAGTAGTAGTAGTAGTAGTAGTAGTAGTAGTAGTAGTAGTAGTAGTATAGTAGAAGTAGTAGTAGTTGTAGTTGTAGTTGTAGTAGAGTTGTAGTAGAGTTGCAGTATTAGTAGTATTAGTAGTAGTAGTAGAAGTAGTAGTAGTAGTAGTAGTAGTAGTAGTAGTAGTAGTAGTAGTGTCTATTTAGAGAGGTTTTCTACAGCGGTGGCTTGAAGAAGAGTGAGGTCCCAGAAGAGGCAGCTAGTAGGGAGGACGGTGGAGCACAGTCAGCTAGCCCATAGTAAGCAATAGGTGTTAGTAGGTAGTAGTAGTAGCACAGCTGCAAATACAAAGAGCACAGTACAGCCTACTAAATGATGGGGACCAGACATACACTTACTCTACACCTCAAAGACCCGTATAACTGTCAACTGAAGTTTTTAACAAATTCTGTTTGAGGTAAAATTACTTAAAGCATAATGTTAATAGGAATTTTTGCAAACTAATTAACACTCATATTTTCCCCCCAAAATTTAAATCTAACCTTGCATTTTGTAATCACTGGCCCCAATCCCTGTTCAATATCTCATTCACACCTGGAACACACTGATATATCTTATTAACCCATTAATGCTTAGGAGTTCCTCCAGCAATTGTCGTATGGATCTATGACACTTTTTACTATAACTTCAGAATTGAGAATGATTTTACAAAATATTTGAAGGAGAGTTGTTGACAATGTTCTGATGAACATTTCTCCTAGAAATATTTTTCTATGTGTGCTTTTGCCTGCAAGATTTCATCAAAATTGTCAGGCTCCTTTTGGCCGCTGTGAGCATTAATGGGTTAACAAGGCCATGATTTGATAGATATTTGACTGAAAGACGCTGTTTCTGTTGGTTTTAACAATCCTTGTTCAATCATCTCCACAAGGTGAAGAGCTAAGGTTCGAGCACTTGGTCAGACTGTAATCCAGATGTGAAGGGGTTAAACAAAGCTACCGTAGTACACCACAGCCACCAAGACAAATAACTCACAATAACACATGTAGGACAGCACACACGTAAATGAGCAAAGACACTATAGGGTAAAGACAGCAATTGATATCCTTTCTTTCGAGTGAAAGGAAATATTGGGTTCAGTTCTGAAATAATTTCTTTGTGACATACTTTTGAAAACACTTTGGTAAGCTTACAAGGTATGCGCATATCATTCACAATAATATTTCAGTGACGTGACCTATTGTTTAAATATGCATTCTTGTAGTTTAAGTAAGTATCTGGCATTCACACGAGAGTGAAAATGATGAACTAATTGCTTGATATAGACAGCATTTCTAAATTCCTAATAGGAGGACTTGGTGGTCATGGTGATTTTTTTACAAGAATGCTGTGCTGGTCTACTTCTGACAATTTCCTTCAAAAGAATCTAAGAAGGCAATCCACAGGCAGCCCCTATGAAGCTCTGTGTGAAAGTGGCTAGACTAAATATTAACCCTTTCAATGCTGAGACAACGTTCGTCTAAGGCACAAAAAAACAAAATATCTTAAAAAATCATCTAAACCCTGTCATGTTGGTATTCATTGGAAAGCTCTTACTGAGTACTTTCAGATGAGTACCCATTTTCCAGGATTTCAGTCATAATCAGGTTTTTCGCATAATTTTGTAATGGACAAAATAAGCCATCAGCAGCATAAGGGTTAAGCAAGAATTTCACTTGCGCTGTAAGGAGAGCATGAGAGGGATATAGCATTACCCATAACTCTACTAATTGCGGTTTCACTTCACCTGGGCGTGCAAGGCTACAGGTAAGTTGTGTAATTCCCAGTAACTTAAGAGGGGGCTTTGTCATAGCGGAGGAGATTATAAACCTCTCATGTTCCAGGAAAACCTTCCATTCAACCACTAAGGCCTAATGCCATGTTTCTTGTGTTTTCAGTTTTCATGTTATGAGTACTGGCAAATAGTGGATCTGAGTCTGACCAGACGTAGACTTTCAGCACCAGTCTAGTTTTTAACCCATTAATGCTTAAGAGGTCCTCCTGAAATTGTTGTCTGGCTATTAGTCATTTTTGAAAATAACTTTGGAATTAAGCTTTATTTTACAAAATATTTGAAGGAGAGTTGTTGGTTGTCTTCTGATGAACGTTTCTCCTTCAATTATTTTTCTTAGAATGCTTTTACTGGCAAGATTTCATCAAAATTGCCAGGCTGCTTTTGGCCGCTCTAAGTGTTAATGGGTTAATGATAATGATGATACTGATAATAATATGGATAATGATGATGATGATAATAAAATGATAAAAATACTATTACGACTACTAATCTTTTTTTCATAAGGATAACAAGATCAAATACATTTTGATTTCTTGCATTTTTTTGCAATCTTTATGAAAGCATACCGCTCCCCATTCAGTTAGATTACATAGCCCTGTTAAGGTATGTATGCATGTTTGTAGTGTTCGGAATCGGTCACAATTTTCAAGATCGATCATCGGTCCATCTGAATGACCGATGATCGATTAATAATCAAAGTTGTATACGCGCAGTTTTCCTTTGGTAGTCTTGGCTTGTTCAAGGGCTCTTGGCTCCATTTTTGTAAAGGAGCTAATCTAACTCTCTTTAAATACCCCTTGAACCCCTTACTTATACTTGTTACAATACTGCTTCATATCAATTAAGATTGTGCAGGCTTAAGTGGTGTCTCTCACTTGAACAAAAGGCTGTTTCTAGATACAATTTTATTTTTAAACATCAAAATAATCTATCTTTTAAAATTGCAATCGATCATCAAAATCAGAGGTTGAATGAGCGATTAATTGGTATGTCGATTAATTGGACGAGACCTACATGTTTGTATGGATAACTGTCTATGGCGCATATCTCACCTGAAGGAATTCCTAATGGAGGAGTCCTCTGTGGCATCAACACTTTCATTGGAACAGCTGATGTCAAATTTCACTGCCATCAGAGACTTCGCAGCACCTACAAAAACACAAGAGAGTTCTTGATGAATGTCGCTATTATTGGTGATTATCAGCTCCCTCCAGTGCAAGCACCATTGCAGGTGTGGTACGATGGGTTATTTATAGATGTCTCCAGCTGTTTATTAATATTTGATACTCAGGCAGAACCCTTGTAGCCTACATGGTGATTAGGTGCAAACAGATAATCTCTCGATTACAGAAACGATCACAGAAATGAAAATGTCATGGCGCGAGTGCATTGCCCAAAGCAAAACAAACATAGGCCATATTTTTTTAGATAGTAGAACAGAATAAATGAAATATGAAAAAAGAATAAGGAAATAAAGTGTAATAATAGCAAAAAAAACAATGAACATAATGAAATAAAATGAAAATAAAAACGAAAAACTGCAAACAAACCAATAATGACCCCTTAGAAATTAAGCTTTTTGACAACTTTTATTGAGACTATTTCAGCTGAAAGTGCCCCAGATCACCTAACGTTCAAGATTCTGGGCAGCATGCCCCAAGACCCCATTGCATGGAGGGCCTGCTGAGGCAAGCTGTCAATCGGCTCAATGCTTGCGCCAAAATTTATCTGCTCCTAGATTTTAAAATACAGTCCCCTGAGCCAAAATTGTTCCTGCCATAAAACCTTAAAGTAGATCCCTGATACATATATAAATATATATATATGTATGTGTGTGTGTGTGTCACATGTGTCATGGTTGAGTGGGTGAGCGTGTCATATTTTCTAGCATACCTTTCTGAGTCTCAGATAGCGGACTCACTACAAATTCCAAGCTGTCCTCATAATCACTAGAGTCCAGTTCCCAGGAGGTGAATGCCTCCCTTTCCCAGTCCTCTTCACTTTTCTTTCCTATTCGCATAGTTTGTTTAAACATTCATGAAGGTAATTAATGTACTGCAGACTTGGAGAAATCTCCTGTAGATAGTAGGAGGAATAACCGCAGGTTCATTTATCGAGTATATGAATGCTCAAAATGATTTCCATATTAATGTAGATATCTATATACATATGCATGGTTCATATATGGTATATCAATTAACCCGAGACATTTCCATAATTCTTGCGTCAAGTTTCAAGAACCAGTGACATAAAAATATGGTGTTGGCCTTGCAATTGTCAGTGTAACAATACTTGGTTGATTAGCCATATATCTCAGGTATGTAATCTGAAGGCAGTGCATCTACGCTTCCAGTATTCCATTTGCCGAGTGGTGAAAGTGGTCCTCTCCTGTTAAGGCAGGGTTGCCAGCAAGCACTTAGTTCCAACCCTTAGCAGTCTGTATTTCATGTGGATTCCGTTGAGATCTCCTGGTCATTTTCATATTGTAATAGCCAGGTATAAACAGACCTGTGTATTCCTGGAATGTGTAATCTATTAGGTAAGTCCTGGTATAAACAGGTGTATTCCTGGAATGTGTAATCTATTAGAGTAAGTCCTGGTACTTGTTGGATTCAGGCCTGATCCGATCCTGCAGTTATTCATCCTCCACTCGGCCAGGTGTTACGTACTTGATGACCTCTCAGACACTCATCAGCGACAGGTAAACGAAAGGTGAATCCACAGGTAGAGGATTCTCTCTCCCGAGAGGAGAAGTCTCAATACGCTGCGGGCATTATACACTATTATAGGCCAAGTCCATCAGGAGCAAGTTACTCAGGCACCTGTTCCAGATCGCTCAGTAGTTCAGCAGAAACAGCGATAATCATTACTATAAATATTGGCAATTTCTATTGTGATCCTGCACGACCTATTCAGGCAACAAACATGTATTGATCATGTGGAACCATGACCTGTGAGATGAATGGAGTTCTAGCATTTCATCTATTATGAACCCCCATGACTTCATCCACACCTAAACTAGGCTATTTGATTGATTGGAATAATGTGTGTGTGTGTGTAGGGGGGGGAGGGTATTTGCGTACATCATGCGCTCAGATGATAGTATTTATGAATTATAAATGTGAATCTGACTCTCTCTCTCGACCCCTCTCTCTCTCCCTCCCTCTGTCTCTCTCTCCCTTGCTCCATTCCCCCCCTCTCTCTCTCTCGATG
>OZ012692.1:5604791-5645179 GCA_963942565.1 Maea johnstoni | reverse complement strand
CCTGCTCTAGATAGTGGTACCACCAGCATGACGGCCACGCCCTCATATCTCATACACAACATGTGTGTAAGTCCCATCAATGCTGGCTGCCATTGTCCAAGGCGAATCAAGTAGCGAGTGATACCGGAGATAATCAATACAAATCCAAGAACTGGCTGATTCCAGGAAATTACTGCACTCAGCAACTAGACAATTGTGTGGCTAGGGTCTGTGAGGCTCTGCTGCTGGTGACTGGACATGACATGTTGGCTGCCAGGGGCACTTGGGTCACTACCTCAGACTGCCTCTCTACCTGACATGTAGGTGCCATGGAACATACCATAAATGCCCTGTTATTTGGAACTCTTTTAAATAATCTCAATTTTCATGGGTCGGGCATGATGCATGTCTCTAAAAATACCAATGGACCCAAGTCCCAGTGGGCGTAATATGCCGAAAATCTCAATTGCTGCGATTGTGACATCACACATGCGAAATTATGAAAGAAACAAACACCAACGTAGTCAACTAGTCATGAGGCCAGGGAATTAGCCAGGACCCGTCCTACCTGTCTTTTGGACAGGCAGTTTTTTAAAAACCTCATGTTTGGACAGGCGGAAATTCCTATGATGATTTTTCAATTTTGACTTTTGGGGTGTAAATGTAATAACCAAATATTTTCCAAATAAACCATCTTCTAGGACAAAGCTGAACTGTAAATTGCCCTTTTTGACACACTAAGCTATTAAATGTAGCTGGTATAAGGATCTGAAGTAGATAAGTAGACGGGCAGATATTTTGAAATAGCTGTTTTGGACAGGCATTTTTGAAATCCTGGCTAAGACCCTGCATGAGGCACAAGGTTGATTTAGCAGATTATGAATAAATTGGAACACCAAATAAAATATATTCCCCTAAAATGTTACGTCAGATTATGAATAATCTGAAGGTATTTAATCAACTTACTACAACACCCCAGCTCACATCCTATCAGTTTGAGCTGTGCATAATGCTTGCCGTAAAATAGATGTAAAATGTCTGAGAATGAATTTACTGATCAATACTGAATCAATGGAATTATATGGAGATGTAAAAATTCAATTATATGCTTGAGATTTACATTTTAAGAAATTCTTCACAAAAATCTTTGGGTGTCCTGAGGGGTGCTTTTTAAGGGTTTGGGTGTCCTGCTGCTGGCTAATACCATGGCCTAGGCTGGGGAGGAGAGGGTTAAAGAGCACATGGAGCAGATGCGAAGACATGAAGCCTTGAGACTGTGCACAGCTGAGTGGTGGGTATTGATTGAACTCCTCCTCCTCCTCCTCCTCCGCAGAGAGAAATAACACTGAGCAGCATCTCAATACAGCCAACAGCTGCCACATGATCTACTCCCCAGCTCTCACTGGCCACTGCCAGGATCAAAATAAGGCATTTTAACCCTTATGCTGCTGGTGGCTAATTTGATCAATACAAAATAATAAGAAAAAAGCTGAAAAATGACCGAAACCATGGTAAATGGGTACTCATCTGAAAGTACTCGATGAGAGCTTTCCAATGAATACCACGATGATAGGGTTTAGATGATTTTCAAAGATTTTTGAGTTTTTGTGGCTTAGACAAAAGTAGTCTTAGCATCGTAAGGGTTAACCAGCTTTGCAAACGTTTTAAATGTACTTGCCATGGTGGGCAAGTGATAAGACCTTTTACTTACCCAGCCAAAACAATTGAACCTGCCAACAAAACAATCAGATCTTGACAAAGCATTCCCTGAATTGTATTATTTTTGGGCCCAGCTGGTTACTAGGTATTGTTCTGACGTCTAATCTGAGAGTCATAATTCAGTCTTTCCATATCGTAAATACAATGTATGAATTCATCATGTCTCTTACAACATGTTAACCCTTTCGATGCTGACTGTACTTTGGTCCAAAGCACAAGTGCACAAAACTTTTTTAAAAACATTTAAACTCTGTTATCTAGGTATTCATTAGATAGCTCTTGCGGAATACTCTCAGATGAGTACCCATGTGCCAGGGGTTCAGTCAATTTTTAGATTTTTGCATAACTTTGTATTGGCTATATTAGCCACCAGCAGCATAAGGGTTAAGAAGATTGAGGAGCCATATTGCATTGAATATTCATGTTCCCACGTCGTCGTCCTGTGAACTAGAGCGACTGTAGGGAGTACTAGAGAGGATGTGCAGACAATGCTGGTATGTATCAATATCAGTGGGAATCTGCACTCGCCAGAACAGCAGGCAAGGATCTCTATTGTGAGAAAGACGCATGCTGTATCATCATCATGCACCACTGATCAAATGTATCTATGACCTCAGTTCATTTGTAATACCTGAACACATAGTCTTAGCCAGCAGGGTGTCTGAGCATCATTTACACACCCAAACCCTCAAAAATCACCCCTATAACAGTATAAGTACATCCTAACTTTTTTGTAAGAAAAAAATCAAGTGACAATATCCACTGTAGTCCCATGGTCATAATTAGTTACGCCAGAGATATATAGGTTAGGGAGATAGGAGACAGCTAATAATAGCTCCTACACCAGTCAGACACTATTGTTATGCAAATGAGCTCTTATCTGTATCCCACTCATTCCCAGGGACTCAACCTGACTCAACTGAGCATGGGCACTGCTCTACTTATCACCACTTCCTGTGTATACCACAGGGTTATTTGACTACTTTCTCTGGTATGGGGAATGTAGAAGAGCTCTTTTAGTATATATATTCCATGGTTAAACAGGTCCATAACATCAGACAGGATGCAGTGACAAAACCTGATACTTTCCTGTCTCAACCTACTGCTGTGGATTGCCTTTACATTCAGGGCCGCACCTTTCAGGGGCTATACAGGATACACATGTCTGATTGCAATCCTATGTCTGGCTTAATTCTGATCAATAGGAACATCCCTGTCTAGAGCCTGAGGTATGAGTACAGGATATCAACCCAATAAACACATGCCACACTGCTTTTGTTTCTCATTAAATGTCTATAAAGGAAGTCGGAAGATTTAAAGGGGCTCTGAGTAGATAATAAACCTCTCATCCTCTGTCAATGTTACTCACTCAAGACTGAAAGAAATTCTCTGGCAAAAGAGGGAATATACCACATGTATTGTTCAGTTTTTTTTTAATGTTTCATCTCTGTTGAGTTTAATGTTTATTCAAATTATTTGAATTAAAGGGCTAGTATGCTAATTTACCTATTTCAATACAAAGATATGAATAATCCATATACAATCATTACTAATTGGGTTTACCTTTTGAGGAGGATTATTTACCTGGGCATGTTGGTAGGAATGCAGGTGAGCACTGTTCCATGTGTTAACAGTTTAATTGATGTTAGGCTTATTGCAATAAGTCTTATCTTGGTTCAACTCAAGACTTTTGACATGTCTTCAGAATGCTAACATAGATATGTGCCATAAGTGCCATTTCAGTAAATAACCCTGTGCCTGACTGTCTTTTACTGTTAGTTTATCAGCATAGCTCATAACAATGATACAAGGAAATATTTATCTATTATTATTTCTACATTTTTACATGATGTGAAATTGAAATATATAAAAAAGTAACCTTTCATTTACTATTCAGATAAAAATGGGAGAAAATATAGTTCTATTGTTACCTTAGAACAGGTCCAGACAATGTGACAAATTTACAATTTCAAGTATACATATTCTCTTTGAAAATAGAACAGCGATAAAGATTAACTTCTTTATTTATCTATTTAACCTCATATACCAACTTAAAATTGTTGGTTTCTCAATAAATTAAACCAGCACAGAAGGGGAAATTTACTGAGATGACTGATGTTTAGTCATATCACAAGTTAATTGGAGTACCCAATTAAACCTCCCAGATACATGTATTGCAATTGCGCTAACATCAATTAAGCAAAGTTAGCACAAGTTCTTACCTACATCTCTAGCATGTCCTTATAGTTGAGCCTCTCCAAAAGGTAAAATCCATTTTTCACATGTTTAAAAGCACAAGTAGTCCATTTAACATTATGACCAACACAATAGGCCTAAGATGGCCACCCCAAATCTCACGAAATCTCACCCAAGTCTCTAGCCCTTTCAAGCCTCTGGACGAGATTAGCCTTCACAGTGGGAGTGAATGGACTGCTGGCTAGGAGTTTCCTGTCACTGTATTCCTAGTCACTGGTTACGCCCTGTTCGAAAAAAAATTCAAGAAAAAAAATCACGCCCTGAAAATAAAAAATATGTATTGATAGGAAAAAACAAACTTTACCCCTGATAATTGAGAATTGGTGGCAATGCCAGATGAGAAAAAAATCTGACTGCCAAAGTTAAAAAAATCTGACCAGGTCAAAAATGGACAGCATGCTGTGATCTGTAATGAAGGTCATGCAGGGAGAGATGGGCGGTCTCAACTTTCAAGATATGTCCAAGGCCATGTCTTGTGCATAGAATGGCATGCAGTGGGTGTTGGCCACACACAAACTTGTAGTACTGCACATGGCCGATAGATGTCGCTGTCAACAGATGGTCGCTGTGTTAACATAGACTGACTTCAAGACTAGACTAACATGGCCCCGCACGTTGCACAACATCCCCTGAGCCTAGCCACTGTGATTATGTTAATCAATTAGCGATCATCATCGATTCCCTGTAATGAGGATAGACAATACTCTAGCTATCACTCACCTACGATGTTCTGGTAAGCGTAGAGCAGACACGCCACTGAGGTACTGCCAGTCCGTTTCGTAAATCCCCCTGCACACACATAATTATGTTTTCTTCATGTGGTATAGTTTAGCTGCGGCAGTATGCTACAACCGCGACAGGTATAAACCGTTTCTATAACCAGCTGGCGAAGACGCTATCCGTAATGACAAAGCCAGAGCTAGACAGACTGATGTATGCTATAGAAGTATCCACATATTCAGTCCTAGGGTTCACCGTTGCATGAGAGGTCCTTCGGCGAGAGGGGTCGACCTGCCCGTCCTCCGAATACCCAATGTCGGTGACGTCCCTTCTCAAGGTTCTGACTCGCTCACCGCCAGACGACTCCAGATACCAACCTCTTCCCTAGCACGAAACAGCTACGATCAGTACAAGTCCTTCGCTAGCCATCGGTACATTCAGCATAGGTGCTTAGACGCTGGTAATAGTGAGTCGGCGGAGATGCTATATCGTACGGCCGTAGCTTAGGTAGTTCCGTAGTAGGCTCAAGAGCTGCATCTCAGAACAGCGGAGTAGAGCGACGTCGACGGTCGAGTTCATTTGACAAGTCTTCGAGGGATGGCAGCTTGTGCTAGCTCCGACCGACCGCCCGTGCGCCAGACCGCACACGCACAGCAGGCAGGAACTAATTTCTACTCTGTGGTGATGCTCCTACCTGGAAACCAATGCAACTCATTAATCTACGATGATTGTCGACTATTACGATAGTCAGTGGGTGGTTGCTGTGCGCTTCACTCGGGTGCGTGGGTCACGGGTATATGTGCCGATTTCGGGGGTAGTCACCCCTCTCCCCTCCAGAGATAGACGAGAGCGTTGGCTTTAATTTGAGAGAGGTCAGGGTTTAACAGTTCACCGCTTTTTCTGGTGTGCTGCCGACTGCCGTTCGTTACCGGTTCTTGATTTTGATATTGCTATGGGATTGCTTTGAGATACATTATCATTTAGAGTACGGGGAAAAAGTAGCTTAGTTGGTTAGGTGTCGGAATAGTAATCAGTAAGTCGCTGGTTTAATTCCTGGCCGGGGCACTTTGGTCTGTCCTTGGGCAAGACAGTTTATTCATGTTGCCCCAGTCTACCCAGCTGGAAAATGGGTACCTAGCATTAATAAGGCAGTGCTTAGAGCTTGTGCGCTATATGCTGCAAACTGCTTTGGACTATTTTTCGAGGGATTGCAATGGTTTCCGTGTGTAAAGGCCTGCTAGGGGAGGAGGGTCGTGTGAGCACTTCGGTGGATACAAGACTATAAACCGAATACCTTTACCTTTTACCTTTACTCTGTCCGTTGGGTTAGTAATACGTATTTTTTCTTTTATTACCGTTTTCTACCCCTTCAAACATTCATGATTTAAGCATTGCCGATGAAAAACACTATACAATTAGCCTAGTTCATATGTCTGCTCGACTAGAAAATGTATGTACACCTGGCGACTCTCTAACGACTGATTGCGACATAGACGAACAATGCTTACTGGCGATAGTTGTGTTTGGTTCCCCACAACCCAAAGTCAATGTGAAGCACACGCACCTTTTTTGTCTGAAAGGTGTTGAACTGTTTGAATTATTGATATTTAATAGTGTCTATCTAACAACTATGGCTATTCAACCAGTTATACTTATTTCATCATAGAGTACGAACTGATGTCACAATCCATCTGAAGTATGTGGAGTGATAGTCATTGCAAATCCTCGGGGCAAATATGGCATGTGGGGTTTCCTTCTAAAAATACCTTCTTGTAGCGTTGACCGCGCAGATTCGTTCGAGTTGGAACATTTTGACCATTACTTTTCTCTCATCTCTTTTGACTGAAATAGCGATACAGTCTTTGAAGCCAGCGTTTTAAAACATGACACATTCGCACCTCCAACGTAACTTCACAGGTACGTTGAATTATCATAGGAAAATCAGCATTTATCATCTAAACCAAGTGTCTGTGGGTTTAAAACTTGAGGCGTACAAGAACACTCAAAAATGTGTGGAGGTAGGTACCAAACACATCCACGATCAAATAGTAGTCTTGTTTTCAAGTAAAGAGCTAGTCTTATCATTTTGCCAAAACGCACACACACACATGTACCAAACACATAGACGATCAAATAGTAGTCTTGTTTTCAAGTAAGAGCTAGTCTTAACATTTTGCCAAAACACACACACACACACACACAAGTAGATATATTACCTAAGCGTCCTGATCTGTTATAGAGACAAATACAAGTAACAGTGATGAAGATTTATATCTTATCTGGTGCATTCCTGTTGTAGATATTTATATTTCCAATGGATTTCCAAGTTACCACAGGAGTGCCCTCTGTCTGCAGCATCTGATTTTCCGCTAATGGAAAATCCTTTATTCCAATGTCTGAAAATCCGCTTAATTTCCGTTTATAGAAAACCATTACCGATATCTGAAATTAATTTTCCGTTATCAGAAAAAGATTTTCCCTTATTGGAAAATCACTCTTTAATTGTTCCAAGGAGAGATCATATAAAACCCAATGCCAAGCAACCACACTTTCCTATCGACACGTTGACGTCATTGGCATCCTTTTATGTTCTGATGTACTAATCTGTAAATGGACAGAATTCAATATATCTCAAAAATCTGTTTCAGGTCTGCTCAGATCAACATAGTCACCTTGTAAGATCAAATAAATAATTAATTTGGGTTCTTTTACCGATCAAACACATGTTGACTAAGCACCCATTCATTTGTCATGGGATAGCGATATGGAATTCTCTATCTTTACATATGATGGAAAATGCTACCGTCTCCCTCTTTCACAAGACAATACCCTGAAGAATAAGTTTCAATTGATGCCTTTAAGACCTTTTGTCGGGATATTCAAAGATCCTGGCCACATGCTGTCGCCGTAGGAAATAAAGTTGCTTGCCTGAGGCGTTAAGACTATAGTAATATAAAGTTGTTTCAATTTGCTAGTTTGGACATCTTAATTAGATACTTTTGGAAAAATATATTGGTTGGTGGCATCTAACAGGTTGGTGGCATCATCTATTTTCCTATTCGTGGCAATGTGAGTATGGGCGGAAGATTGATTTTGAACTTAACTAATGCTGTTCAGTTCAGGGAGTTGGACTGAATAAATCCTTAAATCTTAGAGTCACAGCGAAAAACAAATCATGTGTTTGTCTGTGTTACCCCCATGAAATAAAGACATTATTATTATTATCATTATTATTATTACTATTATTGTTATTATTATCATTTATTATTATTATTATTATTATTACTATTATTATTATTAGTATTATTATAACTATCATTATTATCTAACCTTGTATCTTCACATACCTCACATGTACCATAGGACAGAAAATCAAGCCTGAAAATGATAACACTTATTCTCTGAGTAAATTGTCAGCAAACAACGTGCATGACAGCACTAATTCTTACTAGGTTTATTCAGAGACCTGTCGTCAGCAACACGAATGTGAAGATCGTGAAAAATGGATAAAAAGATGGCTGATTGGCAGATAATAACCACTGTGTGACCGACTTCAATGAATTAGCCTATGTTGGAATCGCAATCCAAAATGATTTCTTTTGTTACGTGCAAATTTAGAAACGTCGATTAGACAAATGTCATTTTCAGGCTGCAGATATAGCATAGGGAGCTGAATTATATCGAAAACAATCACGCCATATTTTCAGTGAGGCAAAGACTACCTTAGCATAGCTCATAGCTTCTTTAGACATTCTGTGGCAGCTGAATGCAGTGAATCTTGGAAGTATTGTGCCGCACTCTTGCAACGTCCTGCCCCACAGCAATATCGTCATACCTTTTGCATTCTAACCTATTCATTCCAAATGTATCACCAACTATTTCACCCGTTAACCTTTTCCTCTCCAGAACAATATCAACAAAACCTTTACTATTTAACAAATGTTATCTAGACCAATGTCATTCTTACACTTCAACCACAATCATCCCGAGGACAGTGTCATTTCCCTTTTTTTCCTTTTAACCCATTCACCCCCATCCTCTCAAAGATCCAACTTTTCATACCTTAAACTATTCCCAAAGTAGCATCCCCTCTACATCTCAACCTGTTCAATCCTATAACAAGTGTAAAACCTTACTACAATTATACCAGTCATCCAGAAAGCAGTGTCTCCATTCCATAACCCTTTTCCCAAAGGGCAATATCATTAAGCCCTATGTTTACCATGTATAGCATCATAACTTCTGCCATCTAACCTTTTCATACCCAATGGTGAATCTGACACATTTAACCTATCCATACCAACAAGTGTCATATCATACCCCCCCCCCCCCCTCACTTTAAACTGTCCATTCCAAGAAAAGTATCATGTACTCTTTACCCTTTAATAAATATACTTCTGACACATCAATCGTTTAACAACTACACAGTAGTGCGTATGCATGTGTGCATGCATCTTTATGAATAGTACATTAAAAAACGCCTCCCAAAAAGAATATTCATGCATATATACTATATTGTGTGCATGTATTCATGCCTGTAAGCATGATCTATCTTGTAGTTTGAGAAGTTATATCGTACTGATTTGCCTGGAACTTTAAGAATGAAATGAAAGTGAGGTACTTTTTGTCCAGACCTGTGAATCTAAGTCACAATTAAATGAGATTAAGCCTAGGTTTCTACTGCCAGTATTGAGTTGCTATAGATAACTTGATTCCAACCTTTACTCCTCTAACACTGTAGCAGATCTCTGCGTAGAATTTGTTTCTCTCATGAAGATTCTTTTGTAGGAAAATAGGAAATAAGAAAAACTGGGCTTTTAAAGTAGTATCTCTAATCAATCGCCTCATTTGACCAATGTTGAGCAATTCCATCTGGCGGAAATAGTAATTCATTATTTAGATTCAATTCTGTGGGAGGCCGAGAAGGTTAAGTGGCTCACTTCATTACATCGTTGGGTAGAGACCCACTGAAGTCCTACGATACGTCCAAAACAAATTTTGAGACCGAACCCTATGTTAAAGCTAATTTACCCTTAGCACAACGTACTCCTGGGCTCTAGCCCATTGTTGAAACACTTTACCTACTGTATAATAAGTTACTGAGCGGAAGCAAGTTCCTGTGTTTAAAGTGACGCCTTCTACTTAAGTTGTTAAAGCATTGTTGTATGGTAATTTTGGAAATATATTTGGAAATATATATATATATATACACATATACATGTATATATATATATATATATATATATATATATATATATATATATATATATATATATGACTTTGCTATAATAGCTGGGGTGACTTTGCTGTAATAGCTGGGGTGACTTTGCTGTAATAGCTGGGGTGACTTTGCTGTAATAGCTGGGTGACTTTGATGTAATAGCTGGGGTGACTTTGCTGTAATAGCTGGGTGACTTTGATGTAATAACTGGGGAGACTTTGCTGTAATAGCGGGGGTGACTTTGCTGTAATAGCTGGGGTGACTTTGCTGTAATAGCTGGGGTGACTTTGATGTAATAGCTTGGGTGACTTTGCTGTAGTAGCTGGGGTGACTTTGCTGTAGTAGCTGGGGTGACTTTGATGTAATAGCTGGGGTGACTTTGATGTAATAGCTGGGGTGACTTTGCTGTAATAGCTGGGGTGACTTTGTTGTAATAGCTGGGTGACTCTGATGTAATAGCTGGGGTGACTTTGCTGTAGTAGCTGGGGTGACTTTGCTATAATAGCTGGGGTGACTTTGTTGTAATAGCTGGGGTGACTTTGCTGTAATAGCTGGGGTGACTTTGCTGTAATAGCTGGGGTGACTTTGCTGTAATAGCTGGGGCATGAATTTAAACCAGGAACTATATATTTCAAATATATAGTTCATGCTTAAACTAGTAATGGATGTCGGTTTTGTTTTCTGTTCATGTTGCAGAGGTGTGTGTATTTTTATTTCTAATTTGTGACATCACCTCCAAAACTAACATGATAGTGGTCATTGAGGCATGTGTGCGTTGTGGGATCGATCTCACAATGTTTTTACAGATATCTTTCTTGCTTCCAGTCTGATTAGGGTTAGTTTTATGTTTAGGGTTAGGTTAGGGTAATATCAGCTCAAAGCACGCCTAGATAACAACTTTGCTTTATAATGGGATGCTTTATAATGGGAAAGATAGGGAACGATCTCACAAATCAGAATTACAGAGTTGTGTGTGTAACCCTCTAAACTTCCTTGCCATTCACTGTCCTTTTACTCCTATACATTTATATTGATATCAATCCTTGAGTGAACTCCAAATGAACTCCTAGCGTTTCTAAACGACCATCATTTGGAGTTATATTCAAAAGTTATTCAGATATTCATAAATCTTGTGTGAATATTCATTTATGTGTCATATTGTACATTTATTCAACGTTGTTTAGTGTATGTAGGATACTGTTACGTGTTCCATGTTATAGTCATTTAATATTGCTCTGCCTAAATGCGGTATACGCGTACGGCATCGAATCATTCGTATATGTAGGACCGTTTTGTTCTGCCATCTATCGTCTGGAAATGGCACTAACATATTGGATATAGATTTGCCCACGCTAGAACTAACAAGACAGTCCGTGAAAGTTTGGATATCGAGAGTCGGCAGAAAGGTGATAGTTCCTTACGCGAGTACAAAGGAACACTTACTTTGCAAAATCTGCAATAGATCAGATAGCAATGAGTCGGACCATCAGAACTGTGTTAGGCATTCTTAAATTAGTTTATTCCAGATAATTATGATTTCAAAATGTTAGATCAATCCCGTTCATCACTGTGCGTTACCGTCAAAAAATAAGCATGAATACATAATCATTTCATCAAATCATTTAATTTTTCGATTAATCAACATCTACCGCAGTGATCGTTTACTTAATGAATATCATAACTGACACAATCTTATCCCTTGATAGTTATTACCCTCTATATTAAAAACACATTTTCAGGAGAAGTCAGTGGTTCCTGCTGGCTCTTCTCCAGTCATTTTAGTTATGCTTGAAATGAGATGAATAACCAGCTCTTAACATTTCCCAACAAAAGTATTACATTAGAAAAGTTATCAACAATTTAATAGATAGATAAAAATAGTATACCACTAACTAACTTCAAATGTGTTTTTATATTGTGGCATACGCAAAGTAAATAATTTTCGAAAATGTGACCCAATCACGGTCGACGAATGACAAATGCGGAAATGTGGTCTATTAATACGATGAGCGGCGATAAAACAAGATCCAAAGACACCCATAGAGGTGTAAAAGGTACCTAATTCCGCAATGTGCCAAAATAAAGAATATTTCTTTCAATAGAAATATTCTTAACTATTTATGATGTCGATAAAGTTATAGTTGAACAGTTTTATTCAATCAAATAACTTGCAAAAGTCAAAATTTGGTCAACTACAGTCACTACCCTAAGCATATTACTGTACTCCTTCTCTACCTATAAGTAGCATCATTGGCTAAATGAAGGCGAGCACAATCGATGATTGTTGCGCTCTCCCCTTCTCGCTCTTGACCCACTTCGGCATCAGACGTGCTGTAGGGTAGCACTTCGTCCGTAGGACATTCATAGATTCAGCATGCTGCCACTCGCCAAGTTGGCAATATACTACACGTTAGCGGCGATCGAAAGGGCCCCGCCCTGTATATATAACCGGAGGTTATCATTAGTTTAGGTGCCCGCCACTAGGGCTTCGGGTACACTACACCAAATACAGTCCTACAAACTGCCTTGCAAACGGCCTGTTTTTGGCAGCGAGTTTATCCATGAAACAGAGCGGCCAAAAATCTAAGTTATGCGTGACACTGATAGCGTGTTTTATAATGTTCAAGTTCTGGGAAAATTTTCTGTATATTTTCGCGCCCGTCTGCTTACATTTTACATGTCGCAATAACTGATGTCGCAATAAGTGAGTGGTTCTCTGCTCCACTTCTCTGGACGCATGGCTACACGCGTGTCTAGTCCTAATACTGAGAATATCTTTGAATAAGCCATAGCAATTAAGTTGGTCAAGTGGTTAGCACGCTTGACTTCGACGCAGACGACCCGGGCTCGATTCCCGATGGTGGCGCAGGAAAAGAAAATTTATTTTCTTGCTGCTTTCCAGTGCTTCGGAGGGCATTGTAAGCCGTCGGCCCAGAGCCTCAGTAGCTCGTGTTTCTTCTAATTGATATACCGACTGTAAAAATCTTCAGGAGTAAAAAATCAAAAGAATACTTTTTATTGGGCATAGTCAATGACATCCCTAAGGTATCTGTGAACCTACAGTAACAATCAACTGCGTAATTAATGAGAATATGTCATTCGAAAAAAAAGTTGTAAATTTTGAAATAAAACAGAATATGGATTGAATAATGACAGGTGGCGATGATATTCTCTACCTGATAACACTCAGGAACCTGGAGATACACCTAGTTATAGGATTATGCTGCTTTGAGGTGTGTTTTGGGACAGGGCTTTTAACTGGCTTGCAATGGTACCCATCACCTTAAGGAGTGCGCCTTTACAATTGATAACCATGTACACGTATGTTAATGGGATAACTTTAATTTTGTGTAGTAGATCACATTATTGCAGAGCTATCAAGAACAAACAGGTAGCTTTGTAACTGAAAATATCATCATCATCATCAATTCTCGCGGTCCAATATTGGGGCTTCTTTCGCGCCGTTTTGTTCAGTTCCAACCCTGGCCACCAGGGGTCCGGTGAGAATATAGCTTTGGAGTGGGCAATTATATTTCACAGGAGTTGGCATATTGATAACCATACAAATATGATTATGAAATAACGTACTTTAATATCAAGTAGCATATCACACGTGCACTCTATAGTCCATGACCCAGAGGGTTCCTCATACCATATTGGGGGGCAAATTCTGATTAATGTTTTTGAATTCCCCATATTCTCAGCTACATGGTATTTCAGTAACAAATATTTTCCAAATCAGACCTTCTCTTTCTTTTCCCAGGTGAACTTATATATTTACACGATCACTAAATTGCTTTTACTCACTACCCATTTTCCTCATATTTCATAACTGTTACATCTTTAACCATTCCCTCTGAGACATGGATCCGTGCGCCGGCCTCTATTTTGGCGCACGGATCCATTCTTCTTCCATACTTGCCTAACCTTTGCGCTGTGTTGCGCCCAGCGCCACTAGCTTCATACAGCTTTCCACTACATTCATCTCCATTCCTATCGCCTTGTATCGGACTTTCTCTGGGTGTATAGGGAAAAGTGCCAGAACAAAATTCTTCGTAATAACGGTTTATGGCAGCGAGTTTATTGATGAAACTGAGCGGCCAAAAAATCAAGTCATGCGTGCGATTGAAACATTGTCTGAAGCTTATATATGGGAAATTTTTTGGCATATATTCGCGCCCGTGTACTTTTAGCTAATATGTCGAAAAAGGGGAATGACTTTACGGTAATTTCGCGAATAGCGAAACAGCGAAATATGTATACGACGTACACCTACGGTATACTATTATACTACGAAGATGCCTCATTCTGAGAATATCGCTAAACTGGCCATAAGTTCTTAAATCATGGTACGTGTGTGTTATGAATTGTTCAATTGATATTGTGCACGTACGTTGGCATACCCGTCAGCATTCAACAATCCAAAATCAGGATATTTCTTTTATCAGGCGGTTTACTATACTGCGACGTCTTTTGGTTTCATTTTGTTTAATTCCAATTCTGGGAGGGGCCAGGTTAGTACTTTTGCTTAAGGAGCGGGCCTTTAGAGTTGGTAATCATGGAAACATATGTTAATAGGATAATTTTAATTTTAGCAGATCACAATTGCTGCATGATAATATACACACAGTTTTCAAAAACACGCAGATAGCTTTGGAACTGAAAATGTCTTCATCAACAACATTTACATTGTGTGATCTTTCCAGACATTGTGTGATCTTTCAAGATCAAATACTTACTATGTTCAGCATATTATGAAATTCTTGGCTCTTGGCTAGAAAATAAATTTATTCTTGAGGAATGGTGGATGATTTTTGAAAGTTGGCAAATCAGTAGCTAATCTGAAGATTTCTGACCAAGTTATATAATTCATACCTGTTAACATTCAACCATCCAAAATCAGGAGACGTTATGCGGTTCCAATCCTGGCCACCAGGGGTCAGATTAGTTTATTAGTTTAGGAGTGGGCTATTATATTTTACAGGTGTTGGCAAATTGATAACCATACTAGTATGATTATGAAATAACTTTAATTTTATGTAGCAGATCACACTTGCAGCATGATGACAAATTCCCAGTTATGAGAAACACACAGAGATTGCTTATGAACTGAATACATCATAATAGTCCATGACCCAGAGGTGGACAGTATCATATTGGGGGGGGGGGGCAAATTCTGGTTATTGTTTTTGAATTCCCCATATTCTCACCTTTATGGTATTTCAGTAACAAATATTTTCCAAATCAGATTTTTTTTTCCCATGTGAACTTAGCTTTAAATATTTACACGATCACTAATTTGTTTTTACTCACTACCCATATTCCTCATATTTCATAACTATTACATCTCTATCCATTCCCCTTGAGATATGGATCAGTGCGCCGGCCTACATATTTTGGCGCACGGATCCATTCCTCTACCATACCTGCCTAACCTCTGCGCTGTGTTGCGCCCAGCGCCACTAGCTTCATACTACTTTCCATTCCTTTCATTTCCACTCCTATCACCCTGTATCGGACTTTCTCTGGATCTGTCATCAGTTCGGGAGCGCGAGGGGAATGCTTATTTTAAGTGAGGGGTATCGCTGGTTAGCCCCGATACCCACTACACGCTGTGACCGCGTCCTACGTGGACTGCCGTGTGGTTAAAATCCCTGCTGGGGCATGAAATATTGATGCTATAGACTTTGAACCAAGCCTCCGATTGATTTCCCTATCAGCCACACCTACCTACATGCGCCCTAGTAGCAACTTGGCAGAAAAACTGACAAAAATGAAAAGCCGGAAGCCCAGTCACTTTGGGAGTCACTCGGCGTCAGCGCCGCGTACATTTCGTGGATTGTAAAGGGATTTTCACCCCCCATACTTCGTACTTGGGTACAAAAAAGTACCCTTCTCTTACAAAATCGTAGACATGCGGAGGTCTTAAAAAAGACCCCTTCTTCCGCAAAATATGTAACGCGGGTGCGGTCCCCTTCTGTACCTGAGTGCAAGCTCCCCCCCCCCCCCCCCCCCGGGAATCTTTCATGGTTACTGTCTGCTGGGCGGGTACCTTCCAGTTAAGTACACATTTATAAATCAATAGTTGTTGTTTTGTTTTAATTTTTGCATTTCCACCATTGGAAATTAGCCCAAAGTATGCCTTTATTAGGCAGTTATTACACGTACCTGGACGGTAGGGCCTTTTGGTAACTTTTATTGTAACGATAAATATGAAACCATACTAAATATGAAATCACTTTAGTTAAGTTATAGATAGCCAGAGGTCGCCGCCTGACATTCTCTGCTGCCTGTTGTTTGCTGGGTCGCTCACGACCCAGTTTCCCTTAGAAGCCCAACCGGAAGTCTTCAAGGAGGCAGCGCTATCGAGTAGCCATTTTGAGTGGCGAATTATGGTCTTGCCACAATTTTAATTGCAAGAAAGCCACATTATCAAATTTAAGTTGATACCCTAACAGGCGAGTGTTAGAAATGGATTAGTTTCAATACTTTCGCTCTCAATTCTTTTCCCACATAGGTTCCGAATATTCGGTCGGGACTTCGGGCATGTTCATGAGTAGCTATAAACCAAGGTAGGAAAACACCTACGGATGTGTAAAGAGTACGGAATTTCAAATAAAAAAGGCAAAATAAAAAAAGCTTTCTTTCAATAGAAATATTCGAAGTTGTTTACGTTCTTCATAGAGTTATAGTTGAACACCTTTCTTTGATCAATTAACTTGCAAAAGTGAAAAGTTGGTCATCGTTACGCATATTAATGTGTTGCAATGATGGTTACAAATAGCATTACTGCCACCTCGTTGATCGACGGGCGGTACAGCGCATTGACGTACGCTACACCCTAGTCTGTCTCTCCGGCTACCTTCGAGCCATTTGCATGCTATAACCATTCCTGACAAGGAGTGACGTATTCCAACCTACAAATGGTAGTTTGAAAGTTAAAAGATTTTAGCTTGAGTACTGTAATGAACATTAAGTCTGGAATAAAATCAAACTCGGTTAGATCAGTGTGACTGGGAAAAGCGCCGTATAACACAGACCTGTAGCATGTCTAGATACACCTCTGAACTGTACTCGGGTCAGGGCGCATAGTGAGGAGAATGCTAATGTGTGCAATGGGCAGGTGGGTAAATTACTCCCCGAATCCGTGATTAAGTATATCCCTGATCGGAAGACCAAACAAAAGCAACGAACTGCTATCGAAATGGTATAATGCTTCAGATAAAACTATAGTCATGAACAAATATGCACGTATATCTGTGTTGCCTGCACTACCCTTACCCTCGAGAATACTCTTAGCTTAAACGATAACGGACATGTACGTAAATGATACTGAATTACTAAAATTCACGGAGAATGTCATCCACCAGAATAAATCTGACTAGGACGAATGCAAATGCCATACTTAAACTTCGAAAATAGTTAATTATAAATGGACACTACCCCCATATTTTCATAACAGCCGGCTTAATATCTTATTTGTCAAAGGTATATCTGTCTGCCAAGCTTTTTGAACTATTGATACATAGGTTAATACGTGTGTGGTTGTATGGACATCTGAATGCTCTGATATTTTGTACCATAAGTCCATTAAACGAATTGCCAAACGAAAAAGAAAATGACAGGATATGATTAGAAACAATCATGCGTGATACTACAAACAGACACCCCCTCTCCTCTTTTCATTACAGTCGGTTTGATAACCCTTTTAATATTTTCTTTACTAAGTACATGTAGTTTCTTTCGCCAATTGAAAGAGATAAAGACGCATATGAAGAAATTGCATTATAAAATACATTGCAATGTTCATAGTTCTTTTTCCAATATTCATAATTCATTTTTCAATATTCATGATTATTTTTCAATATTAATAATTGATATTTGATATAGCGCCCTTTCCACCTATAATGTTCAAAAGCGCTTTAATATTGAAGAATAATTATGAATTTTGAAAAAATATTTAGGAACTTTGGAAATCCATGATCATTTTCCAATATTTATAAATGATATTTCAATATTCTTAGTTCATTTTTCAATATCCGTAAATCATTTCCAATACTCATAATTCTTTTTTCAATATTCATAAATACCTCGGATTATGAAGATTGAAAATATATTACAAATACTGGAACATGAATTGTGAATATTGAAAAATTGTTCATGGATACTGAAAAATCATTTATGAATATTCCCAATCATTGAAAAATAATTTCCAATATTCATAATAAATTTTCCAATATTATGGGTATTTCATGTGTACCTGGTCAGGCTGAGGGCCGGAGTCATTAATTATATGGTTTTTATTATTGCTCCCCTGATTTCTTTTACATTTTTTTTATTTCTGCTAATTTCCTTTTCATTTCATGAGGACTTGTGAAATGAATAATGTAATTGGCATTTACTTATTTATCAAGTTTGAATCAGAAATATCTTCAGATTGTTTGAAGGTTTCTGCCTCTAACATGACAGGATTATCCTATGCTCACTGAGTAGTGTTAGTACACACTTTACTCACTGAATTATATACAGCAGGATGTGGAGTGAGAGAAAGGGAACTAGGTAAAAATAGATACGAAATTCCACATATACTTTTTAAAACCCTTTTCTTCCAAGACAAAACTTTGAAAATGTTTCGAAAAGTGTTTCATATTCTAGCTACCAACGTAGCGATATTACGAGCGCCAAAACAACTGAACAACTTTTCCGTTCTCCCGACTTTATGTCTTTGCAAATAAAAAGGCAATAGTTTATATATGTACATGCTTTTAGATGTCGTTAATTTTACGGCCTCTCCGATTTCTCCGGTAAATTTTCCCTACTAGTAAGAACATCTCTGGGTGTGTTCAGATTGTTACATTTGCGAACGTTTCACTTTTCCAGCCTCTACGAGCCTATGGTTCAACATTGCATCCAGTTGTCATATAACATATCATTGGCGGGGCCCTCAGGCCACGCCTATCTGGGAAGCTGCTTTGAAATGTCCATAGTCCGGACGGCCATGTTGGAAATGCTGAGGCCGGACTGAATATAATTCTCTATTCTGATTGGTTATAATATAAATGTTGGCCATTATAAATTACAAATTATTTTCCTCTATAATGTCAATGTTCTTTATACATCCGGTTCCCTCACAAGTTCATAAATAACTTGGCCCCGCCTTTTGACTATTGATGCTTTGCATCTACAACCGTACTTGTACTATTTTATTCATTTCACTTTGTTATTTTCCAGACTAAAAATTGAACTTAATCAATACCAAATTTGATAATCTTGTCGTCCTGAACATTAATTTTTGCCCCTCTTATTATAAATGATCAACGACCCAGCTGGAAACCCATGATGCTTTGCATCAACCATCGATACTTGTATTACCCTCTATATCAAAACACATTTTCAGGAGAAGTCAGTGGTTCCTGCTGGCTCTTCTCCAGTCATTTTAGTTATGCTTGAAATGAGATGAAGAACCAGCTCTTAACATTTCCCAACAAAAGTATTACATTAGAACAGTTATCAACAATTTAATAGATAGATAAAAATAGTATACCACCAGGAAGCTTAAAGTTCCTGATACCACTAACTAACTTCAAATGTGTTTTTATATCGTGGCATACGCAAAGAAAATAATTTTCGAAAATGTGACCCAATCACGGTCGACGAATGACAAATGCGGAACTGTGGTCTATTAATACCATGAGCGGCGATAAAACAAGATCCAAAGGGTTGAGTTTAGATCCCAGTCAGATTTGAGCGTTCCCGGCATGCTTTGCGGTATTAGATCGTCGCGGGAAGGTCAAAGCTCATATGAAGCTACATTTAGTTTCATAATGGCACATAAAAGACACTATTGACAAACAAACAAATTTTGTTAACATGTTTGGCCATAATATTCATTTTGAAATGTAGTCTTTTTAATCCAATTTATGAAAAACAAGTCACATAGTTTTCGCATCTGCGGCACACCGGCTTGGTCTACCGCGACTGCTACGACGTGCATTGTCGAGCCCGTTTGTGGTGAAATATCTCAATAAAAACAAAAGGATTAATTTCCAAACTTCTGTGAACAATATATGCGTATATATCGCTGCCACGGATAATATTTGAGTTAGTGTACGATAGCCATTTAATCGCGAAATTCATCTGAAAGGACTAGGTAGAACTACATCGAGGACATGACGAACACCTAAATTGACAGTGACGTCACTAGACTGCAAAGCGTGCTGGGAACTAATCATGAGTGATGTTGCAATCAGATATCTAGGTGCTCTTATCTTTTTTGTCAATTTGAAAAAAATCATGGTTACTATCTGCAAGGCGGGTACTGTCTAGTTAAGTACAAATTTATAAATCAATAGTTGTTGTTTTGTTTTTATTTTTCCATTTTCACCATTTGAAATTAGCCCAAAGTATGCCTTTATTAGGCAGATATCACATGCACCTGGATGGTAGGGCCTTTTTGTGACTACTGTGAAAGCTTTGACATGTCCAGAGCATCATGTTTGATTGTTAAGGTGATGGATAACATTGCAAGCCAGTTAAAAGCCCTGTCCCAAAACACACCTCAAAGCAGCATAATCCTATAACTAGGTGTATCTCCAGGTTCCTGAGTGTTATCAGGTAGAGAATATCATCGCCACCTGTCATTATTCAATCCATACTCTGTTTTATTTCAAAATTTACAACTTTTTTTTCAAATGACATATTCTCATTAATTACGCAGGTGATGGTTACTGCAGGTTCAGAGTAACTTTAGGGATATCATTGACTATGCCCAATAAAAAGTATTTTTTTGATTTTTTACCCCTGAAGATTTTTACAGGCCATAACATTGAAAATTCTAGTGAGAAATCTCGTGTGTGGAGGCATGGGAATCCCTTTGATAGTAATGGACATACCTCGCTGATCGTTCCTGAGCACTCGAAACAAAAGAGAGTTGCACAAAGATACACATCGACGATCTCAAGACAATGGGTTGTGGTCAGGATGCTATAAATAGGTGCTAGCTATGAGCACGTGATGTTACCAAGTGAAGTTGGTGTGGAGATTCCTAACTAAAATTTTCAACGTTATGGTCTGTAAAAATCTTCAGGGGTAAAAAATCAAAAAAATACTTCTTTTTGGGCAAAGTCAATGATATCCCTAAAGTAACTCTGAACCTGCAGTAACCATCACCTGCGTAATTAATGAGAATATGTTATTTGAAAAAAAAGTTGTAAATTTTGAAATAAAACAGAATATGGATTGAATAATGACAGGTGGCGATGATATTCTCTACCTGATAACACTCAGGAACCTGGAGATACACCTAGTTATAGGATTATGCTGCTTTGAGGTGTGTTTTGAGACAGGGCTTTTAACTGGCTTGCAATGCTACCCATCACCTTAACTCACATTAACCAATGATTAAAGATAATTGGTTTCGCATCGTTTTTCTAGGGTTGTCCTGCCACTGAAGAATCAGTGATATCAATATTTCATATTTTCCATTCAATATAACTCTGTTCTCTGAGTGCAATTTAACGGCCAGCAGACTCCCCGCAGGGCTTGTTTGTTGTAAATACACAGATAACATAAGATGCCTGTTTCTCCCACTCTCAGGGTTCTCATATTTTTATCTAGGTTCCATTCGCCCCCACCCTACACCTTTAAATCAAACGTGTGTGTATGTGTGTGAATGTATGTGTGTGTGTGTGTGTGTGTGTGTATATACGTATGTATGTATATATATATATATATATATATATATATATATATATATATATATATATATATATATATATATATATATATACATAAATACATAAATATGGACTGATCCCGAGGGCAATATTAAAGCCTTAATGACTGTTCACGAGGGCAGTATGTGTATTTAATGTGCGCCTGAAGGCATCTTGGCCAGAACGAGGGCCGAATGACCGAGGTTTGATCAGGATGCCTGAAGGCGCACATTTAATACACATACTGCCCTCGTGTACAGTTATTAAGGTTTTTATTATTGCTTCCCTGAATGAGACATTTCTTGTGATCTGATTTATAGTATCTTGTGATATATGGTATGCACACCCACAATAAGAACTAAAAAGGGCAATGTTTTCTTCTACTTTCTTTCTCTTAATTTCTGCTATTTATTTGTGTAGAAATTGCTAAATGGCATTACCTCATTTAACAATTTTGAATCTGAAATATCCATGAATCCTATGGAGCTTTTTGCTTCTCCCATGATAGACTGGTCCCTTGCTCTATGAGTAATATTGGTACTCTGTCTCACACTTACCACACTGCAACATATACAGTAGGATGTGGAGTGAGAGAAAGGGAACCAGCTGAAAAAGAGCCATCTAGCGGGCACACCGAGAACTATTTAGTGTAAGTTTGACCACAAAAGTTCGCATATTTTTTATTTCAAAACTTTTTCTCCTTAAACAAGCCTTTGAAAATGTTTCAAAATATGTGTAACGAATTTAGATTCCAATGTTGTGATCATTTGAGTTTAATGTGCTTATTGTACGCATCTTTGTTTCACAGTTTTACTGACTAAGCATGAGAGTGAGATGCAAGAAAAAGGTACCTATATAAGTTGTCCGCTTTCTTTATACAACCAATGAGCAATGGTCGAATCGTGTCAGTGACTGACCTAGATAGCCTCAGAGGGCATTATGGAGTGAGATTTAATGCCCTGCGGTGGAGGGCATTGTGGGCATTTAATGACCGGTCACATTGTACAAATCCTGAGTGCTGATTGGGTGAGCCAGAGGAAGCAATAATAAAAGGTCCATATAACTTGATTTCCTCGAGGGATCAGTCCATATTTGTTTTATTATATGACCACTGACAAATGGAAGAAGCATTAATTACACATCAGACAGATTGTTAAGAAACATTTTGATTAAACTACCACCATCAGGTGGCTTCCAAATGTTCAATCAGAAAAGTTCAGATCTTATCAAATCCCTCCCTTTTTTTCTTTATTTTCTTTTTTATTTATTCATTCTATATTTAGAAAAAATGTTTAATTTTAATTTAATTAAAAAAAAAAACTTTCTTTAATTTTTAATTTTTTTTGTGGGGGGGGGGGGGGGGGGGGGGCAAAATGGTGGCCGGTCATGTCACAGCCCATCTGCTTGGCTGTTGGCATGCTGGGAAAATCTGGGGATGTGTCACTATTCTGGCACTCTCATTGGATGGTGTGGGGATCAGTCAATATTGTCCAGTCCATCAACTGTTTTGATGGACTGGTTGGGAGATATTCCCTAGTATAGGAAGTGGTCATAGCCCGAATTAACCAATCGAAAGAGAGATTGGTCAGTGGTCATATAATATATATATATATACATGTATATACAGAGTAAAGGTTTCATCTATATCAACTCTAACTGATGAATTTACCACTGTAATACACTAGGCATTCATGAGATTACACTTATTTGTGCATTCATCAACGTGGGCGCTGATTAAAGTAATACCGCTTTCAGCTTTATGGTCAATACCTTTTTCCACTTTCCGTCGGCGTAAGTCTGCATAGTGTGTATGGCAAAAAATAACAATAAAAAAACGTTCAATTCAATTGCAATGTTCATTGTCTTTATTATTGGCATGTGGACATGTTTTGGATGGCCGTTTGGTAAACCAAACCATCAATGCTTGTTCGAAGTGATCAGTTATTATATTAAGTTTTCTAAAAATGTTACATTGGCCAAATTTTCAAGATTGTAAATAGTAAGTGCTTTAAAGATTACGTCCCGTGGCCAAACACATGCAATTTGCAACCGCGAGAACCACGGTGCTGGGACATACTCGAAGTCTCCAGGAGGATTTTCATTCCGCCCCTGGTGCTGACACCCGATACTTATATTAACCACGGATTATAAGATTTGCTGGAAAAGATCACAGATTTGAAATCACAGACATGGTTACCATATGCTGGTATTGTTCGTACATTCCAAGAAATCTACAGCTCTACACGCTTCGGTTTGTATATCAAGGAATGAGGGAGTCTTAATAGTTTACACACAGTTATGGCAATATGTACATTGGTCACGTCACTTAAAACAGGGTCAAATACAGTTATAGTTAAATGTTCTTAGAAGCGAGGTAAGCTTAACACTCAATATCATTTTATAGGTTTCGGAATGCCCTAACCCTTTTACTGCTGGTGGCTAATTTGGCCAATACAAAATAATGCAAAACACCTGAAAATGACTGAAACCCTGGCACATGGGTTCTCATATGAGAGTACTCAGCGAGAGCTTCCCAATGAAACCCAACATGACAGGGGTTTTATGGGTTTCAAAAGTTTTTGTGCTGTTGTGCTTTGGACAAAATAGCTTAGCATTGGAAGGGTTAAATGGTCATGCATACAGTGGTGTTTATATTCTGAAAATGGTGAGTGTATTCACAAAAACAACCCTAGACATGTTTAATCTCTTTATGCTCCCAGCTGCCTAAAAGCTGCCCTGCAATTTTGATAAAATCTTACAGGCAAACGTTAGGTCGGGAATATCTGAAAATGAAAAGTTTTTCAGGACTTAACCAACAATTTAACTTCAATGTGTAATTAATTCTTTCTTAATTCCAAGGTTATTGTCATCTTTTGGTATATATCTTTAAGTCGAATAGTGATCAGCCTACACGAAGACAATCTTCATTCCGCCGATTTTCAAGTTCATATACTAGTATGTGCTTTAAATCCAAATTATTGTAATAAAGTTCAGACTTAGACAATATATTGTAGAAGCAACTTTGAGCATGAATGGGTTAACATGTTAGCCAGTAAGATGCCTTAATACCGACCAGCTATCTTTCCGATCGTCGTGAAATTTGGTCGTGTTGCAGACCTGTTCACACTTGTCATAGCCTAACTACACACTTCTTTAAATTCTTACCCAATGATTCTTCTATCGCATTCTTATTTAATATCTGTTTTCATATTAAGTACATTTGGCTGATAAAAACATTCGAAGATGCTTCCCCACTACGCATTGATTTTAAAGTTCTTAAAGCTTGTCAACAAAGTGATTCTTAAGAATACTAATAAACATAGCACGAGATCGCATAAATCACTTAATAGTTGAAGCCAGGTGATATTACCTTTTATAATCATATCCCTGTGTAAACGACGGAGATTTTTTACATGGATAGCAGCGACTCACTTCGTTAGACATTTGCATATGGAATGTGCGACAGGGTCTAACAGGTTGAGAGTAGTTTTGATAAATACACAAAGAGGTATAGTTCAACTCAACAGCATCAACGTATCATAGTTTCCTCCAAACACTACATTGTACGATTGTCCAAGTGTGAAAGAGAAAATAAATTTAAATTTATTTTCGCTACCCAATAAACGGGAGTGAAATAGAATTGAAATTTATTTCCTCTTTCACACCTGGTCCATCGTAAAACAGTGATTTGTTACCGAGATGTTTCCACAAATGCCAGAACATGTGTACTCCCAGATGTGAATGAGGTACTGTATAACTGGTTAATTTGGCGTGTACTTAAGTTGGCGTTTTTTTCAAAAAAGTATTTTCCCTGTATTTATTTTGGCATCTGGAGCAGTCAGAACAACGCCATCTTCATGTAGACATATTTTTTTGCGATCTTTAATTTGGTGTTGATGAGCAATTGCCAAAAAACGCCAAATTAAAAACCACGCCAAATTAACCAGTTATACAGTACACCACATTGCTGAAGGTTAAATAAACGTTGATTTTATGTACTGATGCTGCGAATAAGGCATATATTGGTGATGCTGTGTGTTTTATTCCAATACTGCAACGAACTTCTCATAAGGAATTGTTCTCACATATGCAGGATTGTATGATTTTTTATTGGACATTATCAACTACATTTGGCTTTATCTGAGCAAGCCGAAAAGAAGCATATTTGTATTTACATTGGCCAAGGGATTACGAATAAACACACTATCCACATTTTGTGGCATCATGGTTCAACTCTGTAAAATGACAACTGCTACAAAGAGATATTGGCATCTTAAGGCATATTGGGGACAATTCATTTTTACAGAATTAAAACAGAAATATCAGTGATGAAACTTAATGGTACATGTCCTTATCATTAGGAAACTACCAGAAATATATGACACTATGCATTTCTGGTGATACACACGATTACAATGTACTTATTGAGAAATAGATAAGTACTTATCATACACTAGCACAGATATACATATTTACAGCAATAAATTAACAATGCAATATGAATTGAACAACATCTTTGATCACAGCTAAGACGTATGCAAAAGATATGATTGACATTGATTCATCTCAACATTCACTTTAACCGGTTGATTTCCATTTTAAATTTAGCTTCGTTTTCAAAACGGGGAGGAGTTCGTATCAGTAGGGACTGTTTTGAGCTCAATCGTCATATATCTGGCTGTCATCTTCACAATATGCAATGAATTTGAATTCTTAGCTTACTAATGGTGCAATATGCCACAGCAAGTTGGGTTCATCAACTCACACATACATACATACATGCCCGCGTAAATACCTACTTGCGTATATACACACACACACAGACATATATATATATATATATATTATATATATATATATATTTATACACATATGTTTATATACTAGTTTATATATATATATATATATATATATATATATATATATATATATATATATATATATATATATATATATATATATATATGTATATATATATATATATATATATATATATATATATATATATATATATATATATGTACATATTTATATCTATATATATATCTATATATATCTATCTATCTATCTATCTATCTATATATATATATATATATATATATATATATATATATACATACATACATACATATATATATATATATATATATATATATATATATATATATATATATATATATATATATATATATATATATATATATATATATATATATATATATATATATATATATATATATAGTTTTTACCCAGGCACATTCACACACAATCATTCATAGATACATAAATACTTACACACACACACATAATATATATATATATATATATATATATATATATATATATATATATATATATATATATATATATATATATATGTATATATATATATATATATATATATATATATATATATATATATATATATATATATATATATATATATATATATATATATATATATAAATAGGTATGTAGGTATATGTATGATATTAATGATAACCATTCTGATTTAGCACTCGCAATGCAGGGCTGATTTTATATAACGAAATTGTTTCTCTCCAATGTTGACCTTGACCTTATACCTGTTAGGCCAATTGGGTTTGGTTGTTGTTGGCCGTAGACTTTCTAAAAATCAGGAATCACAGAAAAATCACAGAAATATCCAAACAATATAAATGCGATCTAGCCCTTCTACATTGAATTCAGTACAGTGTAAACGCTAGACCTGATACATTATTGGCATAGGATTGAAAGAACACGATTACCTTTTTCGCACATTTTACATAAAAATAGGAGTAAAAATCGAAAGAGTCTTTATGACTCTACTGTACAAAAGAGTAATCGCACCTGATTAATCAAGCTAGAGCCAGTCATGTACGAAAGGATTTGAAGCATGCTCGAATAACCTTTATAGTAGGACCAGAAACATTATGCGATTCTTTCTTGTGTCCCTTCTCCAGTTTCTGGAGGCTCACTGGTTAAGCCCTGGTCACATATGAGAAAGATTGATTGATCGGCTGATTGATCGCATGCGTCCAAAGTGCCGTGAACAAGTCGCATGCGGCCAAACAGAGATCCACGCGCGCAAACACAACATGACCTGTCTGCTGGTATAGTTTGACTTGGCGTCCTCTGGTCCTCCTTAGATTCCTCGAGCAGGGTGCGGGCTGACCCCCTCCTATACGAAACGTTCACATTACTGTAGAATGGAGAATTTTTCCGTGTAACAATTTTCCCTAATTTTTCATTTTGGGTTGTTTCCGTTTCTTATATTTCCGAAGAGAGGACATGTTTTGTTTCCTTTTCTAACTTTCCCGTTTTATGTAGATTTTTAATTCTATTATATCAAAGTGTATAGTCTATTAAACTGAGATCATGAGTTTTCGTAGTTCGAGCAACTCTAACAGTGGCACCGGCCGATGTTTACTATATGCTATGTCTAATGGCCTACACCACCGTTAGAGTTCTAAGCATTTAGAAAAGTGAACTTGCGCCAAGAAAACTGGGCGCTCACATTTCTAGCCCAGTCTGGCCCCCCAAACCAACTGAATTCGTTCCCTACCTTGTTAATTTACGTTGTGACGCTTTTACAGCACTCAAATCCGTCCAGAGTGCGAGAAATGAGAGCTTTTTGGCTGGAAGCGATAATTTTCACTGTGTCCGTTCCGCCATTTAATTTGAGATAAGACTAGTCGAGCAGCACACGTGTGAGAAGGTGATAGGTTTTATACGGGAAATGCTGGACAGTGCTGCTCGACTAGTCATGCCTCAAATTAAATGGCGGAACGGACACAGTGAAAATTATCGCTTCCAGCCAAAAAGCTCTCATTTCTCGCACTCTGGACGGATTTGAGTGCTGTAAAAGCGTCACAACGTAAATTAACAAGGTAGGGAACGAATTCAGTTGGTTTGGGGGGCCAGACTGGGCTAGAAATGTGAGCGCCCAGTTTTCTTGGCGCAAGTTCACTTTTCTAAATGCTTAGAACTCTAACGGTGGTGTAGGCCATTAGACATAGCATATAGTAAACATCGGCCGGTGCCACTGTTAGAGTTGCTCGAACTAGAGTTTTCGGTATTCATTAAGTCCGGCCATGTACTGTATTGTTGTCCCTGTCTTGTGTATTCCCATTTGAAGCCATTCGGGAAAAACGGTAAAATAAAACTCACTGAAAAATTTGCCTTTTTACAGTATTTCAGGTCTGTACCTATAATTCCCCGGTAGTCTAAGATCCGAGTTGTTCGACATGTTATACAGGTCCAAAAGGAGAAATGCTAGGAGAGTCTGAGATTATACGACTGGCGTGACCTTTGACCTATGCGCAGTTGGTGCTCTGTGATTGGTTGTTTCGGCCGGAGCAGTACGATTCATGCTGATCTCGCGCAACCGATGCTGGTGCTCTTCATCTCGCTTCTTCAACTTCCTCTGGCGCAGATTCAACTGTAGAAATAAATGAACATGGTATGATTTCAAGGACCATCATCTACTACTTAAGTGTGTCGTGCCGTACGTCAATTTTGAAATTCCACAAAGTCTGCTGAGCCTTTTTGGTTACACGATCGTGCTTTTGATGTTAAAGAGTCAACGATCTTTTTATTTTGGCACATATAAGAAGCCCCAGCACAACTGGAACTGAAAAGCTCTACTCGCTAATTCAGTTTGTTTGATTGATAAGATTTATGTCGTAAATGCAATTCACCATATGGCAATAATGAGTTTTAATATGATATAAAACATAAAATGCAAAGAACAGGCTTAATTGCACAGACTAGAATTAAAAGACAACTTATTTTAATGATATGTTGAGGAACTTGTGGTTAAAGATCACAGAGCTCATCACAGAGCATTTTGTTATAAATACACTGAGAACTGACGTCCTTGTTGCGCAGATACTACAAGATGACAACTGTTGCCAGTGTTACACAGGGATTTAACTCTGAATCCTACGACTCCTATCACTCAGGCCGGCAATAGATGATTTTCAAAAATATGCAGGGAGGAGGGTACAGAGATTCCACCCGAAATCCCCAAGTGTCACGAGCTTTCCAGGTCTGGGCTGGATAAGACTCGAAAATTACATTAATATTAAAAAACTCCTGTTTTTAAGAACTATTTTAGTACTAAAGGATGAAGAGGTACACAAGAGAGTGTTACGTCATAGATTGCAGCAATTCATTGGTAATACTGAAGCCTGTATTAGAAATGAACACCAAAGCCCGATTTTCGATATACTAAGAATTGCTCAGATTTACGACATCTTTAATGATACCATAAGAATAGTTAATGGCACGCTCTATATCTCCAAAAACATGTGGCGACGTAAGGTGTGGGAAAGTGCGTGGCAGCTAGAGGATAGGGACTGGGTTATGAGGGCACAATATTTTGGCAACCCGTATTTATTTTGTAAGACAATTAATGGACCAGTATACAGTGTCTGGTGGAAACTAGCAGACAAGGTACCAAAACTCATTAGACAATGTGAGGTCATGATGAAATTACTCTGTGGTGCTAGTAGACTAAAAGTGGACGACTATAGGGTAAGAAATGAAAATGCAGGTAATGTGATGTGTAACCTCTGTAATAACTACGCCAGAGAGGACCCTTTCCACATCATAATGCAGTGCGAAGGCACTCAAAATATAAGGGACGCAATGTTCAGGTCCTTAAACGAGCTCTTACATCATACAGAGTACAACGCATTGTTTCAAAGTCCTGACAGTTTTAACATTATGATGGGAAAGGATCCAGGTGAAGTGCCCGGTGATATGATGTTTGATGTATGGGCAGTGGTCTGTATATATGTAAGTAAAATGTACTGGACTATTCTTAACAACAGAATCGGCATAGGATGAATTATCTGTTAAGTCCTGCCTAACTAAGCACCAGAGTGCCAGTTTTTTGATGTATCGGGTTTAACCCCCCGATCCCTCTCCACTAAATCTCCCCTAGGCCGTTTTTTGTCCTTCGTCATCCTATATGCCCCCTTTGATATTTGATTGATTAAGTATATGTCCAGTGCCGCATAACACCCTTTTCTGCTAAAGGGTAGGATAATAGCGCTCCAGCCCTCGTTATGCTGCGAGCTTTCTAGATATTGAAATTGAATAGCGTCAATTTGTCATGTAGTCCTTCTACATACATAAAATGGTATTAATACCCTGTGTTTCAGATGGGTATGATTTAATGCAACTCCATCTATTTTTTCGGCAAATTAATATTTATTGTTTTCTCAACCCAAACCTTCCGTTTCGTTTTTTTGTATATAACGTGGTGTTACATATTACTGTTTATAGAGAAATAGATTATATTTTATATGATTTTGTATTTTGATATACATTCAATAAACATATATATATATATTTTCTGCAAACGGCAACGAGAAAGCATTTCAGTGTAAACAATAATGCGGTACCATGCATTTGAGTTAATACAAAACAAATCATTCTTCCTCTGTGTGAGTATATCTATCTATCTATCTATGTGAGTGGGCGTGTGTGTATGTATAGGTGTGTGTCTGTCTGTCAGAGTGATGCCGCCCAGAGAAAAGGAGTTAACTTATACAATGGGGTCAACATCTCGAGTGTTGAAAAAAGTAAGTAGTTATGCATAGTAAATTCCTCCACTAAATATGCGGGCACTTTACACGACCGCATGTCCGATTGCCACCAGGGTGCCTAGGCATACCATTATTTCGACTGCGCTGCCGGCATGCCCGGAGATTCCTCTAAATCCCTGTATACACAATATGTGTAAATGCACTCAAGATGCAAAATGATACTAGGCATTTCGTCCAAAACGATACTCACGGTTAGATAGATCCAGACGAAGTATAATATGTGGAAGACAATATAGACTGCACAGAGACTAAGTAGAACTATCGTGTCCACTTTCTTTTCCAACTCTGTGTCGTGGTGAAATACTGTAACAATGGCGTGCCAGGCGCAGACAGAGCACATGAATATCATGGAGCCCAACACGTACTTGTCCTGCAAACATACAGCAAATGAAACAACAATACTCAAGAGATGATTATTGGTAGTAATAAGTTAATAACATCAGCATAGAATATATATATATATATATATATATATATATATATATATATATATATATATATATATATATATATATATATATATATATATATATATATATATATATACTAGTATATATATATATATAATATATATATACTAGTATATATATATATATACATATATATATATATATATATATATATATATATATATATACATATATATATATATATATATATATATATATATATATATATATATATATATATATATATATACATATATATATATATATATATATATATATATATATATATATATATATATATATATATATATATATATATATATATATATATATATATATATCAGGTCACTTTTAGACAAACATGAATAGCAAACCATACAGCAGCCCTTGTGCATTATGACAATGGACGAAATATATGGAATGTAACCATCGCCTCAAAAGACGGTGATCCTATTAGTCATGTCTGTGCGCTATTTTGCAGCACTCTTTGATCCCATAAGTTTGATAAGGTGATTAGTTCATTCAGGCCAATGCATTTGGCCAAAGTTCACAGTTGACAACCCTCGGACCTAATGAATGCAACTCTGGCAGACATGACTTATTGTTAGCAAGTACTGTTGTATGTACGCCAGATAATCTCACACTTCGGGGGAAATAATGACGGAATAACAAAAAATAAATTCAGTTTATATTTCAAGCAGTGTTGTATGTTGAGTACTGGTCAACATTTCTACAATATTATTCCGAAACTGTTTTCGCCAGTATGATATCATTAAGATAGTCAAACCAATTATAAATCAATGTGGGCATGCTCGAGTTAAGAGGGCAACTAGGTGCTGGCATCTGTGGTAGAAGTTGGCATGCGATGGTGGCATTGTGACATGCACATTGTGCGCATGCCAAATCATACCAATCACAAGATTGCGTAATTCCCGTCAGGCGCTTAAGATTCTCTATCCACTTCTCTCTGATGTGTATACCTTAACCCCCAGATATACTGTCACACCTCCAACATATCACTTATTGTACTTTCTTTGATTACTTCTCATGACGAGATTGTATTGTCTGCAGTTGATTGATATTTGAGCCAATCCAGTACACTACAGTACACCTTTACTCATGCACCATTGGTTGCTTGGCTGGAGTATCATATTGTACTCTGCATTGAATGCTTACTGGATACTTAAAGTGTATAGCTATAGAATTCACAAACATACACATATCTAAGTAAAACGAGACCGGAAAATCACCATTGGATAAAGTAAGAAAATACCACACATATTATGCTTGTTCACAAAAGTAGGAATGCGAGAGGAAACATAGATGAATAGTTCTATACATTCTGCATATTACTCACGGGCCTGCCCTGGTGGCCGTGTGGTCTGTGGTCTGCTGTCTCGCACCACTACCTGAGCTTGTGAGAAAGTTGCCAGTATCTTGGGGTTAGGCGGTGGTTTTGGCGGGTACTTCGGTTTTATCCACTACTTACAACTGGCTAGTCACGAATTAGCCAAAATATGGCCAAAAATGTGACGAAAGACGAAATCCCAAATCACGGATGTACTTACCAGATAGGTGAGGTAGGAGATCTTAGGCAAACTTTGTGAGACGACGAATTTGAAGGTGACAGTGGTGAGTAAGAGGACGAAGGAGACTTGAAGACGGTTTTGGGTCAGATGCGGCTGGATGGCAAATGTTGCGAAGGCCAAACAGCATATGAATAACTGAAATGAAGAAACACACTTTTGTTAGGTGAAGGTCCAAGGTAAATTTTAGAGTCCCAATGAAAATTCTTGAAACTCCATACAGGATATGAATGTCTAAAATGACGAATACTACTTTATTTAGGGGAAGATTCGAGGTAATTCTCAAAAAGGCCAAACAGCATATGGATAACTGCGATGACAAAACACACTTTAGTTGGGTGAAGTTTCTAGGTAAATTGTATAAAGGATTAACAGTATATGGATAACTAGAATAATAAAACATCGTCATGGGGTTGGTTTTTTGGACTCGGATCACTAGTATCCTCTATCCTGCTTTTATTTGATTAGTTTGCCCATACCAAGTGCATATTGCCAGAAAGGTCTTTTGATGAGGAACAAATTAAGCATCGGAACTATACCCTTTAAAATGAAAAAAGCCTATAGTTTTCGAATTGAGCTCCTTCGCTAAATTATGGACCAGGAACTATAGAATTTCACAAAATGTGGAGAAAAGATAAATACGTAGTGATGAGTATAACATCCTTCTAATCTTTAAACTGTTCAAATTATTTAGACTTTAGACCGTTCAGACCATTTACTTTGGAACTTTTGTCAAAAATTGAAAAAGATAAATTGTGATACATGTACTCTTCCTTCCAAAACTCTTTATATACAAATCCCTTGACATTTAATACCCAAACTAATTGTTTAAAGCGATTGAATATTGGTAAAATTCAATATAGAGAAAAGAGCCAAAAACGTTTCGTGTCTATGTACAGTGCTGACAATTAATTCCTGCACCAGTCGACCGGACGTCCGCCAGTACCTGGTTGTACTAACACCGATGGACTACATGTCAAAAAACAAGTCAACCGTATCAATGACCCACGTAGCTTGCGAATAAAAGATACGTTCAGTTGTGAGGTCATCCATGCCCAGTCTACTGGGTGGGAACTGGCCGAGCGGTCGTGAATTATGCCCGGACGGCCCACGCATTAAGTGCAGGAATTAAATGTCGGCACTGTATAAGCCTGTGTGAGTTTCGAATATATTTATTCTCTAACTATGTTTAATGATGGCTTAGACAGTCGACGTTGGTCTGATTATGAGGATGATAGCGTAGACTTTAAAGTATGTAAAATAAATCTCAAAATGACCATATATTTACAAATTAACCCCATGAGCCAACTTAAATGAGGCTTAACAGCATAATAATATTATAAATGATAAAGATCGCTTGAGAAAGGCGAGGTAAATGTAACGAAAGCTCAACAGCGTATGGATGACTAAGCTTTTAAAACACACCTCATAAGGCCAAATATTGCGATGACCATAGATGTGTAAATATCTAAAACCACGAAACCCAACACAGGGTTGAGTGAGTGTAAGAATGACGAAACAGATTATGAATGCGGCTGGATTCAGAAATATGCAAAACCTGAACATATTATCCTCAATTTACTAGCAAAGAAGTTTATGCATTTGGGGACTACAACTAAAGTCAACTCAATTCGATGATTTTGTTCAACTGTCATGGCCATTGCCCACCACCTATTAAATATTTGCCACTGTACATTTCCAGATTGGAGAACTCAGTAAAGTGTATGGGGGTGTATCAGTTAAACGTTGTATTCATTATACACGTGACCAATACATTAATACAAATAAAACACAGTCCATTACGCACAGGTGGCATTGGTGTTGAAGGATGCTGAAAGAACAATACCCATTGTATGACAAGGCACAGCGCTTTTAGATTGCCTCGTTTACTGTTAGAGTAAACACACATGCTTGTTACTATCCCTTTCATCAATTTGCATTATCGGAACGGGATGTGACGGAAACATGGGTAAAGGCATTATTTCTGCTTAAAGCTAAATCATGGCCATTCAATAGTTGATGGGGCGCCGTGTAAAACCACCTGCTAACCCCTGATCACGTGACAGCTTCTCGCACGCCTCAAGCCGCAGTCGAACTGTGAGTCAGGTGAGTTCATATCGTAGGGATATGATCAGTTTGCTGGTGTTCAAAGACACATTGCCGTTTTCTATCGTTCTAACTATGTGATGTATCGGTGTCACTGAGCCATTTATAAGAAGAACGTATAAATGGAAATATCTTTATAGTAACGCCACATTTTGACATGTATTTTACTGAAAGTGTCGTTTACATGAATACATTTTTCCTAATATAACTATGTGATAAGTTATGGTCAACTTATGACCGAAGCATACATTGAATATAGTTTTGACATGCTTGCAACAATTGTGTGTATATTCACAATTTAAAAAAACATCTTTTATCTATAAACTCGCCAGGGTGAAGTTTATTGAGGATTATAATTTATATGCAGTTCGAAAATCTTTTTTTCATTAGGTCTGGAGTACATGCACCGGTTGTGCATTTATATCCATAATCGTTATTGTAAACGAACTCTGAATAAACCCAGGTCTTCTTTGAACGAATTATATATTAAAAAACCCTCAAGATATTTGTGGTTAACTTACTAGGACTACTAGTATGTTCCAGATGAAGAATCCCGCTCTCCTCTGCGCACGGCACATGACGCTGAGCGCGGGGTGCTTGTACTTGCTGTTGGAGTAGGCCTGGGTGGACACGCGCTTGCTGGACTCCACGTGCGGGTGCAGGTACCACTCCTGCTCGTCCACGAACGACTGGATGTTGATCGTGCTGATCTCGATCTCGTCCTCCGCGATGTCCAGCTCTTCCTCCGAGCGCTCTGTCGACACCGTGATCGTCAAGTCCTGAGCAGAAAAAAAGATATTCCACAATCAATTGTTCGTTTGGGTGCATATAGGCATATCATAAACGCATAAATCATTAAACATTAACATAATGATATAGAGCGCCCCGTCGACACCGTGATCGTCAAGTCCTGAGAAAAAGATATTCTCGTAATTCCACAATCAATTGTTCGTTTGGGTGCATATAGACATGTCATACACGTATAAATTCTTAAAAATTAACATAATGATATATATGTGTTGTAGCAGGAACATGCAAATTATATACTCCTGGTTCCATACGATTGTGCATTTTTTTTATGTAGGCTCATATTTTCAAAGCATTCGAGATAATTCAAAATTAGGTCATATTGCGGCAAGATATAAACCTGCACATTGGAAAATTCCTTTTTTGTTCAAGTTGTCCTACGTGATATTTCAGTTAGGAAAGTAGCACACTGTCCTCCAAAATAGATAAATAAATAACAAATTAAAATTCATTAACGAAAACACCGCAGCAGCAGTTGTAAGAGTTCGGCTTTTTCATAAAGACTGCCAATTTTATTTTCTTCTTCAGTTCTGAATCTTGGGGTTGACCATGGTGCTGTGCCATGAACTACGTGTTAAGATATAAACCACTTACTTGTGTATCAAAAGGAAAGTCCATGAGTTCCAGATTTTCCATGAACGTTCCTTTCAGACGACGCTTTTCAAATATGGTGGCTTCCTCCTTCTCGTTGAAGGTCAAGGTCAGCCACACACTCTCTTTGGGTTCGCCAATGGCATTTTCTATATACAGCTTCGGGTTCCAATACTTCTCCCACGGTATGTTATCTGTATCCTAAATGGATTAGTCACATTAAATCACTGGGAAGACAATAAGACAATCATCTGGCAGCCGATTCAAAAGATGATCATATAAATTGATTTTAAAACGCTCTCTTTGGGCGTATCAATATGGAACAGGTGGGGGACATTCGCAAACTGGACTGCAGTCGACTAAGATGTATCAAAATGCAAATGGGATTCCTATGGGAAAAATAACCAATAAAACAATACAAATGCTATACGCAAAAAAAATATTACCTGAAAACAAAATCACATACTGATTAAAACTTTTCCAATTGTATTATGAAAATGGATAAATAAATACACAACGTAAAATATCAACATTCAATATAACTAATACTTTTTCGAAAGTTTGGAGTTTGAGCAAATATTGAGCAAATATTGTTTTTATATTGTACTGAACGATTTATACTTAGATCATTGGCCGGATTGACCAGTTCTATTTGATTAAGGTACCATTGAATGGCCACTTCTATTTGTAGCATATATTTGTAATTATATTTGAAAGAATTATGGAACTAATCCTAAGCTATAGAATATTTCGTAATATAGAACAAGATATTAGCACACACTTCGTATTGGACCTTTCTAGAGAATATTTAAGGGATCGATTTCCTTAAATATACTGTAAACTTTAGAGTAAGATATTGACATCCATTCATACTTACACAATTTCAAAACTTCGAAATTATTTAAGATTGTTTGCCATTGTAAATTGAAACACTGACACTTAGGACGAATTGCTTTGTTCTTATAAAGTATCGATTTAATTTTTTAAATCAATTTTAATGCATGTCGACAAATACTGCATTTCAATTCCTTTATCAACTAATATAAGTAAAGTTAAGTGTTGTCACCATGTGAATGTATATTGAAACCTTTGCGGTTCTCCTTTTCTTAATTATTTGATATTGTAGAATTAACGATTGGCAACTACGTGTACATGTAGTTATATCTGGCAGAATTTTGAAATGCTTTTGGTAACTGAATGTCAGACTAAATGAATTAAAGTATCTTAGTAGGGTGAGTGAATAGTGTGGTGACAATGGTAAGACGGGATCTGCATGCTGCAATCGTTTAGAGCCATGCGTTTCATGTTGTTATTTCCCCTATACATGGCTATCATTCGTAACGCACGTACCCGCAAAGCACACTGATGGAAGGCAACGTTAACTTAAGTGTGGGAGGGATGTTGCAATTTTATTCATTTTGGAGGGGGGGGGGGGGGGGGGGGGGGCGGGGGTGGATGATAGTAATTGGTTGTTCAGCCAAGAGGATCAATCAAGATTATAATGCAGAAAATTGTCTTAGCAAGGTTTTACTACGTGCTGTTTTCCAGAATATGAAATAATAAACGTTTACAAAAGAGTGTTTTATTCAAAAACAATAATAAATATGTATCTAATTATTTTGAAAGTATATTGAGTCTGCACGAATTGTCCTAATAATAAAATTGAAGAGGAATCAATTACCTGAATGATACATATAGTTTTGTGTTTTTATTAGTTTATTATCATCATTAAAAGTAACACTAAAACTAGTAAAATAAAGTCATATTCTTTTTTTTGACAAGCAAAAAATGAGTTTAAGTTGATATATATATACATTTATATGTATGTATATATATACATATATATATATATATATACATATATATATATAAATATATATATATATATATATATATTAATATATATATATATATATATATATATATATATATATATATATATATATATATATATATATATATATATATATATATATATATGTACATATATATATATATATATATATATATATATATATATATATATATATATATATATATATATATATATATATATATATATATATATATACATATATATATATGAGCGATCCCACACCATCGCAATATATTAGGTTCTGATGTGGTGTACAGATTTTAGTTAATATGGGGGAATCCAAATGTGAGCGAAGGGGTCAACAAAACTCGTCTATGTATTTGAGAGTTGATACCTTATGATGGAGTGGATGCGGATGTGGAATATTACCCACTATTGACGCGTCTCGTTTTACCTAAAATGCAGACAGGGAATGCCCTCATACTATCATCTAATTTATGGAAATTTCTCAATTATTTCATTTCGTATTTCTTTTTCGAATGCTTGAAAGATCGACATAGTTTAGAACGACAAAAACTAAAAAGTTAAGTGTCTTGATAACTTCAAATGTTCGCATGCACGAGGAATTTACCCTTATTACGAGAGAAAACATGCATGAAGTTATTGCTTATTTTGATAATAAAAATTGCCACTGCTTTGCAAGAATTAAACCTGCCAGTAAGCCTTAAGAAAATGCAAAACACCTCCCCGCGTGTCCTCTTACCACCAACACCAAGGGCGAAATAAAGGACATTTTTTCACAACTGAATTAACTTACGGACATTAAAGAGGGGTATTACTGCTCTTGCATTGGTCAAGGACAAAACCTGTTCATTAGACAAAACGTACCATTATTTGAATACGGTCACGTTCATAGGCATAGATGTAATTTACAGTAGGTGATTTACAGTGTCTGATTGCAAATGGGCAAATAAACGAAAGTGGTACATGCATAGCTTAATTCAATGTTCTACCTGGGGTATAGTCGGTTTTAAAACATTGTCCAGATCAGCTGTCTATTTTACTCGGTTATACATCATGTATTCTGCTACATTTGCATGGTCGCGTAGTTCAAAAGGATTACCTTTGTGTAAGCCGCATGGCCTAGCTAGTTTTGTTAGGGTGACTGGGGGTTTTCTCACGTGTGTATAGATATTTCTTTATACAAAGGGACGTGCCACATGCTTAACCCATTCACACTCAGAGATACTCTAGAAAGTATCGTCTGCTACTCTCATACTTTTTGAAAATAACTTGGGAATAAAGCAAAATTTAACAAAGTATTTGAAAGGGAGTTGTTGCTTGGCTCCTGATCAACAATCTCCTTCAAATGTTTTCCAGAAAATGCTTCTGTAGGTTAAATATTTCCAAAATTGTCAGGCCTGTTTCGGCTGCTCTGAGTGTTAATGGATTAATCTAAGTTCTTATCGTGTGCCCTATTGATGTGTGAGAAATGTGTGAAAATTATTACCTTATAAAATGTAACATTCATCTACAAGAGAAATATTCTCTAATTATCAATGTAACCATGACCATATATTGCAAACCTAGTCACGATAAAATACACCCAAACACATATACATGCATACATGCACGCATACAGTGCCGACATTTAATTCCTGTACTAAAATGAATGGGCATAAAGCACGACCGCATGCCCGATTGCCACCCATTTTCCTAGGAATGGATGAGCTCACAACTAAACGTTGCTTTGATTCGCAAGCAACGTGGGTCATTGATGTGATTGGCTTATTTTTTGACATCTTAT
>OZ012692.1:5573634-5604591 GCA_963942565.1 Maea johnstoni | reverse complement strand
TTCGCTGACTAATGGTAACTACTTAAAACGATACGAAAAAGGAAAGTTCTCGATGGTGGTAATGAGTGGGAAATGGACGTAGAGGTCGAAAACAGCACTTTATTGCTTGTAAGAATCTACAAAAGTAATATACAAACATTCCTCCCTGTCTGGACAGGGATATTTAGGTAGTGGGTGTGAATGCCCGGTGACAAACTCATCCTGCAGCCAGTGCTGAATGACTTCTAGCTCCAAACCACGCTAACGAAGACAGCCAGTGAACTCATAGGACAGTTCATTTATATGTATATTTTGTAGTCCACTTACAGCCAATAAAGTATATATAAATTAGCAAGTTTTACCAGTCCGTTAATCTGTTATAATGGTAACAGAGACTATTGGTGGTGTACTTTGTGTGTATGGTTTTCCCGAAATCTTATTTCGGTAAGGTATTAAGGTGCAACAGGGAGTCATGGACTAACCAACCCAGTGACCTGTCAGAAAGAAGGTATTACTATTATGGGTCATTGATGATGTACTTTGTATGCTGAGATTTCCCAAAGTTTTATTATGGTAAGCTATTATAATTAAGGTGCAACAGGGAGTCATGGACTAACCAACCCAGTGACCTGTCAGAGAGCAGGTACTAGTATTACTATTGTGGGTCATTGCTGTGCGCTTATTCTGGTCTCACACTGGCTGTGTGTGTCTTTGAAACAAAACCTAGGTGCATTTGAACTGTGGCCCCAGTGGCAAGCATGCACTTATTGACAATTACCAGGTCGCTCAAAAGAAATGGTCAACCTAACTGGAGATGTGATTATTTGCTGATTACAAACCAATCCTTTAGTCTTTTAATCAGGAACTTTTCCATCATGGATTTTGAGAAGATTATCAAACATTTTCTGATGTTCGTATTCGATATATTGCATATGGGGGTAAAGGTACTTGATGGTTATTCAGATAAAAGGATCATAAAGATATATGATGGTATTTGTATGTGCTAGTTATGAAAACAATCTGTCGGATAGAAAACCTGCGTTGTTTAAAGTGAAAGTGTTCCTAGGTTTTTATGAACGATACTTACGGCATTCTACGACATGGGAAAATAAATACTTGAATACTATATACTTACTTCAAAAATGGATTTGCGTATAGTGCAAATTATAAAATTTGGTCATAAAGTTGCCTTCATATATTAAGAGATGTCAAGCTAAATCTCCTCTCCATCAGGTCTCCACCAACTGTTATACAGTGCGTGTAAGTTCTCGGAAGGACTGCTGTTGTGTAGATAGCATGAGACATTGGACACCATTAAATAACAAATTGTAATCATAGTATGATTTGCGTATTAACCTGATTTGATAGTCAAACTTGCACCGCTACAAAGATAATTTCCTTTTTTAAGATTGATGTCAAAATACATATTCACTAAGACAAATTATATTTGCTACCACAACGGGACTAGGCTTTGTTAGTCCTACGTCAAGTCAGACCCATTCGTCAAGCCACTACACTTAGACGAAGGTTGGAATAAAATACGGATAAATGTACCTGATTAATAAAATGGACTTAAATTGTTGCCTTACTCTCTATAACACTGAAAGGATTGGGATTAATCCGGTTTTGCTTACTCAATAAAACCGGGTCACATCATACTGAGAGTAATTGGCAAGTGGGTAGAATATGAATAAAATAGATCACATGCCGCCAGACTGAAACACGATGGGGATATATCTTCGCCACCATTCATGCAAGCCAAAAACCACCCCCACATAGCGGGTAGACTCTACATTCTGGCGGACTTTACGGATGAGGTCAAGGAACATTATGATAGTAGAATACCCTACCTAGGGTTAGGGTTAGATTTAGGGTTAGGAATCAGGTCCAGGGTTAGGGTTAGAGTTACTTAACCCTAAAACTAGCCCTAACCCTAACCCTGGACCCGATCCCTTACCCTAAACCTAACCCTAACCATAAACCTAGGTAGGGGGTAGGGTAGGTTTAGAGTTAGGATTCAGGTCCAGGGTTAGGTGTAGGCTTAGCTAACACCAACAGTAACTCTAACCATAACCCTGGACGGGTTCCTAATCCTAAACCTGACCCTAACCCTAGGTAGGGAATCCTAAGATCATAATTTTCCTTGAGCTCATTCGTAAAGTCCGCCAGGATTTAGAGTTTACCCACATAACGCATGCAGACGTGAGCAGAGGAGAGTGTCAGACCCGGCGTGTGAATGGAGCAGTCAGCTGCTGCTGTACTCAGGGAGTCGTTAACCCACTAATGCTCACAGCGGCAAAAAGTAGCCTGACAATATTGACCAAATCTTGCAGGCAAACGCATAGTTAGAAAAATATTTGATGGAGAAATGTTAATTAGAACATACCCAACAACTCTCCTTCGAATGTTTCGTAAAATCATTCTCAATTTCAAAGTCATGGTTAAAAGTAGTTTAGGTCCAAACGACTATTTATTGAGGAACTATTAAACATAAATCTGTTAAGCACGCGGGCCTGTCACCATGCCCTGCAGTGGTGAGTCGGTGCAGTACAGTTATGGCCCTTAGAGATGAACTGAACTCTGGTGCTGTACCCAATGATCTCTTGACCAGCAAGGTGAAATCAGTCGCTGAAGCAAAACGATAAAAGGGGACACAACTACAAATCATGGGAATGGACATAGATGACACAAACTCTTCACAACAATCAAATAAAACAACGGAAAGGTAGTCTATTTTTACGAATATAATTCATAGGAAAGAACTATCACGAATCACTCAAAATCTAATTTTAGACACCTAGGGTTTGGAAATGAATTTGATAGATAACGAAAAAAACATTTTAACAGTATACATGACATGTATATGAACTAGTGGGAAGTAAATGAGCTCTCATTAGGGGAATTGGCTTGGTATCTAAATAAACAAGCGGCGTTATAAAGGGCTATGTATCATGTCTTTGCACTTGAAAGACCTCTTGGCATCTGAACTCTTCCTGGTTCTGGTAGCCCAGCTCGACACGATGTACAGTACAGACATCTAATTCCTGCTCCAGTTGACCGGACGTCTGCCACTACCTGGTTGTTCCCAAACCCTTAGATAACATGTCAAACATGAAATAGCCATGCACACAATTGACATAGATGTAGCTTGAGAATCAACGCTACGTTCAGTTGTGATGTCATCTGTGCATCAATAACCAGATAACTGGGTGGTAATTGGTCGTGTGTTATGCCCGGGCTGCCCACGCATTCAGTGCAGGAATTAAATGTCGGCACTGTACATGTGAACAACGACTAGTAATTAGAATGGACCGGTCAACCGAGCCATTTCTGATGACCTAAATTGAACTTCTAGATGAAAACCATGCATGTCAACATGCCCATATAGAAAAGAAATAAGCCAAGTCTTCTTAATCTGGTCATACTCGTAGTTCAGAGCGATATAATAAAAAGATTAGACATCATCTTTGTTTCAAGAAAGCTCTACCTGAACCATTACACCCTTTAAATATCTTCAAACATACAGTACAGCCATTTAATTCCTGCACCAGTCGACCGGACGTCTGACAGTGCCTGGTCGTACCAAAACCCGTGGATATCATGCCAAAGAGATATGCCAAGTACATCAATGACCCACGTAGCTTGTGAATCAAAGCTACGTTTAGTTGTGATGTCATCAGAGGCATCAATATCCAGAAGAATGGGTTGCAATCGGGTGTGCGGTTGTGTATTATGCCTGGGTTGGCCGCACATTTAGTGCAGGAATTAAATGTCGGCACTGTAGCATTTAACAGAATAGAACCTAAGCAAGTAGTTGCGGTTTGGCCTGATTTTGTCATAAAATGAATGGACTCCACATACGGAGAAGCAACTTACTACAGTCAAAATAACTTATGGCAGTTGTGTATAATTATAACTTGGCACAAATAATCTAACTTGTTTTGTTGACACACTTTCCCTGTTCTGTTGCTTTTATTTTCGTAATAGTTTCGCTGTGCGAGAAAAGGAGCTCTTTTTAACAGTAAAATATTTGCACTCATGTACAGTCTGTTATCACACCTGGTCGGTCGGATAGCTGGTCGATCCAGGGTCGTGTGATCAACTGCAGCTTGAGACATGCAAGAACGTTCTCAGTGACATGGCTTTCCCCAACCATTCCCTTCAGATTTCCTACTATCTAGACAAGGTATAATATAATATGAATGTTCCTTATCTGGTCCACTGAGACCTATAAATAGTGATCTTTTTTTTCAAAAATCATAAGAATGATAAAAGTTTAGAATGATTAAGACTATACATGTATACTCTGCATATAGCTGGTATGTGGAAACTCATTTAGACCTATGAATTTACCAGTTCTGTCCATTTAGAACAACATAGGTCAACTGGAAAATCGCTAAGTCGATGGGACTTTGACTACGACTGTTAGTACAGGACAAAGAGTATGGAACTACAGCCATTTCAACTATTATTAAGAAAAAGAGCGGGTTATTTCATACAGTTCAGAATGAATGCATGAATGAATGAGGGCTTAAAGGCACATCGGCACACAAAGGCCATTTAGTGCCAAAACGTTTTTCCAAAAAGTGTCCATTTGTCACTGTTTGAGAACAATGACAAAGCATATTAATCCTACATGAAAGAAGGAAAAGGGCAGAGCCTTCACATCCAATCCAAAGAGGGTCAAGGGATCTTTAAGCCGCGTGGTATCCACAGACAGATCCGCACATCCCCCTTCTTTTATACGGCGAGCAGGGTGCCGCACCAGCTTGGGGTTTCCCGGGAGCAGAACCCTATACTGGTGTAGCACCCTGCGGGGAGAGAAAGATGGCAGCTGCATCAGGTTCTTTCAGTGAAGTAGCAAAGAGAAAATGCATACCAGCTTAGTAAACACTCACATTATGATGAAAATACACTAAAACGATCATCCAAAGAAATAAGATAATACAATAACTTTACTTCCCCTATTAGAATTTACCACGCAACTGCCATAAATACCGAAAACATGTTCATTACTAGAAAGAAAGCACCCAAACTGTTTACATTCTATCATAAAGAGTGTTTCCAATTATACTAATATCTCTTCGCGGGCATTCTTATTCAATCCATCAAAGTTAATATAGTTGTCAAAGGGTAGTGGTTAGATATAGTGTGGACCTAAAGGTCACATCCCATTTAGGCATGTAAACCATACACTGATTTGCACCCAACGCAAAATGTTGATAAGTAGTTTAGACACAGTTTTGCCTTCTGACCTATTGGAATTGATATCCTACAGCTTTACATGGTTTAGTAACTGTTTGATCCGCCAGGTGGCCAATCTGAAGTCATTGAAGTGGAATATATCGGTGTTGAGCTTAGTAAACAAAGTTAGCAACAGGCTTACATGACTGAATGCATTAAGTAAGTAGGGAGTCTCACTGACCGGGTGCACAGTATCCCTCATTACTCTATTACGTAGATGCCAGTGTGACACTATGGCAACTGGTGCCAACTCTACCGAAATTTTTCTACCCTCGCATATGATTATGAGAGCCCGAGTGCAAACATCACACACTGATGACCACACATATGTTGACGTTTAGATTGCCTTAGTTATTAAATCGGACTTCCAAGTTGAGTTTTCTTCGTGTGGTTGTCCAAGAACCTTTACAGGACAGAGAGAGAGAGAGAGAGAGAGAGAGAGAGAGAGAGAGAGAGAGAGAGAGAGAGAGAGAAAGAGACAGAGAGAGAGAGAGAGAGAGAGAGAGAGAGAGAGAGAGAGAGACAGAGAGAGAGAGAGAGAGAGAGAGAGAGAGAGAGAGAGAGAGAGAGAGAGAGAGAGAGAGAGAGAGAGAGAGAGAGAGAGAGAGAGAGAGAGAGAGAGAGAGAGAGAGCAGTCAATGCGCAGTTTAAACCGGTGAAATGTTGCATACACCTTTTAGATACAACCATACAACAATTCTGAAGTATATGACGTATACTACATTGAACAAACCCCCCTTACTGTCTGAGTAATGGCAGCAGACTCGGTCAAAATGTTGAGTATCTTCCCCGATCCCCCTTTACGATAAGATCCCTAAATATACAGCCCTTCTGGAAATATAACGTGTAGCTCCGTGTATATCTTGCCAGCAAGTGGAACGCATGGCCAGCAGGAGGTGGAACAGGGGTAACATGAGCGAGTGGCTGCTCGTAAACTAGGCAGGGAGCCTAGCATTCGGGATAGGAAGGGAAGTGGGACGAGCTATGAAAATGAGAGAGAGAGAGAGAGCGTATTCCGTTTCCTCAGAAATGCTTATTTCTTTCAGTCTGTTGAACCATGATTGAAACTCCTAGCTCAAATGCAGCTATAAATATAAATATTAGTGAAAGTTCTCATTTCAATTAAAGAGAAGTTATTTATTCAATGAACATGATCTGTAACTTTCAAATACAGATTTTTCTTGAATAAACTTTAATTGTGATAATACTCCTCATAGGAACTGCTTTTAAATTTGGAATAAATACGTTATTAATATAAACAAGTAAATAAACCGCATTTGCATAGATCTTTCGAAAGTAAGAGACAATGGCATGTCTTATGAGAGTAACATAACTTCACAAGACGGTAGGATATGATATGTGTTTTAAAATGTCTAAAATTATACTTTATTGAGTAGTCTTCCAGTCCTATTAATTATCATACTGACCATACACATGAAACACGAATGGGCTGTAATATATAAACAATTATCCCCGATAACTTCTTGCTTATCTTTGATGTCTGCTTATTGTTTGTTTATTACATTTTCACTTCTTATTTTTTCCCATCTCCCACGTATATCTGGTGCACTTCGTCACAGAAATATGGAAATATCCTGATAGTTTTGATCTTTTTTTATTCCTATAATGCTTGTAGTCCAGCGGATAAGGGATAAAATCATGCACTTTTTGATAAAAGCACCAAATTTGGTACAGTGGTAGTTTATGGCAAATTAACTATTTTAAAGATTGGAGGCACTCTGAAAATGCCCTAGGTCAGCTTTGGCGGCCATTTTTCAAAATGGCCGCCAGAGGTCATTTCCTATGGAGTTAAATGAATTTCTATCACCTCAAAACAATTAGCCAATGTACTTCATGTTCTATCAAAAGTATCACAACCAATTAACACTCATCTACGTACAATGTAATTGACCTCTGGTGACCTATATGAGCATTCAGGGTCATTTTAGGGTAAAAATGCATTAAAATGGGCACAAAAATGAATGAGACACTTTTTTCTTATGAATTTGTTACTCAGATGATATTTTTATTCATCGATTAATTAAAATCAAGCTCCATGTGTGGTACAGGGTTTCCAAATGGTTTGTTATTTGATGACTTCAGGGTCATTTTAGGGTAAAACCATGTCATATTTGCTAGAAAATGTAAAATTTAGGCATTTGAATTGTATTTTTTCCCTTGCATTAGTTTCTGTTGCACCTATCAACTAATCTTAAATATCATGTGTAAACAAGGATTTCCATTTAGTTAACATGTGACGATTCTCAGGGCCATTTCAGGGTCATTTTAGGGTAAAACCATGTCATGATGGCCACAAAATGTAAAATCTAGGCATTTGAATTGTACTTTTTCTATTGCAGTATTTTCTGTTTCACCCATCAACTAATCTTAAATGTCATGTGTGAACCAGGGTTTCCTTTGTGTTACCATGGGATGATTTTCAGGGTCATTTTAGGGTAAAACCTGTCAAAATGACAAGAAAAAGTTGAGTTAAGGCATTGAATTTGTATTTGTTCTGTTTCAATACAGATTAGTCACTCAACAACTAACCTCATCTATCTTGTATGAAACAAGGTTTCTAATTGAGTTGTCTAATGATGATTCTAAGGGTAATTTTAGGGCAAAAGGGTCAAAATGGTAACAAAACCTGTAGCAGAACCCTAGGCTTTAACTTTCCTCATGCAATACTTACTGCAACCATCTATCAACAAAGCTTATTAAGTATGTAACAGGGGTTCAATGTATTTGCCCTGTCATGAGTCTGGGTCCTTTTAGGGTAAAAACTTTTGAAATGGTGACAAGTTTTCATAGACTCTTAAATTTCAACATACATTATCAGCATACATTATCAGCATGCGGTGGAGCCACCTGAATCATTTACTTGTCTAACTGGATAAAAATGGCCACTGAATGTGTGGTTTCCTGCACAAAGCTTGACATTATAAGTATGGACTACCTCTTGACTTTGTAAAAGACATCCGCCTGTCTAGGTGTAATTTCAAGCATGCAATAGATCAAGGATCTCTACATACAAAATTTGTTTCAACCAATTATATACATATAAAATATTGGATTGAATATTCTGCTCTCATGGGTTTGAAAGTAATAGCAAAGTATCCTTAAAAACACTTGGTAACTTAAGTTATATCAATTAAGTTGTACCCAACTCAATTAAAATTCTACCATCATGTTAGGGCTGAAGTGCCTCTGAGAACAGTGTATGCCAAGAATACACTTATTGTGATGCTTTCCGGGTTGATAGTCAACCAACTATTAATAGACTCATATCATAGCCTGTTCACCATAACTATTATTTTGGAAAAGAGTGGTTGAAAAAAGGTGACATGACATGTCCCAAAAATCTGCAATTCAATTGCAAGTCTGAATGTCAATTAAAGAAACAGATATTTTAGATTAGATAACATGATTAAAATGTAGGCTTGATTCTACTTGACTTATGCTGCATAAGTTATGCACATTATAAGTTAAGAATAATATTATTTCACTCGATTTGATTTACTAACCCTGCTTGCCATATAATCATTTGCAAGAAATATTGAAATGCCAATAGCAGATAGAATAATTACAGGGATAGTAAACATGATTGAGTTGCATTGCAAACTGTAGTCTTTACTAGTTATATAAATCTTAAAACAGCACAATTTCAAAATACCCTCAGTTGTGTTATTTAATTCAATAACACATACTACCGGTACTTGTTCAACAATGATAATTTGTGCGTGATTTGACATGCACCATCTCTTTACCAGTTCCTCTATTATTTTTGGGTCTCCTGCTGGACCAGCAGAAGATCGCCTGTGTTTAACGTAAAATTTGCTAAAAAAGGGTCCTTTTGAATGCCTTCTAGGTACTTTTAGAAATGAATAAATTCTTCACTTTTGGTACCAACATTTAGGGAAACTTCTCAATTTCAAGGTTAATGCCCTGGTGTTATGTTTCGCTGATGTTTATTATGAGTTATACAAATTCAATGCCTTGACTCTGCTAGATTAGTTGATAGGTGAACCTGAAGATACTACAAAGGAAAAATACAATTCAAATGCCTAAATTTTACAATTTATGGCCATTATGACATGGTTTTACCCTGAAATGGCCCTGAGAATCATCACTTGGTAACCCAATGAAAACCCTGGTTCACCCATGATATTCAAGATTAGTTGATAGGTGAAACAGAACATACTGCAAGAGAAAATATACAATTCAAATGCCTAAATTTTACATTTTGTGGGCATTATGACACGATTTTACCCTAAAATGACCCTTAAATGGCCCTGAGAATCATCACATGTTAACGCAATGGAAACCCTGGTTCACACATGATATTTAAGATTAGTTGATAGGAGAACCAGAAACTACTGCAAGGGAAAAATACAATTCAAATGCCTGAATTTTACATTTTATGGCAATTATGACATGATTTGACCCTAAAATGACCCTGAAGTCATCAAATAACAACCCATTTGGAAACCCTGTACCACACATGGAGCTTGATTTTAATTAAACGATGAATAAAAATATCATCTGAGTGACAAATTTATAAGAAAAAATAGTTTCTCATTCATTTTCGTGCCCATTTTAATGCGTTTTTACCCTAAAATGACCCTGAACGTTCATATAGATCACCAGAGGTCAATTACGTTGTACGTAGATGAGTGTTAATTGGTTGTGATACTTCTGGTAGAACATGAAGTTCATTGGCTAATTGTTTTGACGTGATAGAAATTCATTTAACTCCATAGGAAATGACCTCTGGCGGCCATTTTGAAAAATGGCCGCCAAAGCTGACCTAGGGCATTTTTAGAGTGCCTCCAATCTTTAAAATAGTTACTTTGCCATAAACTTCCACTGTACCAAATTTGGTGCTTTTATCACAAAGTGCACGATTCCACCCAAAATTGTCCCTTATCCGCTGGACTATTGATAATTCCTCTTCATAAATTTCCAAATATAATCCTACATAATAGGGAGCGGCCAGGGGCCAGATTTGGGATTTATTTTGGGCGGGTCTCACACACACCTCCAACATACATCATTTGAAAGCTAATACTCTCTAGTTTAATATTCTGCCTGTTGGAGTTTTCAAAAGTGGTGCAGATTCTGAGAAAATACATTTATGTAACATAATGTCTGGAAAAAAGATGAAAGGTATGAAATTACAATTTTTTTTGAAGGGGCTAAAGAGGATAGTATGTTCACTCAACTTTGTGTACTACAACAAGCCTCTTGCCCACAATTCAAATAAAACATTTGAAGCCATACTACTAAATTTTTCTGGTGAAAATTCCAATTTTATTACAAATTTAGGGTACGATTCACCTTTTTCTCAAATGCCATCACATAGATCAACTTTTCAGCTAGTACAATACCAGATTTAGCTACATAGCACACATATATATAATCCTACATCTTTTTTCAATCATTTAGGAACCAAACTGAGTTACAAGGCTGATTTATTCAAACGTTTTGGCAATTCCTATGCCTATAAAACTGAAAAAGATGATAATAGAAAAATGTGCAAAATGATATTTAATCTTTCAAATATTCCAAAAAGTATCTGAATGACATCCAAACTGAAGCATACCCTGTACAGATATATTATATTGGATATTGGCTGTCAGATTTTTAGATTTGGTTGCCCAGTCACCCAGGACAACTAAATTATTTGTGAAAATAGTCAACAATTTAGCAAAACGCTCACAAAAAAAATTAATAATAATAAATGAAATAAAATTTAATCATACAGGCAACCTTACATAAGTCAGACACTTATAAGTCAGATTTTATACTAAGTCAGATGGCTTTGCTGGTCCCATCCCTATCATTGCAGTATTATAATCTTCACATAACTCTAATTTTGCATATCTCAGACAGAAAATCCTGGTCCCAATTCATCCGACTTGTGCAAGGTTACCTGTATTATGAGATTCACAATATGTTTTTCAGGAAGATTTTTTTCTTTTCTTTGATACAAAATGTAAAATGTCCACCTTGAAGAAGACAAAGAACACTCACTGGATGATCAAACTTGTGTGCAAGTGTTCACACTCAAAGTCTCACAGCATCAACCACAAACAGAATTATTCTGAATCACTGTCTGATGTATCTTGTGTTGTAATCGGATTTTGACAAACATCATCACCATGACAGGAACACAATTCCACACAGGCCAAGCGGTTCTTTCTACAAGAGCATGAGTCAGTACCACAAAGATTCCTCTTGCTGCAAGTACAAAGCAAATCTTGCATCACCTCGGAGGCTGACAATCCTTCATAGTACACTGGGACAAGCTTCTCCCCCTCTCATTTCCATCCATATTCCAGTGAGGATCCCAGGTCAGGCTTAGCAATGTGGGAGGAAATCCAAATCCTTGTTTGCCATGCAGCCTTACTGACATGCTGTTTCAGACTCTCTTGCAAGCTTTGCACGTAACACATTCATGTTTGAATGTGCTTCTTTTTCCTTGCCCTTAGGATCATACAAACTATAGCAATGAACTTGCGAGGTCCAACAATTGAAGTGTTCTCATCATCACCACCTAGGAAAACCAGCTCAGCAAAGGAGTCTACCCCTTTTTCTGAGATTGTTTTATACACAGAATTTTTTCCTATACCGAAAACACCAGATGTTGAATCACACCCTGTGAGAGCGTGAATAGCAGGCAATACTTTCAGAAACAGTGGTGATTGTGAGTGACATATGTCATGTACTGGGATGAACCTCCGAAGGTCAGTGGTTCTGGTTACTGTTCCAGTCTCAATCCAGAATTCTTTCACTCTGTCCATTTGCGGATAGTAGTGAATGGCTAGCACCAGAACATCTGTGTCAGGCATTTTGATGATGACTCGGCCTGTCATGTCATTTCTCTCGAATACGCTGTTGGCATGGACGGCATGTAGAATCATCCTGGTATCAGCTTCTTCATGTGTGCTGTAAAAATCTACTGCTTCTTGTACACCACCCAGTCCTATGCTCTTTTCCTCCTCACCATTTTCAAATCCTCCAGCAAGGAAAAGTTTTCTACCAGGGTGAGTAGATAACAGTTCAGGAGCATTCGTCTCCATATACTTGCAGAGAAAAGCAACGAGTGCCTGTTTGTTAGAAGGAACATTTTGTATTTTTTTCCATGGTGGAACTGGTCGACCACCCATTACATGGTATTTCCTGCTCCCTTCACCTTCACCCACTTTGACAGAATTTTCATTATCGTATCTGTCAAATACATCAAATACTGTATCTGCCTTGTTGAACTCAACCAACAAGTTGCTCTGATATGCACTGGCTAGGCTATCAAACGTACTGTAACTGTCTCCTGGCATCATTTGAATGGCAGCCATTGCATCCCTGATATATACACTGGATGTCTTGTCATGTTGTGGAAGCTCAGTCACCTTTGATACATATGCTTCAAGTTTATGTCCAAGCTCTGATTTGGTGGTCTCTCTCATTGAGTCATCATCGTGAAACAGGGCTGATGGAACTGGTCCCACAGGATGACTATAAGAACAGATTCAAGGCTGATATCATCCCTACAGCCAGCAATGTTGAGAGCTCGGCAGAAGATTACTTCTGGACTGATGCCTCCAGTCTTACTTCCCTGTTTGCACAGAAATTTGGCTTTCTTTGTGATATCAGAGAAGGTAAGTACGCCAGATCTACTGATGGGGCTATAAAAGCTGCTTGTCTGCTGTGTTGAGATGGAGGATTTGACAAATCTCTCCATTCGGTGTAATCCAGTATCTTTGGCTCCCAGTAGTGATGCTTGGACTTCAGGAGAGGCGTGTATACCAGTGGAGATGTTGATCAGTACCTCAGGATGTGCCTCTGTGTCAAATGGGTCTGATACCAGGATGATTCTACATGCCGTCCATGCCAACAACGTATTTGAGAGAAATGACATGACAGGCCGAGTCATCATCAAAATGCCTGACACAGATGTTCTGGTGCTAGCCATTCACTACTATCTGCAAATGGACAGAGTGAAAGAATTCTGGATTGAGACTGGAACAGTAACCAGAACCACTGACCTTCGGAGGTTCATCCCAGTACATGACATATGTCACTCACAATCACCACTGTTTCTGAAAGTATTGCCTGCTATTCACACTCTCACAGGGTGTGATTCAACATCTGGTGTTTTCGGTATAGGAAAAAATTCTGTGTATAAAACAATCTCAGAAAAAGGGGTAGACTCCTTTGCTGAGCTGGTTTTCCTAGGTGGTGATGATGAGAACACTTCAATTGTTGGAGCTCGCAAGTTCATTGCTAGTTTGTATGATCCTAAGGGCAAGGAAAAAGAAGCACATTCAAACATGAATGTGTTACGTGCAAAGCTTGCAGTCAAGCGAGAATATGTTGGCAAAGCTGCCACTCTGTGAAGAGAGTCTGAAACAGCATGTCAGTAAGGCTGCATGGCAAACAAGGATTTGGATTTCCTCCCACATTGCTAAGCCTGACCTGGGATACTCACTGGAATATGGATGGAAAAGAGAGGGGGAGAAGCTTGTCCCAGTGTACTATGAAGGATTGTCAGCCTCCGAGGTGATGCAAGATTTGCTTTGTACTTGCAGCAAGAGGAATCTTTGTGGTACTGACTCATGCTCTTGAAGAAAGAACCGCTTGGCCTGTGTGGAATTGTGTTCCTGTCATGGTGATGATGTTTGTCAAAATCCGATTACAACACAAGATACATCAGACAGTGATTCAGAATAATTCTGTTTGTGGTTGATGCTGTGAGACTTTGAGTGTGAACACTTGCACACAAGTTTGATCATCCAGTGAGTGTTCTTTGTCTTCTTCAAGGTGGACATTTTACATTTGGTACCAAAGAAAAGAAAAAAATCTTCCTGAAAAACATATTGTGAATCTCATAATACAGGTAACCTTGCATAAGTCGGATGAATTGGGACCAGGATTTTCTGTCTGAGATAGGCAAAATTAGAGTTATGTGAAGATTATGATACTGCAATGATAGGGATGGGACCAGCAAAGCCATCTGACTTAGTATAAAATCTGACTTATAAGTGTCTGACTTATGTAAGGTTGCCTGTATGATTAAATTTTATTTCATTTATCATTATTAATTTTTTTTGTGAGTGTTTTGCTAAATTGTTGACTATTTTCACAAATAATTTAGTTGTCCTGGGTGACTGGGCAACCAAATCTAAAAATCTGACAGCCAATATCCAATATGATATATCTGTACAGGGTATGCTTCAGTTTGGATGTCATTCAGATACTTTTTGGAATATTTGAAAGATTAAATATCATTTTGCACATTTTTCTATTATCATCTTTTTCAGTTTTATAGGCATAGGAATTGCCAAAACGTTTGAATAAATCAGCCTTGTAACTCAGTTTGGTTCCTAAATGATTGAAAAAAGATGTAGGATTATATATATGTGTGGTATGTAGCTAAATCTGGTATTGTACTAGCTGAAAAGTTGATCTATGTGATGGCATTTGAGAAAAAGGTGAATCGTACCCTAAATTTGTAATAAAATTGGAATTTTCACCAGAAAAATTTAGTAGTATGGCTTCAAATGTTTTATTTGAATTGTGGGCATGAGGCTTGTTGTAGTACACAATGTTGAGTGAACATACTATCCTCTTTAGCCCCTTCAAAAAAAATTTGTAATTTCATACCTTTCAGCTTTTTTCCAGACATTATGTTACATAAACGTATTTTTTCAGAATCTGCACCACTTTTGACAACTCCAACAGGCAGAATATTAAACTAGAGAGTATAAGCTTTCAAATGATGTATGTTGGAGGTGTGTGTGAGACCCGCCCAAAATAAATCTTAAATAGAGCCCTTTTTCGCACTTGGCCGCTCTCCTATAAAGGGTCATGTTCAGTGTTGCCAGACCATTTGTGTACTTCAGATGCCAATGAGCACAGGGCAACAATGGCGTAACACCAGCATTCTTTAATCTGAGGATGGCACCATAAAAAAACTCACCCAAAAGGACTAGACGTTTTGTGACAACAACGCGTGGAAAAGATACTTTATTTCAAAGTATTAATTGAACAAGTAAACATTTTTGAATTGTTGTACGTCATAGACAAGGTTGCTGAATATCATATAAAGCAATCGCCAGCCACCGTATCATTGGCATTGCCTCTATTGATTATAGACAAACATATGCTATAATTGTTGTTGGCGTCTAAGGCATATCCATTCATAACCTAGTCTAAATCTCGTAGTCATTTTCGAGATAAGCATCAGAGAGGGATGTGATCCAAGTCCATGAAAGCATGCTCTTCGTGAAATTGCAATTGGTATGTAAGCTTCAACGACATACAAACCAATTACACGAATCACTGCCATTTTCAGGTCTGGCGAGTGCTTCAGGAATGGAAATTGCTGCCTGAGCTTTGGCAAAACATAGACAATAATACAAATTTTCATGCCTGACGAATACTTCCAATTATCGCTCACTCCATCTGGCGTGAAACCAGACAGGGATATTGTTCATATGGAACTGGAGTACTAGACAGGAATCCTCACACATGGTTCTCTCACACTTCTCGCTCCAGTTGCGGGTTGAGATTTCCTCACAAGCGCAGCGAAATTAACTGGCGAGCGTGTGAACTTTGCACACACACACACACACAATTTACATGTACGTGCAAGCACCCATACATACACGCATACATAATAATTATATACACTATGGATATATGTTTGCACACACAAACACGTGTATGTATGTATGTATGTATCTATGTATGTATGCATCTATCTATGTATGTATGTATCTCTCTCTCTCTCTCTCTCTCTCTCTCTCTCTCTCTCTCTCTCTCTCTATATATATATATATATATATATATATATATATATATATATATATATATATATATATATATATATATATGATGTGGCTCAGGTTATTGAACTTAGACACTGGCATGGATTAGTGGCAGAGCTCTCGGTGTATTTAAAGGCATGCCGCACTCTTATCATACGCTACCTGCTAAGCAGGTAAACCTCTTATACTAAGATAAACTAAAGATAAACCTACTTGAAATAGAACACAGTGCGCCAGTAGTTTAAATCAATTTTCATCATCAACGTTATCAGTTATAATCGTTTCGGTTATGTTATCTGAATCTGCATCATCATAATACTTGTACTTTAAGCTTGTCACCACCATTAACATTACACTATGATTGCCATTATCATTATTAGTATTCTTCTTCTCTTGTTATTATTACTATTTTAGTATTATCATTATAACTGTTATTATTATTATTATCATCATTATTAATGAAGTAGTAGTAGTAGTAGTAGTAGTAGTAGTAGTAGTAGTAGTAGTAGTAGTAGTAGTAGTAGTAGTAAGAAACGTTAAGTACTTAAACAGATGACATTAAATATACTATGCTGTATATTCTGTGCTATGTTGAATCACCTCAGGTGGTGTGTTCCTGAGCTTACTGAACAATATACGAAGAGTATTTAACCATCAACCAAGCTGGCAATACTAATACTAGACCTGAAGACGACTCAAACGTAAATAAGCTCGCATAGGCTGATCTGGGTCTATTTTCAACGCATCCGTATTTATAATCACAGCTACTAAATATGTTGGCCGGAAAGTAGTGGCTTACTGTAGTGTAAAACATTCGCTGTTGACAATTCCTGGGGAGATGAAAGATATTTCATTTTGCTGTGACCGGTCATGCTCATCAGCGGAACGCAACACGACTGACGAATTGCGCAATAATTTCTCTCCTACACGACATACGCGACGCATAGAGTAGCACTCATACGACAACTCTATTCAATAAGAAGCTTATTTTATCAACCATTAGCATTAGGAAACAGGCAAAAATGACAATCTCGAATCGCCATGGTAATACGATATACGTATACGTAACGAGCTTTTACTATTATCGTATGAGAGACTCGTACGAAATGTTGCCATGCAAGCTCGTGTACGAGTATCGCAGGAAAAAGATACCATGCGGCACCCGTAATAGTTAAGGGTTGTACATGTGAGTCAAAGCTTTCATCCAAGTATTATCAAAGCGATGGATCAGCATAGTTGTATGCGTAAAAAGGCGATTTCGTCAAGATCATTGGAATGTATGTGCCTACATAGATTGTCAACTTAAAACGTTCTTTTTAGAATACGTTACTTTCGAAAAAGAATTTGAAAATTGTATTGCTCAATCCAGAGAAACAATTTGTGGTTAAATACTTTTGTAGATTTTGCCTTTTCATCGAAATAGTTTCATGCACGAATTAAGTACAGATGAAAACTGGTTAAAGAAATTCCTATATCATTGATTCAATTCAAGATGTAGCGAGTATTTATTCCAACTAGTCTTAACGCGTAGAGAGACAGTCAGAGGTCATACGTAGATATAAAACATACACTTTGAGAATTGCCACGATTTAAATGTAAAAAGAAAGAGTTCCTACTAATTATTCCAGAGGTGTTACATAATAAAATCCACGAGGAACAAGAAAAAAAGACTTCCAAGGGATCGAATCACGTACACTATTAGTTCTTTCTTTCATCCAGTTTTTGACTCTTTGACTCGGAAGTGAAGAGGAAGCTATGTGCCTATTAATCCTCGCTTTGTAAGATGTCACTCTGGGGCGGCTTGTTCTCCCTGAAGGCAGATAGCGTACATACCAGATCAATACTGACCTCTCAGACCCCTCCTCGCATTTTGACATGTTGACACTATGCCGGACATTACTTCCCACTTCTACGTAGCTTTGACCACAGTGCAGAATGAATCGATAACATAATAGAGAAATTGATTAATCTCAGTTATCTTATGGCTTACTAATGCTCTACAAATGCTGTATGCTTACATGCATATCTATCTCTCTCTCTCTCTCTCTCTCTCTCTCTCTCTCTCTCTCTCTCTCTCTCTATATATATATATATATATATATATACATGTATATATATATATATCTTTCTCTCTCTCTCTCTTTATATATATATATATATATATATATATATATATATATATATATATATATATATATATATATATATATATATATATATATATATATATATATATATATATATGTGTGTATGTGTGTGTAATTGTCGTACCAGCCTAAGATGGAATGGTCGACCTCCTTCCATTTCTTAACAGCACATGTATGCCTTGATGTGTTACTGGTGTCATTATGGACAAATAAATATATTTTGGAATTATTCACACAGTACGAGAGTTATTTTAAGGTGTCTCCCTTTATTGCCTTTGAACAGTATAGACTGTTCCTGCGTTATGAGTCCTTATTTTATATTATGGTTACTGTAAAACTGTCTAATGTCATTGGTGTCGCAAATAAAGCTACTTTATGTAAAAACTGTTTCCGTGTTATTTATTCAGTTGCTAATGACTGACGAATGTTCAATAAAATGACCAATATCTCTAGACCCATTTAAGTGTCTTAAGAATTATCCTTTTACTACCGTTATCTAGTACAAAGAAAACTGCAACTGATTGATAGGGTTACCTAGTGCATGTTTAAAGAACAATTTTCAGAGGGGGAGGCAGATGCAGGGAATGGCTAATTAGTACAATGCAGTATTAGACAGGAAGTGGCTTGGATCAATCAACCCCCTTGACCATGTGTGGGCTTATACATATTGGAGAGGTCTATGAGGTCCCTGGTTTATTCTGGCTTTTGTTAACCCATTAACACTCAGTGCGGTCAAAAGCAGCCTGACAATTTTAGAGAAATCTTTAAAGTGAAAGCCTAGTTTGGAAAATATTTGACGGAGAAATGTTAACCAGAACATTATCAACAACTCTCCTTGAAAGATTTTGTAAAATAATTCTTAATTTCCAGGTTATTGTCAAAAGTATCACAGATCCAGAAGACAATTTCAAGAAAACCTCTTAAGTGTTAATGGGTTAATAAAGACATTAAGTCCATCTGGTATTGTTCTGCAGATCCACGTCTGATTTAATCATAATCTATGGTTACGCGATAACTCTCTGTAAGGGTGGCCTCTGGCAAATTGAGAAATAAATACATTAAGGTCCTCTAAACCATGGCGTCCCGCCTCCTTAAAGTGTTTTCCCAAACTATGTTATTTTGTGTAACATTCCTCTAATGGTCATATAAACGAGAGCGGATGTTTCCTTTGCTAATTGTTCTACATATATTTTATCACGTTAATTGCGTATGCATAGCATGCAATTAATTAAGGTGTTGCTCTCACGGCTGGCCATTCTAATAGTTGTATAGGTCAACTTTGTAAGAGGACAGTGAAATCTGCCCCCAGTGTTAATATTAGAATAATATTTGGATTTTTCCTTCTACATGCCTGCTTGTTTGGATCATATTATAGTTCGTTTGTTCTGGGAGCCACAGGTACATCCCATGGATTAGAGGCTTTGGTCCAGATCAGTGTGCCCCTACAGTTCTTAGGTAGTTTGTAATCCCTCGTCATTCTATACTCACGAAGTGGGCGGATGGTGCTGGCTACATCCAATAGACCCCTATTGTGGTGATGATGTTTATCCAAAATACTACCACTCAGATGGAAAGTGGTAATTAAGGAGAATTTCTTATGGTCCTTCTTCTTGTTTTCTACTAAGCTATATTCCAACAATTTTCCAAAGGATTTTTATGAGAGTAATGACCAGCCATCTTCCTAGCCTTTTCAGTGAAAGCATCAATTCCACTGTAGATCTCCTTTTTTCTGGAATAATAGCTATGAGGAATACTATTTTTACATTTACACGTCATATCGTCATTGGCGGTTAGGCGACCATGCGACCAGCAAGGTTTTTACTTGTTCGATGGCTAAAACCATGTTTACAGCTATATTTATCTTTCTATCTATCTCTATGGTGGTAAAAATACCCCCCCCCCCCCACAAAAAAAATTCTCCTCAAGGGAAAAAGTAACGTAAAGCAGATAACATAAAAAAAATAAGCAGACATCGTTAGATTTAGGGATATTGAGTAGATCTTGTAAAGGGTATATATATATAAGCAATACTTGATAGGCTGCTATATCATTTGATACATCCTTATCCTGGGGTAACAGAAAAAAGAAATTGTCCAGAAACATTACTTCTGTTGTAGGGTTGGCTTCACCCAAAGTAAGTTTTTTGGTTAAAGAAGGGGTGTTATTTAACTGGAAAAAGTCAGCGTTTTTTATGAATAAGTGTGCTTCTTTTGGCCTTTTGGTTTGTATATTCCTTCTAATTGAGCATATAAACTGTACCTATATATTGGGGGAGTAGATGTTTATCTATCGAGTATATATCCATTTATTGGGGGAGTTGGTGCAGACCATCTGTCCTTAGTTTTCCTCCACCATAAACTACATATGCACTGATCAGTCTCGGTTTAGCAAACTCGTCGAGCAAATGACTATATTAAACAAATTTCCATTCCATTCCACTTATCAAATCAGCGAAACAGTGACTAGTGACTGAAGTGAGTACCCCTTGTGACCAACTACGAGCAACAGCTGACTGTGTATATAACTGGTGGTCAGCCAGCCAGCCCCTTTCCCCACATCGCTAATAGCGCTCACATGACTAAGAGTGGGAGAGCTTATTTCGGATCATTCTCCAAGGCGGTGGCTAACAATGTAGCATTCCAGCATGGGCGAGCACCTGTTGTACATTTCAAATCTGTGCCACTTTTTTCCTTAACTAGGTCACGCTCTACGACAAGGATGCGATAAAAACGGAAATCTGTTTGCAGAAGAGTAATTGGCACTATTTTTACACGACGGCAATTAAGAGAGTATCTAGCAGCGGCAGATGGAACGTAGTACTTACCGCCACAGGCCTATATTCCTACTCGGCATTTATACACTATCCCTGCAAAAAGCCAAGATACGTACTCCAAGTTACACAACAAGCCTATATACTTACTCTTCTTGTATACACTATCCAAAAAGCCTTGATACGAACTCCCGCCATAGCCTATATTCCTACTCGTCATTTATACACTCTCTTTGCAAAAAGCTTCAATACGGACTCCAAGTTCTGCCACAAACCTATATTCCTACCCATCAGTTATACACTATCCTTGCAAAAAGCTTCAATACGAACTCCAAGTTCTGCCATAAGCATATATTCCTACTCGTCAGTTTTACCCTATCCCTGCAAAAAGTTCGATACGTACTTTTAAGTTCTGCCACAAGCCTATATTCATACTCTTCGTATATACACAATATCCTGGCAAAAAAGCCTTGATACGAATACCGCCATGAGCCTATATTCCTACCCATCCATCCTACACAATCCCTTCAAAAGCCTAGACACAATCTCTAAACAGCTATTGTAGGGGTGTACTTCATTATCTTATACAGCTCATATTCGATATTATTCTGGTTTTTTTATAAATCCACTTGCTCATGATCCTTTAGGGTCTAGTTCATTATCTCATATAACGAATACTCTATACTGTATTGCTGATTTTTCAGATGCTCGAGATCAAGAAATTCGTATGATGATTGTAATCTTGTGAGAGATTTCAATCAGCTTGCCAAAACAATATGCAATACATGGATCTTTTCACAACAGAATTCCTCTTGCTAGCCATTTATTTTTAGTCTTCACCAGCACATGTGGCCTCCAATGTGAGAGATTATAGATAGAGCTGTTATGAATCCAACTTTGCAAATACCATTGTTTGGAGAAATAGTGGGTGAGGTTTATAACCAGACAATCAGTGGCAAATATTAGGGGAATTGATTATACCGGATTACCCAATAAGTGTACCTTAAAAAAATTCATTATGATATATTGAAGAGCACGCATTCATATTTTACAATAGGATTGTCTTATAAAGTTACTATAAAGCGACTATAAGCTGTTCTAAATAAGAAGTTCTTTTTTTCATAAGCCCGGAACATGTAAGTCACGTACATGCATACTTAAGATGCAACATACTGGACATAGCAAATTAGTTTCCTGAGGCGTAGGTGTAACCTGCTCTTTATAAAAACTAAATTTCACATTAAACCTTGTTGAAGTAATTTACAGGTCTGTTTTATCTTTGCCCTATAATTCATTTAGTGCATTTATACTTTATACATGTATCAATCAACAATGTATATTATCCTATTTAATTCATCAATGCTTTGTCTTCGCGGGAACACGGATAATGACGAAAGGATGGCTAGATGTAGGTATAGGTGGATGACCTGACAGATAGGGTAAACAGGGGTATGTTGGTATAAAGTTGAGTAATTCACGGCTGTTTATCTATGCCTTTAACCATGACTAATACAATGCAACAGCCTGCACAGCGCTGAGTATAGATAACTGTATCCTGCTGTCCCCTGATCAAAGCTGGAACTAGAGAACTGCTTGCACTTAATGGCCGTATGACAGATAATCCATCCACGACAGGGTTTAGGGTATCATGTATCTTACATCAACTCCTTTCATGTTGCTTCTAGTTAGCTTGTCATCAGTGCACGTCGCCTGAACAAATCATTAGTAGGTACGTGACAAGTACTACTCGTATAGTAAGATAGAATGCAACCTATGGCGAGCCCTATAGGTAGCTTAAAGGACATGTCAGTCGATGTCTTTGTGATGGCTTAAATATCGTTCCATTTGCTACTTTAGTGGAAGATTCACAGTGAAATCTGCTCAGTTTCGCTTACATCATGCATACGAAATAATATATACATATATAATATATATATATATATATATATATATATATATATATATATATATATATATATATATATATATATATATATATATATATATATACATAAATATTGAAACTCTAGCACAGAAAATCCAGGAGCTTTTTCATGATAACAACTAGCATTTAAAATCAATCCATACAATTGTCAAATCTGTTTTAATTATTCTATAGCTACATGTCAACGAAAAATCTAGAATCAATTTTGCAAAGTTAGACCCCTAAGTGGTTTAATACCTGGTGTAATCCAAATCACCTTTAGTATTTGACGAGAAAATAGTGTAGATTCCGTTTTGGCATCGTACATGTACAAATGTATGTTTTGTCGTTTGGCTTGCCACTGCTGTCACTCTCCATCTAGCAGTTCGGGGCTACATTGTAGCTACCGAAGCAAATTCTCACATGCCTCAGGCAGTACTCAGCCCCTAAACATTGTGGAATTGTACACCACACCAAGCAATCGCTTTGCAATGCATTATACCGCCTAGCCATAGAGGTAGGCCCACCCAACGCTGGATGCCTTGTAAAGTAGGCTGTAGATTTACGGCCAATTGTCAGACGTGCCACCTATAAATCTGTAGCGCTTGATGTTTTCTCATAAAGGTGCATGCTGGTATGTTCTATCAGCCTAAATATGAAACCTGAGCGTCCTCCCCTACAGGTAATATTTACATCGCACCATACATCACCTGCAAAACTCATCAGGCCATGCTGGAGCTCTCGGAAGCCCTTGCAACAAATAATTTCACATGAAAAAGCTACCTGTTCATGCCTTCAGTAATGATCCATGCTCTTCCTGCTAGCATGTCTGGCCATCTGAACTCCATGACCCCAAACCCCAAATCTATGGGCAGCTTGATCGCATATCTTGACCACAACTGATATGAAGACCTTGTATGAGAGAGATTCACATTAGTCAGGTGTTTGCTATTGCCTTTCCATTGTATGATGAGGACCTGTTACATGGCGGGATTCAGACACAAATTATTTGGCAGGTTCATACGATATGAAAATCTTCTGCGGTGACGACTGTACAGTGACTTTTGGTCTTTTCTGGAAGGTGAAATATAACGTATTTTGCATCGCCAGAGAGACCTACATAAACAATCTTGAGTGGATTCCGTAGAGTTCCGTCTATATAGTGGAGCAGCAAAGGACCAGATTTTGGGATGGACCCCAACCGGCGGTAGACTAAGCGGCATCATACATCAAATGAAAGCTAAGAATCTCAGGATTCAGAAACTGCATGATGCCGGAACCAAAAAGTTGTACAAGCAGAGATATCGCACTGTTTCCATGGCAACCTTTTTGAAATAGTGAAAACACTGACAAATTACTCTTCAATTAAATCCTTATTTGGTGGCCTTCTTACCAATATTCCTTATTCAAATTACTCATGGTAATTAGTGAAGTCCTTGTCTAGTGAAAATAAGTGAAACGAAATGTCTAAGTAGTGTTTGCACTGAGTGACCTCACATTTAGGGTACATATGTAGAAACGGGTAAAAAGATAGTATTTTTGGACTTTAAAGTTTTTATAAAAGGCTTATATGAGCTTGTTCAGGCACGCAATATACGTTTTCAGAAAGTAGACACTGTAAGCTTTCATTTGATGTATTATTAGACTCCTGGCACATTTTGGTACTGAAGGTTTGGCTTCATAGATAGTAGCTGTAGTCGGGACTATATACACCAATTTGGTGAGAACTCACCCAATGACTATCTCACTCTAGTTTTCTGGCTTCATAGCATTATTCTGCATTCAAATTACTCTTAACAGTTAACATGGTCCTTGTCTAGTGAAATTAATGAAGACAAATGTTAAAGATGTGTTTGTACTGGGTGACCCCACGTTTAGGGTAAATATGCAGAAATGGCCAAAAACATTGTATTTTTGGAACTTTTTTGTTTTAATGAAAGGCATATATGAGATTGTGCAGGCAAACAATAGATATCTTCATAAAGTAGACACTATGTGCGTGTATGGGATAATTATTAGACACTTTTCACAAGTTTGGATTGTACATATGGGCAATATACACAGCAATTTGGTGAAGTCACCTAATGCTCATCTCATTCTAGTTTTGTGGCTTTTTAGCATTATTCTTCATTCAAATTACTCTTGACAGTTAATGAGGAAGTTTTCAAGTGAAATTATCTAAGACAAATGGTAAAGATATGTTAGTACTGAGTGACCCCACGTTTAGGGTAAATATGATGAAACGGGGGGAAAATGGTGTATTTTTGGAGATTTTGTTTTAATGAAAGGCATATATGAGACTGTGCAGGTGCACAATAGCTATCTATAGAAGAAAAACAATATGAGCATTCATTTGATGTGTTATTCTACCCCTTTGAGCACTTTTGTTTTAGAAATATGGCTTCATTCAGTATAGCTCTAGTAAGAAGTATGTACGACAACTTGGTAAAAACTTACTTAAAACCTCTTTTCCACTCATGTTACTTTGAACAACATTTACCACTGCTACCTGATATACAATAAAACTAATATGGATATCCATTTGAACTGAGTTTTGTAGATAATGCCCTATGGCCTAATACCTGGTACCTTATTTTATGTGATGTTTTTGAAGGTAATAAGGGATCATCGACCAACCTAAAAGCTATTTTGTACTAACATAGGTTGTTGTTGCACATAGTCTTTTAGACTTGGGGCTGCAACCTCCAACCATAGCTAGTCTCCCTCCCCTCACAACCTATGAGACAAGCTGACAAATAAATTTGGAATTTTGATTATTGTCACCTTTTCTGTAATATTGCAGCTAAGTCATGTTTTGCCAGCTGGTGCGGAAACCACTGTCTAACCCCAAGTCACTGACAACTTTCTTACATGCCCTGGCCAGGATTTGAGAGATACCTAGCAGTCTTTGGCGATGCCTTAGACCACAAGGCCATCAGGGTAGGCCATCTGACAAATTCATCATGGAGACATCTCAGCAAAAGTCATCCCCAAATATAGCTTAACCTCCCTCCAACCCATAATGCAAGCTAAAGACTAATCCTTGAGAGATTGCATAACAGGTCTCCCACAACCAGGACTACTCCACCCCCCTCTCCCCCCCCCCCCCCCCCAGCCCATAATATGGCATATTACAAGCTGATAAATGTACCACATCCCCTGGACACCTTTTCCCTCCATTCACATACAAGTAGACAAGTGAGGATTGTCAACCACAAGCATACCTTACCCTCACCCCAGTAGAGGCAGAGAAACAGACAACAACATAGGCCACCTTCAACCATGCTTACCCATCACACCACAGGTCACACCCAACCACACCTACCCAAGCACCCCATATTTATACAAGTGAATCATTTAGTTTAGTTATTGCACAAAGGTCATCCAAACCACTCCTCTAATCCCCTAAGCAACCTCATACATCCAACCTAAAACCCACCCCTCACTTTTGCCCCTCCCACCCCTCAGTACAAGCTGATCGATGGATCATTGGGAGATTGCTACCTGAGTCAACCAAACAATCCCACTACAACCTGCCTCACTCTCCAACCTAGCCCTCTCAGTAGAAGCTGAATAGTGAAATATTGAGAAAACTATGATCCATAGCCGAGGTAATCCGAACATCTTGTCTCTTTTCTCCATATCAAATTGCACCATAAGAATTGGTGCTTGAAACAAGCATGTTGGGCAATAAGCGTTATTGGATTCCCTTGATATAAATAACCTTCATCGAATAGGAGAAAGATCTTTCATCTATTTTGTCGTTGTTCTTAAGTTAAGCAATCTAGAATTTCAAAAACCCTTTTTTCTCATGTAGCTGAATCCATTTTTCTAATTGATATTTTCTACATATTTATGAAGTCTGATGGTCCATGGTCCATTACTATTGATAGGAGCTCCATTTAATTTTTTCCATACATGTTTCTTCAATTTTTCACCCAAAAACTTTTACTTCGCTGGGAGGGCATATTTGTGATGCCTAAATATATATATTTCATATAGGCTAACTAGTCCAATAGAAGCAGCGTAGAGGAAGAACCGAGTCCGAAAAAAGCTACCTGAACCTATCCACAATTGAATTTCTAATCGGAGAGAATTATCTAGATCTAAGATATCCTTGAACATAATTTATGAATGAAATAAAGCATCAAAAAATATCTTAAGGAGAGTGATGAACTATGCTACAGTTAACAGTGCTCCTCCAAATATGCTTTTAGTAGGAAAACATCAAAACAGCCCTTTTGAGGTGCTGCAGGCCTTGATTAGTTGAACACCTCACCAGCAAGTTGGAAACTACTAACAGAGCAGTGTCCAGGGTGTTCTTTCAATCAATTTGAATGAACTTCTTTGGACCCCAAAACCAATATCAAATGCAATTAATATTGCTCCTCATAATCTGAAATACAATTAAATAGACATAAAGTGACACCCTATAGATATATCATTAAACTAGACACAAGTTCTCTGTACTATCTATCTAGTTAACAGCATACCTCAGGATAGAGTTGTAGACACCTCTGGCATTATGATCCTAGCTTTCATAACTGACAAACACTAGGGAAATCAAGGTTTTTACCGGGATTATTCAAACATCTCCTGAAGCTATGGGTCAATGAGGGCAAATGTGCTGGCCAACTTTTGGTTGTTCTTTTTATCAAACAAAGGCACCAGTCAGTTTAGACTATCACATAATTAGATAACATTAGTAAGTACAAGAAATGAATAAAGCAATCAGGTAATTTTTGTAAAAAGGCCTATTATGACAAGTTCTGAAACTATTATAGGGAGCTTTATTTACACTACGGAGTATGATATGGTGAATGATACATACAATGGGATTGGAGGGTCTACTTTCTTGATTGCAGCCATTGGTTGCCTTATTAAAACTTGTATGTCTTCACATTAAGGTCCAAAATATAGAATTAACACCCTTTTCGCATATATACTCTAAACATGGGGTCATTTTGTGCAAACACAATTGAACAGTTTTCTTTCACTAAAGAGGGATCTAATTATTTGCCAAGAGTAATTTAAATGAGAATTAATGCTGGGAATCCCCATAAGTAGAGTGAGATGGCAATTAGGTACCTTTATGACCAAGTTTTTGTACAAAGCCCTCACTACAGCTATGTACTGAGGTCATATTTACAATCCAAAATTGTGCAAAGGGTCTAATAATAATCAAATGCAAGCTCATAGTGTCTACTTTATGAAGATATCTATTTTTTGCCTGCACAATCTCATATATGCCTTTCATTAAAACAAAAAAATCCAAAAATCCAATGTTTTTGGCCATTTCTGCATATTTACCCTAAACATGGGGTCACTCAGTATAAACACATTTTTAACATGTCTTCACAAAATTCACTAGACAAGGACCTTATGAACTGTCAAGAGTAATTTGAATGTAGAAGAATGCTATGAAGCCAGAAAACTACAGTGAGATAGCAATTGAGTTTTCACCAAATTGGTACATAGTCCCCACCACAGCTACTATGTATGAAGCCAAATGTTCAGTATAAAAATGTGTAAGGAGTCTAATAATACATTAAATCAAAGCTTACAATGTCTACTTTCCGAAAATATATGTTGCATGCCTAAACAACTATATATATATATGCCTTCTATTAAAACATTAAAGTTTAAAAATACTAAACTTTTAACCGTGTCTACATATGTACCCTAAATGTGAGGTCACTCAGTGCAAACAATACTTAAACTTTTTATTCCACTTTTCCCACTTGACAAGGACGTTACTAATTATCAAGAGTAATTTGAATGAGGAATATTGGTAAGAAGGCCACCAAATAAGAATTTAATTGAAGAGTAATTTTTTAGGGTTTTCACTACTTCAAGAGGTTGCCATGGAAATGGTGCAATATCACCGTTTGTACAACTTTTCAGTTCCGGCATCACACAGTTTCTGAATCCTGAGATTTTTATCTTTTATTTGATGTATGATGCCTTTTATTCAAACAAAAAAGTTCCAAAAATACAATGTCTTTTGCCATTTCTGCATATTTACCCTAAACGTGGCCAGGTCACTCAGTACAAGCACATTTTTAACAGTTAACTTCACTAACTTTACTAGACAAGGACCTTATTAACTTTCAAGAGTAATCTGAATGAAGAATAATGCTATGTAGCCAATAAACTAGAGTTAGATAGTCATTGGGTGAGTTTTCACCAAATTGGTGTATAAAATCCCCACTACAGCTACTATCTATGAAGCCAAATCGTCAGTAACAAAATGTGCCAGGAGTCTAATAATACATCAAATGAAAGCTTACAGTGTCTACTTTCTGAAAATATATACTGCATGCCTGAACAATTTCATATAAGGCTTTTATGAAAACTTTAAAGTCCAAAAATACTAATTTTTTACCCGTTTCTACATATGTACCCTAAATGTGAGGTCACTCAGTACAAACACTACTTAGACATTTTCTTTGACTTTTTTTCACTAGACAAGGACCTTATTAATTATCAGGAGTAATTTGAATGAGGAATATTGGTAAGAAGGCCACCAAATAATTATTTAATTGAAGATTAATTTGTCAGTGTTTTCACTACTTCAAAAAGGTTGCCATGGAAACGGTGCGATATCTCTGCTTGTACAACTTTTTGGTTCCGGCATCACGCAGTTCCTGAATCCTGAGATTCTTAGCTTTCATTTGATGTATGATGCTGCTTAGTCTACCGCCGGTTGGGGTTACTCCTAAAATAAGCCACTTTTTGGGCCTGTGCTGCTACACTAATATGCAACCTGGATGGCGTAGAGCTATGCCACTGATACGGGAAAGAGTGCGGCGTATGGCTTGTGGTCAGTACCAATTAGTACGCAGAAGTGCACTTGTTGGTGTTATTCCTCGCTGCGGCTTCCTCAGTACACTACTGGAGAGCTCGCGTCCTTCATAGCGGTTTAACTCATTAATGCTCACAGCGGCAAAACTGTCTGACAATTTTGGTGAAATATCCAGGGCAAAAGTATGTTTGGGAAAATATTTGAAGGAGTAAGGTTCATCAAAACACTACCAACAACTCTCCTTCAAATATTTTGTAAAATCCTTCTCAATTCATAAGGTTATTGTCAAAAGTATCTTAGATCCAGACGACAATTTTTGGAGGAACTCTTAAGCATTAATGGGTTAACTAGGACCAATCAGAGAGGGAAATGGAGGTGGTATGTGTGTTCACAGCACGACCAGGAAAATCAACAGTATAATTGCTCCCGGTGGACATCACGAGCAGTATTGGCTGAGTAGCGACACTGGTCCTCCTCTGAGCACCGGTAACAAGCGGATACTTTCTTCCCACACTGGAACCTGTAACGTTCATAATTTTTACGAGACCGTGACTCTTAACCCATTCACACTCAGAGATCCTCTAGAAAGTATCGTCTGCTATTTTCATACTTTTGGAAATAACTTGGGAATAAAGCAAAAGTTTCCAAAATATTTGAAGGAGAGTTGATCTTTTGCTTCTGGTCAACATTTCTCCTTCAAAGGTTTTCCGGAAAATGCTTCTGTAGGTAAAATATTTCCAAAATTGTAAGGCCTGTTTTGGCTGCTCTGAGTGTTAATGGGTTAAAATCATGGTATTGTAACATCTCCGCTCAGAATTATCAATCCCAGTAGTCGCTGATGTCACTCTAAGCTTTTATAAACAGACAGAGAACGGGTATCACTATTGTTTCCCTTAGTTACGAAGGCAGACTTTCACACCCCTGTCCTCAGTACGTCACTTCCGGAATAGCCCCTGGATTGATTAGGCGTGTGATACCATATCAAAATTCTCGAAGGAAAAGGCTAAACAAATTAGATGAACATATTCATATTAATGAATGTTTTACAATATCGTCAATTTTAAGCAATTTGCGTCTAGAGTGAAACACTTGTGACAAATTTGAACGCCCCAGATTGACTGATATTTGAAACACATTTTTCATTAAGGATTGTATATTACGTCCTGCATGTACAAACCATTGCAAAAACAATTCATCAAGTATATTGATTATTCATTAATATAAATATGTCCGTGTATGTTAGACCACGCACACCCTAT
>OZ012692.1:5538442-5568434 GCA_963942565.1 Maea johnstoni | reverse complement strand
TGAGGATGGCACCATTAACGGATAAAAAACTCACCCAAAAGGACTAGACGTTTTGTGACAACAACGCGTGGAAAATATACTTTATTTCAAAGTATCAATTGAACAAATAAACATTTTTGAATTGTTGTACGTCATAGACAATGTTGCTGAATATCATAAACAAAGTGGAACACCTTAGCAATCGCCAGCCACCGTATCATTGTCATTGACTCTATTGATTATAGACAAACATATGCTATAATTGTTGTTGGCGTCTAAGGCATATCCATTCATAACCTAGTCTAAATCTCGTAGTCATTTTCGAGATAAGCATCAGAGAGGGATGTGATCCAAGTCCATGTAAGCATGCTCTTCGTGAAATTGCAATTGGTATGTAAGCTTCAACGACATACAAACCAATTACACGAAACACTGCCATTTTCAGGTCTGGCGAGTGCTTCAGGAATGGAAATTGGTGCCTGAGCTTTGACAAAACAAAGACAATAATACAAATTTTCATGCCTGACGAATACTTCCAATTATCGCTCACTCCATCTGGCGTGAAACCAGACAGGGATATTGTTCATATGGAACTGGAGTCCTAGACAGGATTCCTCACACATGGTTCTCTCACACTTCTCGCTCCAGTTGAGGGTTGAGATTTCCTCACAAGCGCAGCGAAATTAATTGTTTGTAAGGGAAAACACTGGCGAGCGTGTGAACTTTGCACACACACACACACACACACAATGTACATGTACGTGCAAGCACCCATACATACACGCATACATACATAATTATATACACTATGGATATATGTTTGCACACACAAACACGTGTATGTATGTGTACATGCACACACGTATGTATATATATATATATATATATATATATATATATATATATATATATATATATATATATATATATATATATATATATATATATATATATATATATATATATATTTATGTATCTATGTATCTATGTATGTATGTATGCATCTATCTATGTATCTATCTATATAACTATCTATATCTATCTATCCATCTATCTATCTATCTATCTATCTATCTATCTATCTATCTATCTATCTATCTATCTATCTATCTATCTATCTATCTATCTATATATATATATATATATATATTATAATATATATATATATATATATATATAATATATATATATATATATATATATATATATATATATATATATATATATATATATATATATATATATATATATATATATATATATATATATATATATATATATATATATATATATATATATATATATATATATATATATATGATGTGGCTCAGGTTATTGAACTTAGACACTGGCATGGATTAGTGGCAGAGCTATGGGTGTATTTAAAGGCATGCCGCACTCTTATCATACACTACCTGCTAAGCAGGTAAACCTCTTATACAAAGATAAACTTACTTGAAATAGAACACAGTGCACCAGTAGTCTAAACCAATTTTCATCATCAACGTTATCAGTCATAATCGTTTCGGTTATGTTATCTGAATCTGCATCATCATAATACTTGTACTTTAACATTGTCACCACCATTAACATTACACTATGATTGCCATTATCATTATTAGTATTCTTCTTCTCTTGTTATTATTACTATTTTAGTATTATCGTTATAACTGTTATTATTATTATCATTATTAATGAAGTAGTAGAAGTAGTAGTAGTTGTAGTAGTAGTAGTAGTAGTAGTAGTAGTAGTAGTAGTAGTAGTAGTAGTAGTAGTAGTAGTAGTAGTAGTAGTAGTAGTAAGAAACGTTAAGTACTTAAACAGATGACATTAAATATACTATGCTGTATATTCTGTGCTGTGTTGAATCACCGTAGTTGGTGTGTTTCTGAGGTTACTGAACAATATACGAAGAGTATTTAACCATCAACCAAGCTGGCAATACTAATTCTAGACCTGAAGGCGACTCAAACGTAAATAAGCTCGCATAGGCTGATCTGGGTCTATTTTCAACACATCCGTATTTATAATCACAGCCACTAAATATGTAGGCAGGAAAGTAGTGGCTTACTGTAGTGTAAAACATTCGCTGTTGACAATTCCTGTGGAGATGAAAGACATTTCATTTTGCTGTGACCAATCGCGCTCATTAGCGGAACGCAACACGGCTGACGAATTGCGCAATAATTTCTCTCCTACACGACATACGCTACGCATAGAGTAGCACTCATACGACAACTATATTCAATAAGAAGCTTATTTTATCAACCGTTACCATTAGGAAACAGGCAAAAATGACAATCTCGAATCGCCATGGTAATACGATATACGTATTACGTAACGAGCTTTTACTATTATCGTATGAGAGACTCGTACGAAATGTTGCCATGCAAGCTCGTGTACGAGTATCGTAGGAAAAAAGATACCATGCGGCACCCGTAATAGTTAAGGGTTGTACATGCGAGTCAAAGCTTTCATCCAAGTATTATCATAGCGATGGATCAGCATCGTTGTATGCGTAAAAAGCGATTTCGTAAGATCATTGGAATGTATGTGCCTACATAGATTGTCAACTTAAAACGTTCTTTTTAGAATACGTTACATGCAAAAAAGAATTTGAAAATTGTATTGCTCAATCCAGAGAAACAATTTGTGTTTAAATACTTTTGTAGATTTTGCCTTTCCATCGAAATAGTTTCATTCACGAATTAAGTACAGATGAAAACTGGTTAAAGAAATTCCTATATCATTGATTCAATTCAAGATGTAGCGAGTATTTATTCCAACTATTCTTAACGCGTAGAGAGACAGTCAGAGGTCATACGTAGATATAAAACATACACTTTGAGAATTGCCACGATTTAAATGTAATAAGAAAGAGTTCCTACTAGGTGTTACATAATAAAATCCACGAGGAACAAGAAAAAAAGACTTCCAAGGGATCGAATCACGTACACTATTAGTTCTTTCTTTCATCCAGTTTTTGACTCTTTGACCCGGAAGTGAAGAGGAAGCTTAAGGTGCCTATTAATCCTCGCTTTGTAAGATGTCACTCTGGGTCGACTAGTTCTCCCTGAAGGCAGATAGCCTACATACCAGATCAATACTGACCTCTCAGACCCCTCCTCGCATTTTGACATGTTGACACTGTGCCGGACATTACTTCCCACTTCTACGTAGCTTTGACCACAGTGCAGAATGAATCGATAACATAATAAAGAGAAATTGATTAATCTCAGTTATCTTATGGCTTACTATTAATGCTCTACAAATGCTGTATGCATACATGCATCTCTCTCTCTCTCTCTCTCTCTCTCTCTCTCTCTCTCTCTCTCTCTCTCTCTCTCTCTCTCTATATATATATATATATATATATATATATATCTTTCTCTCTCTCTCTTTATATATATATATATATATATATATATATATATATATATATATATATATATATATATATATATATATACTAGTATATATATATATATATATATATATATGTATATATATATATATATATATATATATATATATATATATATATATATATATATATATATACTGTAAATCACTTAAGTATAGCGGGAACAATAAGATAGCGATAATAGCGCTCTGCCCATATGCGCTATAATAACATCCCCGTCTTTATTAAATTCTTAATTGAACTTGCTGCTGCTGTTCCCGTTCACCGCTATACTTATATCACGCTTTCCATGGCAGTACCATAATTGCGCTATATAATGTTCACGCCATATTTAAGTGATTTACAGTATATATATATATATATATATATATATATATATATATATATATATATATATATATATATATATATATATATTATATATATATAAATATATATATGTGTGTGTGTGTGTGTGTGTGTAATTCTCGTTCCAGGCTAAGATGGAATGGTCGACCTCCCTCCATTTCTTAACAGGACATGTATGCCTTGATGTGTTACTGGTGTCATTATGGACAAATAAATATATTTAGGAATTATTCACACAGTACGCGAGTTATTTTAAGGTGTCTCCCTTTATTGCTTTTGAACAGTATAGACTGTTCCTGCGTTGTGAGTCCTTATATTATATTATGGTTACTGTAAAACTGTCTAATGTTATTTGTGTCGCAAATAAAGCTATTTTTATGTAAAAACTGTTTTCGTCTTATTTATTCAGTTGCTTAAGACTGACGAATGTTCAATAAAATGACCAATATCTCTAGACCTATTTAAGTGTCTTAAGAATTGTCCGTTTACTACCGTTATATATCACGAAGAAAACTGCAACTGATTGATAGGGTTACCTAGTGCATGTTTAAAGAACAATCTTCAGAGGGGGAGGCAGATGCAGGGAATGGCTAATTAGTACAATGCAGTATTAGATAGAATGTGGCTTGGATCAATCAACCCCCTTGACCATGTGTGGGATTATACATATTGGAGAGGTCTATGAGGTCCTTGATTTATTCTGGCTTATGTTACTAAAGACATTAAGTCCATCTGGTATTGTTCTGCAGCTCCACGCCTGCTTTAATCGTAATCTCTGGTTACGCGATAACTCGCTGTAAGGGTGACCTCTGGCAAATTGAGAAATAAATACATTAAGGTCCTCTAAACCATGGCGTCCCGCCTCCTTAAAGTGTTTTCCCAAACTATGTTATTTTGTGTAACATTCCTCTAATGGTCACATAAACGATAGCGGATGTTCCCTTTGCTATGTTCTACATATATTTTATCACATCAATTGCATATGCATAGCATGCAATTAATTAAGGTGTTGCTCTCACAGCTGGCCATTCTAATAGTTGTATAGGTCAACTTGTGAGTGGACAGTGAAATCTGCCCCCAGTGTTAATATTAGAACAATATTTGGATTTTTCCTTCTACAGGCCTGCTTGTTTGGATCATATTATAGTTCGTTTGTTCTGGGAGCCACAGGTACATCCCATGGATTAGAGGCTTTGGTCCAGATCAGTGTGTCCCTACAGTTCTTAGGTAGTTTGTAGTCCTTCGCCATTCTATACTCACGAAGTGAGCGGATGGTGCTGGCTTCATCCAATAGGCCCTCTATAGTGGTGATGATGTTTATCCAAAATACTACCACTCAGATGGAAAGTGATAATTAAGGAAAATTTATTATGGTCTTTCTTCTTGTTTTCTACTAAGCTATATTCCAACAATTTTCCAAAGGATTTTTATGAGAGTAATGACCAGCCATCTTCCTAGCCTTTTCAGTGAAAGCATCAATACCACTGTAGATCTCCTTATTCTGAAATAATAGCTATGAGGAATACTATTTTTACTATTTTTAAGGTTTTTACTTGTTCGATGGCTAAAACCATGTTTACAGCTATATCTATCTATCTATCTATCTCTATGGTGGTAAAAATACCCCCCTCTCCCCTCCCCCCCACACAAAAAAATCTCCTCAAGGGAAGAAGTAACGTAAAGCAGATAACATAAAAAATAAGCAGACATCGTCAGATTTAGGGATATTGAGAAGATCTTGTAAAGGGTAGATATAAGCAATACTTGATAGGCTGCTATATCATTTGATACATCCTTATCCTGGTGTAACCAAAGAAAGAAAATGCCCAGAAAAATTACTTCTGTTGTAGGGTTGGCTTCACCCAAAGTAAGCTTTTTGGTTAAAGAAGGGGTTTTATTTAACTGGAAAAAGTCAGCGTTTTTTATGAATAAGTGTGCCTCTTTTGGCCTTTTGGTTTGTATATTCCTTCTAATTGAGCATATAAACTGTACCTATATATTGGGGGAGTAGATGTTTATCTATCGAGTATATATCCATTTATTGGGGGAGTTGGTGCAGACCCTCTGTCCTTAGTTTTCCTCCACCATAAACTACATATGCACTGTTCAGTCTCGGTTTAGCAAACTCGTCGAGCAAATGACTATATTAAACAAATTTCCATTCTATTCCACTTATTAAATCAGCGAAACAGTGACTAGTGACTGAAGTGAGTACCCCTTGTGACCAACTACGAGCAACAGCTGACTGTGTATATAAGTGGTGGTCAGCCAGCCAGCCCCTTTCCCCACATCGCTAATAGCGCTCACATGACTAAGAGTGGGAGAGCTTATTTCGGATCATTCTCCAAGGCAATGGCTAACAATGTGGCATTCCAGCATGGCGGAGCACCTGTTGTACATTTCAAATCTGTGCCACTTTTTTTCTCTAACTAGGTCACGCTCTACGACAAGGATGCGATAAAAACGGAAATCTGTTTGGAGAAGAGTAATTGGCACTATTTTTACACGACGGCAATTAAGAGAGTAGAGCAGCGGCAGATGGAACGTAGTACTTACCGCCACAGGCCTATATTCCTACCCGTCATTTATACACTATTCCTGCAAAAAGCCATACGTACTCCAAGTTAACCAACAAGCCTATATACCTATCCTTCGTGTATACACTATCCAAAAAGCCTTGATACGAACTCCCGCCATAGCCTATATTCCTACTCGTCATTTATACACTATCTTTGCAAAAAGCTTCAATACGGACTCCAAGTTCTGCCATAAGCATATATTCCTACTCGTCATTTATACCCTATCCCTGCAAAAAGTTCGATACGTACTTTTAAGTTCTGCCACAAGCCTATATTCATACTCTTCGTATATACACAATATCCTTGCAAAAAAGCCTTGATACGAATACTGCCATGAGCCTATATGCCTACCCATCCATCATACACAAACCCTTCAAAAGCCTAGACACAATCTCTAAACAGCTATTGTAGGGGTGTAATTCATTATCTTATACAGCTCATATTCGATATTATTCTGGTTTTTTATAAATTCACATGCTCATGATCCTTTAGGGTCTAGTTCATTATCTCATATACCGAATACTCTATACTGTATTGCTGATTTTTCAGATGCTCGAGATCAAGAAATCGGTCTGATGATTGTAATCTTGTGAGAGATTGCAATCAGCTTGCCAAAACAATATGCAATGCATGGATCTTTTCACAATAGAATTCCTCTTGCTAGCCATTTATTTTTAGTCTTCACCAGCACATGTGGCCTCCAATGTGAGAGATTATAGATAGAGCTGTTATGAAATCTACTTTGCAACTACAATTGTTTGGAGAAATAGTGAGTGAAGTTTATAACCACACAGTCATTGGGAAATATTAGGGGAATTGATTATACCAAATAAGTGTACCAAACAATTTCATTATAATATATCGAAGAGCACGCTGTCCTATTTTACAATAGGAGTGTCCTAGAAATGGCAAGTTACTATTTGCGACTATAAGCTGTTCTAAATAAGAAGTTCTTTTTTTCATAAGCCCGGAACATGTAAGTCACGTACATGCATACTTAAGAAGCAACATACTCGACATAGCAAATTAGTTTCCTGAGACGTGGGTGTAACCTGCTCTTTATAAAAACTAAATTTCACATTAAACCTTGTTGAAGTAATTTGCAAGTCTGTTTTATCTTTGCCCTATAATTCATTTAGTGCATTTATACTATATACATGTATCAATCAACAATGTATATTATCCTAGTTAATTCATCAATGCTTTGTCTTCGCGGGAACACGGAGAATGACGAAAGGATGGCTCCCGGCGGGGGCACTCAGGTACAGAGGGGGGTCGCTCCTGCGTTACGTATTTCGCGGAAGAAGGGGTCTTTTTTAATACCTCCGCATGTCCGCGATTTTGTAAAAGAAGGGTACTTTTTTGTACTCAGGTACGAAGTATGGGGGTCAAAATCCCCTTACAATCCACGAAATGTACGCGGCTATGACGCCGAGTGACTCCCGAAGTGACTGGGCTTCCGAGTTTGCTGCCGCCACTTGCTGCCGCTTAACAAGCAGAGGATTATAAAATCTTAAGTTAAAATACGTGTTCCCGTTCATCCAATGTCAGCGTTTTGACAAAAGAAGGGATGTATATTTAGTGGAAAAAATCAGCGTTTTATTAAAATAAGGGTGCTTTTTTGACCAGAAATCAGTGCTTTAGTGGTATTTTTTAATTTTGATAACGAACGTATGCACCCCCCTAAATACCCAAGTGCCCCCCCCCCCGGGGGGATGGCTAGATGTAGGTATAAGTGGATGACCTGACATATAGGGTAAACAGGGGTATGTTGGTATTAAGTTGAGTAATTCACGGCTGTTTATCTATGCCTTTAACCATGACTAATACAATGCAATAGCCTGCACAGCGCTGAGTAGAGATAACTGTATCCTACTGTCCACTGATCAAAGCTGGAACTAGAGAACTGCTTGCACTTAATGGCCGTATGACAGATAATCCATCCACGACAGGGTTTAGGGTATCATGTATCTTACATCAACTCCTTTCATGTTGCTTCTAGTTAGCTTGTCATCAGTGCACGTCGCCTGAACAAATCATTAGTACGTACGTGACAAGTACTACTCGTATAGTAAGATAGAATGCATCCTATGGCGAGCCCTATAGGTACAGTGACGACATTTAATTTCTGCACTAAATGCGCGGGCAGCCCGAGCTTAATACACGACCGCACGTCCGATTGTAAGCCAGTTTCTTGGTCTTGGATGTATGAATGACCTCACAACTGAACGTAGCTTTGATTCGCAAGCTACGGGTGTCAATGATGTGCTTGGCTTATTTTTTGACATGTTATCAATGGGTATTTGAACAACCAGACACTGGCAGACGTCCGGTCGACTGGTGCAGGAATTAAATGTCTGTACTGTAGCTTAAAGGACATTTCGGTCGATGTCTTTGTGATGGCTTAAATATCGTTTCATTTGCTATTTCACTGGAAGAATCACAATAAAATCTGCTCAGTTTCGTTTACATCATACATAATGAATATATAATATATATATATATATATATATATATATATATATATATATATATATATATATATATATAATATATATACATATATATATATATATATATATATATATATATATATATATATATATATATATATATATATATATATATATATATATATATATATTGAAATACTAGCATAGAAGATTCCGGAGCTATTTCAAAATAACAACAAGCACTTAAAATCAATTTATACACTTGTCAAATCTGTTATTATTATTATATTGCTACATGCCAACGAAAAGTCTAGAATCAATTTTGCAAAGTTAGACCCCCAATTGGTTTAAGGGGGCTCGGGACCTTCGTTCTTTAATTGAGACTTCCATGTAAAGATTGACCAATATTTTGGTCATTGTACAAGAAAACCCCAATAAACTATATATTTTATGAAAGCTGACAATCTGGAGAGGTCAAATATCCTAAACATGTTGTATGGTACCATCACAGTTCCCTGGGGGTGGGGTCTAAAGACAGTGATGCGGATTTCTAATACATATGTTTTTGCAAAGTACCTCCTGGCTTCAATAAAGGTTTAACACAGTTGATATTTATATATTATATAGAAAACATCCTTGAGCAAATTCTACTTTTTCATTTTTTAAAATTTTTGTTCCTAAAGGAATTTACAGCAAATTAAAGTTGTGATCAATATTTTTTTGTTGAATCTTACCTTTCTTCATTTTTGAAGTTGAATTAAGAAACAACTAGAGCAGATATAAAAAAAATGAAAAACTAGAATCTGCCCAAGGATGTTTTTGGTCATCTGTTAAAATCTCAGCATTCTAAGATCAATATTGAATGAATGGGGGCCTTTTAAAAATGAGAAGTATGGTGATTTCAGAAAGCCTTCAAACCAGCTGTTAAAGCCAGCCCTGCATATCCTACAGCCTATTATTATGTTCTGCCCCTTTATGCAACTGTTAGGGATACTTTGGAATAAGAATATGATTTGCATGTATTGGTAGAATAGTTTGAATGTTTGATAGTTCACTTGGTACCTTAATTACTGGAATAAAAAGGGATTTTTAGCAAATATTTGGAGGTTTCTACTGGTAGAGGCTGGACCCCCTAGTGAGCACTCCTCCCCCCAGCTGATAAGGAAAGATAAGAGACTATTACTGACTGCTAATTGCAAATTGGCTGTCTGGCGGTGACTCCACTCTATTACAAGTACTCTGAAGTGCAATTGTAAGGTTTTCTCTAATAATTTTATATATGGAATAGATACATCATGCTTCTTGAAACTTTTGAGGGTAATTGGAGGAGGCAGATCCATAGCTGCACTGAACTATTGAAGAGCACTATATCCATTTCCACACAGGCATCCTGCTAGAACTCTTTCTCTTCCTTCTGAAGCTACTTCCCATTGTAAGGATACATCCAGACTCTGCACTGTCCAGGGGTCAGCATCTAAATACTCTCCTAACCCTAACTCTCAAATACAGAAAACCCTGTTCACCTTTGTAAAATAAACCCTAAACATCCTGGCTGACCCACACAAACCAGAATATTTCTGGAGCATTTGATTGGTTTTACCTGAACTGTCTGACCTATACCTGTAAAGCAAGAGAGCAAGAATCACGCCTTTCATTCAATAGAACCCTTATTGCAATGCAATTACTCATAACTGCCCAATGCCAGCTTCCTGGCTAACAGGAAACTTCTAATACACATTTGAATACACATTCTGGGGCCTGCCAGTGGAGCTTACCTCCCAGGGGGATCTGATAAGGAAAGACTATTATGATCTTAGATAAACATCACAGCTGGGTGCCTAACCTGCCTACTACGAAGCCATATTTTTCAAAAAGTACTTTTTATGTCATTTGTTGTTCTAGTTGAGAGTTCTAGGTTGAAGGAATGTGTAGCATACCTTTTCAGCTTTCACATATCAAAAAATCAAAAAAACACCCTATTCAAAGGTGCGAAGGTCCCGAGCCCCCTTAATACCTGGTGGAATCCAAATCATCTTTAGTGTTTGACGAGATAAATAGTGTATATTCCGTTTTGGCATCGTACAAATGTATGTGTTGTCGTTTGGCTTGCCACTACTGTCACTCTCCATCTAGCAGTTCGGGGCTGGATACCGAAGCAAATTCTCACATGCCTCAAGCAGTATTCAACCCCTAGACTTTGTGGAATTGTACCCCACACCAGGCAATCGCTTTGCAATGCATTATACCGCCTAGCCATAGAGGTAGGCCCACCCAACGCTGGATGCCTTGTAAAGTAGGCTGTAGATTTACGGTCGATTTTCAGACGTGCCACCTATAAATCTGTAGCGCTTGACGTTTTCTCATAAAGGTGCATGCTGGTATGTTCTATCAGCCTAAATATGAAACCTGAGCGTCCTCCCCTACAGGTAATATTTACATCGCACCATACATCACCTGCAAAACTCATCAGGCCATGCTGGAGTCTCGAAAGCCCTTGCAACAAATAATTTCACATGGAAAAGCTACTTGTTCATGCCTTCAGTAATGATCTATGCTCTTCCTGCTAGCATGTCTGGCCATCTGAACTCCATGACCCCAAACCCCAAATCTATGGGCAGCTTGATCGCATATCTTGACCACAACTGATATGAAGACCTTGTATGAGAGAGATTCACATTAGTCAGGTGTTTGCTATTGCCTTTCCATTGTATGATGAGGACCTGTTACATGGCGGTACTCAGACACAAATTATTTGACAGGTTCATATGATATGAAAATCTTCTGCGGTGACGACTGTACAGTGACTTTTGGTCTTTTCTGGAAGGTGAAATATAACGTATTTTGCATCGCCAGAGAGACCTACATAAACAATCTTGAGTGGATTCCGTAGAGTTCCGTCTATATGCAACCTGGATGGCGTAGAGCTATGCCACTGATACGGGAAGGAGTGCGGCGTATGGCTTGTGGTCAGTACCAATTAGTAGACAGAAGTGCACTTGTTGGTGTTATTCCTCGCTGCGGCATCCTCAGTACACTACTGGAGAGCTCCCGGCCTTCATAGCGGTTTAACTAGGACCAGTCAGGGAGGGAAATGGAGGTGGTATGTGTGTTCACAGCACGACCAGGAAAATCAACAGTATAATTGCTCCCGGTGGACATCACGAGCAGTATTGGCTGAGTAGCGACACTGGTCCTCCTCTGAGCACCGGTAACAAGCGGATACTTTCTTCCCACACTGGAACCTGTAACGTTCATAATTTTTACGAGACCGTGACTCTTAACCCATTTACACTCAGAGCGGCCAAAAGAGGCCTGACGATTTTGGAAATATTTTACTTACAAAGTCATTTTCTTGAAAACATTTGAAGGAGAATTGTTGATCAGAAGTCAAACAACAACTCCCCTTCAAATATTTTGTGAACTTTTGCTTTATTCACAAGTTATTTTCAAAAGTATGAGAGTAGCAGACGACACTTTCTAGAGGAACTCTGAGTGTGAATGGGTTAAAACCATGGTATTGTAACATCTCCGCTCGGAATTATCAATCGCAGTAGTCGCTGATGTCACTCTAGGCTTTTATAAACAGACAGAGAACGGGTATCACTATTGTTTCCCTTAGTTACGAAGGCAGACTTTCACACCCCTGTCCTCAGTACGTCACTTCCGGAATAGCCCCTGGATTGATTAGGCGTGTGATACCATATCAAAATTCTCGAAGGAAAAGGCTAAACAAATTAGATGAGCAGATTCATATTAATGAATGTTTTACAATGTCGTCAATTTTAAACAATTTGCGTCTAGAGTGAAACACTTGTGACAAATTTGAACGCTCCAGATTGACTGATATTTTAAACACATTTTTCATAAAGGATTGTATATTACGTCCTGCAGGTACAAACCATTGCAAAAACAATTCATCAAGTTTATTGATTATTCATTAATATGAATATGTCCGTGTATGTTAGACCACGCACACCCTATGTGAATGGGCTAATACGGTCAATATATGACGAGATAGAATGCCAACAGATAATTAGCAGTTTCCCCGTTGCTCACTTCACATCGCCGCACACATATCATGATCCAAATCTAAGATAACTTATCTTGCATTAGATCGCAACATCGTACGTACCTTGATGTAGGTTGAACAAAGAGTCATTATGCCATTAAGTGATACCTACTATCTGTAAAGTGATTACGAGTGCAATATTTTGAAACGTTTAGCGTAGTCGTCAAGTATCAAGGTCCCTTTTGTGAGCTGTAAATTAAATAATTTTGTGAATACCCTCAAACCTCCTGGTTAAAATTTGTTCGATATGTTCCTCCTGCACCTTTTGGATAGTTTACATAGAAAAATAGCTATGATGCATTTGATATTGTCAGTTTATAAGACGAGACCATGCGATTATGAAAAACTCAAATTAATTGTATTTGTAACAGGACCATATTTTTGCCACTGACTGGCCGAAGAGATATCCCAGTTCTAGGACAACTTTGTGAAGTGTTTCTCCCCACTCTTTCAGGTACTGAATGTAGCAGCGCACACCTGTATGTAAATGGTATTTGTATATTGTATGTATATTGTATTTGTATATAGGCTACGCAAGGTCGTAATGTTGCATGGCGGTGTGCTGGTGTTGATACAATGGACTTTATAGTTAAGTCATGGGCACAATAATTTGCATTTCAGTGCCTAGTATAGCATTCTCCGGGGGTATTAGTGGATAGGAACGTGGTCAATAAAGATATGGCACATGCTTTAAGTCATTCCTATGTTTAACAGAGAGACTGCCATTTTGGAATTTACACCCACAGTATAGCCCTCCTTCCATTATCTATTTAGATTAACGTTGCCTAATTACATTTAGAGTGTTCACGTAGTCTGACGTCGAACAATACAACCTCTCAAATAGCTATAGATTAATATCTAAAACTATTTGAAGAGGGATTGTGAAACCGACAGAGACAACCGCCATTGGTTTCTCAAGACAGCATTGCTATAAAGATATCCCCACTTCTGTACGCTGCAAATGTAAATGTGTCCAAGAATCGCAATCTTTTCTAGAAATTAAACTGTACATATGAACAGTCAAACCAACTAAGGGGTACAGCTTGCTCATGAGCGGTCTACTAAGACATGGTTAAGACAAAGAGTGTATGTTTATCCTATGTTCTACTGTATGGAGGCAGACATGCGGATACTCGTAACATGCGGACGAGCGAGCAGATTTGAGTGCATATGCAAATGAGCTGTTGGTTTGGCTCGGTTGTGGTGCCGGCTGGGTTACTGGAAACATGTGAGGCTCATACGGTGAAAAGTTCATTATACTTGCATGCTGCCTGGGCTAGGAGTAGGTAGAGCAGTTCATGTACATATGTGAGCAACCGTGCATGCTCATACACTCCTCTCTCAATCCTAGTATTAATCCGCAGCTTAACCCATTCATGCCCATGTTTAACTTGGAATATGCCATCTGATTGCGGTAATTCTTTTAACAATGGAATAATGATAGGGCATACGTTTTTAAAGCAGATATGATCATGTTGTGTGGTGAGCTTTTGTACTTTCTAAAAAGATGTTTCATCTCGTACGGGTTAAAACATTTTCACAATCTTAATATAGAGATTGTCTTAATAAGTTGAAGAGAGAGTACAGTGTCATATTTCTATACAACCTGTATATTCAAGATAACCTAAATGAGCAGTCTAACCCCCTCTAATGAGGACACCTACTAAACCAGCTAAAGTGTCCATATAGTGTATGTTAATTGAATAAAAAGGAACGATTGTACATGTACCGTATAATTGTGTACACTTCGGGGTACCCATATTAGCTTCTGTAAGATATAACTGTGTGAGTGTAAGAAAAGGAGTCCTGCCGAAGGCCCACGTCCAAGATTAACTAGAATAAAGTGGAGTTATGCAATAGAAACATGTGTTACTGCGTTACTGTACTTACCCTGTCGGTGCGTTCATGTGGTAGGTTGTGTGTGTCCTGGGGTTTGTTGTCCAACCCCTTGGCGGCGCAGAGCTTGCTCAGGAGCAGCGTGCTCTGCTGCAGGGACGAGTTGAGGGTCCTGATGGCGTCCACCAGCTCCGCGGTGTCGCTGTCCCCACCCCCCGCGGGCCCGGCGCCCCCGCCCCCACCCTCACCTGCCGCCGCGGACCGGCGCCCGCCCCCACCACGCCCCTCGCCGCTCTGAGACATAGTCCTCCTCCTTCTCCTCCTCTAAAGCCACGGACCACTACTCAGCGACTCACACGAAATGTTACCAAACCCACGACTACTACTACTACCACGACGACGACGACAGTAGCGACAACGACGACTCGGAGTTGGCATGGTAGTTGTACATGTAATATCCTTTCTGCTCGCCGTCACAAAACACACTCTCACTGCGCCGCCGCGATTATGTACATAACAGTTCCGTGATGGGGCTCTCTCTATACGTGAAGTGGAATCCGAACTGTATTGAGGATTTCTCCGGTAATGTTCGCACAGTGACTGAAACTAGGCATCCCGTACACAGCCCTAGATTGCACTGTTGCTACTCCTACTGCTACTGCTGCAACTGCTGCTGGCTGGCTGCTGCTGCTGTTGCTGCTGAATCAACGGGGAGGCGGACTGCTGTAATGTACGATAGACAGAAACGGCTGTTTAAAAATGGCTCTGTATTAAATGGCAGGCTATAAGCATGTGGTGACAGAATACACAGCAGCGACCTCGCACTACTCAACTACTCATTGGCAAAACACCTAGCTTTGTCATCCAACTCGTACAAGCAGTGGGATACAGCTACGTAACACACTCAACGCAGGATTTCGTAACTTAATCAATCTAATTTGTCACTAATTATACTTTGTGCATGTTCGGTATTAAGCACACACACCCACACATAAATATATATATATATATATATATATATATATATATATATATATATATATATATATATATATATATATATATATATATATATATATATATATATATATATATATATATATATATATATATCTATATATATATATATATATATATATATACATATATATATATGCATTATATATATGTATATATATCTATCTATCTATCTATATATATATATATATATATATATATATATATATATATATATATATATATATATATATATATATATACATATATATATATATACATATATTTATATATACACACACATATATATATATATATATATATAAATATATATATATATATATATATATATATATATATATATATAATATATATATATATATATATATATATATATATATATATATATATATATAGTTATATATATATAGCTATATATATATATATATATATATATATATATATATATATATATATATATATATATATATATATATATATATATATATAGTTATATATATATAGTTATATATATAGTTATATACATATGTATAGTGAAAACTCTTCAAAAGTTGCCTTCTGTGGAGTTGTGGGGCCGGCATCAACTGGCGTGTGTGTCTTAGTTATTTTATTTTAACAACGTATACTATAAATTATTCTCTAGTGCAGCAGTATTAGGCTACCAGATTGACTAAAATCATACAGCAAAAGTTACATAGTGCTCAAACTATGTACATGTTGTATTCCCAAACAAAAGGAATGATTCACAACCTCAAAATATTGTCAAAGTCAAACAAGATATATAACGTAGTATGTACTGTTCCACATACGAATGTACCTTGTGGCCAACTACAACGTATCCATAGAATATGTTGACATTTTAGCCAAATCCATTATTAAAACGGTCAGTGAAGAAGGACCTCTTTACCTAGATATGTGTGTGCTGGTAACCTCCCATTCAGAGCTTGATTTCATCGTTTTAATTTAGGTCAGTTGTAGAATGTTTGGTTTGATAATCTTTCTAGTCTTAGTTGACCTCGTACGTCTGGTAATGCTTCTGCAACCATACTGTATTCTTCTGGGATCAGGGATTAATCAGTGCTAGTAGAATACTTATTGAAAAACTACCAAAGGAAGAAAATGTGTGCATTTTGTATATTTACAAACCATTTGTAATTCAATTATTCTTTATAAAGCGTTGAATACAACATAAAAGTGACCAAAGTTGCAGGACTATGTGGCATTCTTCCTACGGATTCTTGAAATAGTATCATTACATTATGTACGAGATATGCACCTTATCAAAGCAACTTAGATGGGACTATTGATAAATAGATCCTGGTGCATACTACTTTTAACTTTATGAGTGTCTTATAGTAGCATGTTGATGTTAAAGTGTCATCTTTATATCTTCCGTTAACTCCCCCAGTGAGTCCTACTCTTCTACCAAACCTGGGCTCCCCGTTCATTGAATGACGCACCGAAATATACTCTCAAATGCCATATCTTCAGTGTATCACCCAACCTCTCTCAGCCTACATCTGTTTATGTACAGTCATACGTATTCATTGATTCCAAGCTGTTGTTCTTGTTGTTGTTGTTGTTGAGTGCTAGATGCCAAATTATATCCCTATAACTTGCCCTTTTTACTTTTTTTTGCATGTTCAAATGCCAGTAAATATCAAGCTTGATTGTAGTTAAGGCTGACTTATAAGTTTGTATCTAAGGCTGTTACACGGGTTCCTTTTTCCCGTCTTAGCAATCCACTTATTTCACTGGAAAAACATGAATAGCAGTGACAGAAATTGCAATAGAGATTAAATTTCTTTTGTTTGCTAGAAATACCAAAGCTGTTAGGTAAAGGTGTGTGCATTCAGCCTAAACCGCACATGTCATATGCATTTCCACCTACTATTGACGAAAATGTGTTGAGGACAACAGAATCTAAGATGTCATGCAACACTTAGCATCAATCTATCAAATATACCGCATACCTGGAATACTTCGAGGTATTCCAATTTTCGTTTATTTTCACTGGCCTTTTTTTGAACCGTGAAAATTAAAGACGTGAATAATAAATGACAGAGTATTGTTTTAGGGCGCACTCTTTCAGCTGTGAAAGAGAAATGGGAAAACATTATGTTTGTATACCAGATGACAATACAGGGCATTTATTTTCTATGGCAACAGATCAAATAAATGTAGTGACAGCACGGCTGAAAGTGATTACACCTCATTGTCTGAACAATACAAACAATCAAATCTTGGGACAAAAGTAACACTGAGGGACTGGACTAGCAAGTACAATTAGCCATTTGCCTCAAAATGGTTTGTTTATACTACTGCAGTTAACAGGCTGCATTGATGATAATGGTTGCAGGTTAGCACATAAACTCCGATCTGCCAATGTAATCTTAGTAATCTTATCTAAATATTGTAAACTTCCTATTATTAGTGAATCTATATTTTGCGAATCGATCCGTTTTTCCATAATTATACCGCTATTATAGCGGATCGTAATATTAGCTTGTGGTCCGTCACCAAAAGCACCATCTGAGTAGTGGTATTCTTATTCATGTACTAATCTACCACTCGTGCCCGACGGTACTAACTAGACCTTGTTCCATCACGACGCAACCACATTACAAGTGATATTAAGGGTTCATGATGATCAGATCGAGCTATGAACAGTATGAGTGGTCGTCAATGGGTCTATTGCAATCGTAATTTCTTAGAACCACGCGGAGTTTATGTCAGTGAGGGTCCGTTCTGATTGTTATGTTGCAATTAACGAGCTCAGAACCGTGACACATTTATATATCAAAGCAGGCACGTACGTGTGTCTATGTATGTACGTATGGTTATCAACTGACCATGTGTAATTGTGAACAGATACACAATTTGAATACAAAATATAACAAATATTAACGGACAGTAATTTTAGCGAATTGGACCCACTCATTAAAGTCGCTATTATTACTTCCACGTTAAAACTCTAAAATTAGAAAAACCCTTTTCTGCAATAAACCGTGAATAGTTCGTACCTTGAAATATTCCGGATATATGGTTACTCTTTCTCATAATGGCTGGCTGAGAAATGAACATTTCAAAACCATACAGACACCAAACATAATCCTACCAGGGGTTGTGAGAAAACTGCCAGTGACTTGGGGTTAGGGAGTGGTTTTCGTTGGGTACTCTGGTTTCCTCCACCAGTTACAACTGGCTAGTAACGACTTAGCCGCAATATGGAAGGAAAAAGGACGAAAGACGAAATTCCAAAAGAATATTTTTACAGGACTATATGTAACACCAGGCACACAACAGGCTGTTCTTAATCATGGTAAAAATGTATAACTAGTTTACTAAATGTTAAGTGTTACTTTTTAACAATCATCTCACAGAGTATATTACTTCCCTTTCCACAGTACTACCCTTACTCATTGCACTCCCATGCTAATATATTTTCTTGGATAAAGGAAGATATTTTCTATCATTGATACAGTAAAACCGATCAATTAAACATATAAATCACCATCATAAGGGTATGATGGATGACTCGTTTCCATTGGTATAGTTCCATATCAAATTATTAAAAGGAAAAAATTGGAGTACCTGTGATACTCTTACTTCCCTGTTAAATTTTCCTTCGTGTGGTGGTCTTTGGTCTATAATTGTGAATCGGATCTACGTTTGAAAACACTATGCACGTTTTCTATAGTTTTCATCTCTCACACTTTACACACTGCTGAGAGATTGCTGACTGAAACTGTACAAGAATGCCGAAACCTATGACCTACATTCAACAATTTATGCATTGACATAATTCTGACAATAAGAAAAATTCATTCTTATTTTTGCCATTTTATGCCTTCTGCTCCAAAAACAATACGCTGAACATTGCTTCACATATAGACAAGCCTTATCAGAATATTCACAATGATTACAATAGCCATTGTTTGTTGATAGTGACGGAAGCGGCGGAATGTGTAATTGACTGTACGTGGGCTATCGGATGATTATTTCATTGACCTGTGACCAGATGCTTCCATGATACTTTATTTACTTAGAAGTTTATTTCATTGCCGCGAGACGGCGGTAGTGTTTGTGCTCTGAAACTTTCCTGACGCAGTTCGTCACATTTTATGTCTGCCGCAATATTTGCTACTGCTGGCGCAAATATTTGCCAGAGCGCGGCAACCTGAGGAAGTCTTGTAGTGAAACTCAGTTTACACAGCGATTGCCATTGTGTAATATGTGCACCTTCACTTACTGCAGGGAGGCCCCACAGCCGAGCAGTCTAATGTGTTGCAAAACGGCTTTTCGCTGTGTTTTACCAATTCACTCGGCCAGTAGCTAGTGTGTTTGCCACTTCAAGCAACTAACTACGCTGTTAGGAGTTTAGTGTACGTAGGTGGCTAATCGGGGTGACGTCGACTTCATACACTATTAGCTACCGATAAGCCGAGATTTTGCCGAGATTTGCAAAAAGCAATGGCATTCCTATTTGCATTTTCTCTTTATTGGTTGCATAAGGTGGTTCAAAACAATGTGGTCATTCCTGGTGATATTTCTCTTACCAATTTGTATTTAAGGCATTGGACTTTTTAATGACTCGGCGAAACATTTCAAGCACGCAATGAATGTTATATTGCTTGACGCAATTATTTATTCAGAGGTTAAGCAAATGAAATATCGAGTAAGACTATAAATGAAAAACACAATGAATAACTTTCTAAAAATATAAACCATTTTCCACTCTTAGAGACCAAAACGATATCTTTATTTGTCTTTCTGATAAGTTGAAAACCAGACATCGGCCACATGGTACCCTATAACATTGGCGAATCGTCAATGGTAAGATAACATTCAGAAACCGCATGAAAAGGGACATTTGATAGACGCATTATATTTCTTATAAAGAACATGATTTTTACATGTCTTTGCCAAACTCAGATCAAGTATGTCAGTTTTAATCGTAATAGCATCATACTTATTGATATGAATGTTACTACTACTGCTGCTGCTGCTGCTAGTACTACTACTGCTACTACTATATACTACTACTACTACTACTGCTACTGCTACTACTGCTACTACTACTACTACTACTACTACTACTACTACTACTACTACTACTACTACTACAACTGCTACTACTACTACTACTACTACTACTACTACTACTACTACTACTACTACTACTACTACTATATACTACTACTACTACTACTACTACTACTACTACTACTACTACTACTACTACTACTACTACTACTTTGCAGACAAGTTTCGTTTTGAAGTGTACCTTTACTGTAAGCTGGTGAGGTTGGACAGAACATACCTTTGCTTTAGGACAGTAAGAAGCTCAGCTGTGGAAAGTCATGTCCAGGAGCTATGTCTCGCTTATAAGTAGGCTGCTTTAAATGTGATCAAAGGGAGGGCTGAATACGTAGTGGTATGAAAATCACAACATTCTGTTATTAATCTGACACAGAATCATCAATATTAATCATACATCATATTTCCCTTTTTTTCTTCCTTTGAATGTATGCAAGAATATCATTTTCTCCGCTTTAGCATAATAATTAATGATGAGGTTGATTCTACTACTACTACTACTACTACTACTACTACTACTACTACTACTACTACTACTAATACTACTACTACTACTACTAATAATAATAATAATAATGATGACAATAATAATAATAATGATAATAATAATAATGATGATAATAATAATAATAATAATAATATTCAAATTTTGCTCTTAATTTATCTTATGTTTTTGTCAGTTTTAAGTTAACATTTTGGTTTTCGTTTGGTTCACTCATGTAAGTTCCAGAGTTTTGACTTAATGTTATGTTATTTATGTTCATTTATTCACGTTATAGATTTGTATGCGCAGTATGACCTTTTTGTAAATGATTTTACAAGCAAATAAACATACTACTACTACTACTACTACTACTACTACTACTACTACTACTACTACTACTACTTCTACTACTACTACTACTACTACTACTACTACTACTACTACTAATAATAATAATAATAAGAAGAAGAAGAAGAAGAAGAAGAAGAAGAATCTGTTATGAACCTGACATATCAATCATCAATAAAAGATATTAATCATATATCATGTAGTAATATTTACCTCTCCTTTGAATGTATGCGAGGATGTCATATTCTGAAATACAGCACCTCCTCCGCTAGCGATACGAAGCACGTTACGAGGATGAATACGCTAAAGTATCAAGTCGATCCAAATAACGGTTCCTAACCATAGGCCTACAATGTTTGGATCTCCTGCTAGATAAACATTGGAAACCATACGCTAAGAGATAGTTACAAAGTCATCTAGCTTGCCGCCCATTATAATCGTATATCATTGCCCTTGTTCAGCTGTGTAATAGGCGGTATTCTTAACAGCCAGGGTCGCCTGCACTCCCCGAAGAGCGTGTATCCTGCAGGCCAACACGCGAGAGGGGATTCTCGCTCTACGTGCTGAGATAGGTGCGGAGCCAGAGACACTTACATATTTAATCCCCAGCCTGCAGGAGCGGGGAGATGATTGTGTAATACATCCTTAAGCCTACAAACTGCCTTAGTTAGTTCATTTCTGACGGGCTGCCAGTCGTGGCCCACGGGAGTGCTACGGGGAGGTATTATTATGGGCCTTTGATTAATAGCGCAATTGGACACATATCATGTTGCTATTAGGCCGATTAAAGAGTGCATCCCTTTGTCTGTCGCTCATACCAAATAGCCATTGATAAGCGATGCTTCTGCCATCTGAGATCTTGATTGCACATCAAGCCACCGAGATCTGATCGCTGGAGATAATTCAATGAAATCTGGTTCGAGATCAATGCCAAATAACTGATTTAAACATAACATGGCATGTCCATTGTATGGCTGTTCTACCCTATAACAAGGCGGAGTGCCAGCCATACTGACCGGCACAAGCACTCTTCGATAGACATCGAGGAATCTAGTCTATTCCGCGCATTGATCTGACGAGGTTTGCTATCAGAGTTTCCGCAACACCCTTGGAGAACCAAGGACCAGAGAAATAACCCGAGACGGACGAACAGTATTCGTAAACAAATCCTTAAATTCCAGTTCAAAGTTCTCGGCGATGAACATTTGTATCACCTATTTACATTTTTGTCCATGTGCTGTTGAATTTTCCTGTACATTTTTATTGTTTAAGTGTTCACTTTAATTTTGTAATAACATTTATTTCTTATTTGTGGTGGTATATTTTTGAAGATGAGAATTAAGAAGAATAATCAATGAGACCCTTTTGTAATAAGCTTTTGAATATTATGCAGAAGGGGCGTAGCGTTAAATACCAATCAATAATCATTGTCATTGTAACTATCTACACGTATATAAGCTAAGGCATGTTTCAATGATATTAATAAATACGATTTGTACAATGTACACTCGGCTGTTCTTATTAATGTCCATTGTAAGGAAACAATACGGCAGTTGTGGACGAAAACAAGATTGCCATAATACTGGAGGAGAAACACCTTGAACATTACGTAAATGTTAGACAAAAAACAATGCCCTTGAGCCAATGAGTGGTGCGAAACACAAAATGACAGAACTGGCCGTAATGTAAGAGTTGTGATTCGGATGAATTACTGGGTTTAGTATATGGCCGTCACTGATTATAGTAGATTAAGTCATACATGTAAAATCTACTGATTTGAGCAGTACTTCCCTATTTCCAGACCCCAAATTTGCTGTCTACTGATATAGATCAACTGGTTTGAAGAAATATCCTGATTGGCTACAGATTGCTGACATTCAAAGATCATCCACCATTTTTCCAGAAAGTCGGTCAGTCTGCTCCTCTCTTTTCAGTGTATCTCCCCTGACTCAATTACTGTGTGTAGTAATTGATTCTTATCAGTAGATATTCATAGCCTAATCCCTTATTAATTGGAATTATCATGCAGCCATGTCGTGTTCTATGGGATTAAGAGGTACAGGTGAATTTCGAGCTAGGAGCATCAGATATCATATCAAGATAAATCTAGTTGGCTGACAAGGAAAATTCAACACGTCTTGGAAACACAGGTATCTGTACAAATTCTATAACATAATGCCTCCAGAATATCCTGGAATTAGGAGCAAAAAGGGTGATACTTTTGCTTACTGAGTGACATGCAGTGTGGATATATCTATAGGAAACAGCAACTAATTGATAATGTTATAATTACTGTAAAACTAAGCAAGAAATTTAAAAGAGAAGCCAAATCACGAAATTATTTTCCAGTCTTCATAACAAACTTTCTAGCGAAGTGCCAAAACCTTAACATAGAAATAATCGATCTTAAAACATCACTTACTAACATTGTTCTAGTTTGTAATATTTTCAGTGCCAAAGTTATTTGAATTTGAATTTGAATTTTGTTTTTCGTAACATGTATGCCAATTGTGGCTAATTCGTGACTAGCCAGTTGTGAGTAGTGGAGGAAACCGGAGTACCCGGCGAAAACCACCGCCCCAAGTCACTGGCAACTTTCTTATATGCCCAGACCGGGATTCGAACCCAGACATTGGTGAGAGACAGCGTGCAGTCAGTGGCGGCGCCTTAGACCACACGGCCGTCAGAGAAGGCCCCATGCCAAAGCTATCTCTGTGATTTTGATAACTGTAAATATATCGTCATGCAGTAATTGTGATCTGCTGATAAAAGCTATTTCATTAACATAAACATATAAAGTATACACATAATGTTTGTATGTTTATCAATACAATGGCCAACTAATTAGCTAAACTACTAACCGGACCCCTGGTGGCCGGGATGGGAAGTAAACAAAATGCCGCAAAAGTGGCCCCCACAGCGAAACCATAAAATCTTATGATTTTGTGTGGTTGAATGTTGATAGGTTTGTTGAGTACATGTCACACTATAGAAGACGGATATCGACATTCTATTTCGGAAGAGCAAATTTATCAAAAATTACAAAAACGTCATCTCAAACAAAAGAAATATGCATAGAGCACCGAAACTTATTTCAAATCTTTATTCTCAGTCTTAATTCATGTGAGGAAAATGTGTTAATCCAGTATATGTGAAGTGTTTAAGTATGGAATGAAGTTAATGAACGGATTCTACCGCACATTGGTGGGCAAAACTATGGAAAACCACTTCAATATAAATACGACTGATACAATACAATTCCCTGGGCAATTACAAAAAGCCAACATTGGTACGGTAATTCGGCGTTTACTCCTGGCTAAGCTAGTACCTCAAACTTTAACTACAGGCTGATCAAGAGCTAGGCTACAATTAATGATGGGTAAAGTGCCAATAAACACATATTTCTACCATTCCTGACATATCACATCTGGTTTCCGCACACAATTTCCAAGTGCGTCTCTGGTTAGCAGAAAATGTGGCGAGTCTGAAAGCGGAGTAAAAAACAAACAGAGCAAACTAATTCTAATGTATTCATTTCAGATAAGGTAGTTTTAAACCGCATTATGGTTACATTACCAAATATATCAGTTTGTCCTTATCTCTCGTGCGCATATTTGCCTTAAGAAACTTGACCACTTGTCAATAGATGCAGGGTTTAGCTTGACTGTAGGAACAGCAGCTGTAGCGTGTATTGTGATGATGACTGATACGGCGCTCTGTTTATCAAGCTAATTGTAGTTATGTCACGCTGCTTGTGTATGTACAATACGATGTACATGGTACACCGCGCATGATAAAATCATCCGATCAGCTCTGTAGCCAGTGCTCTATTGGTTTCAGTATGAGCCTGTGCCTGGGGCATGCGGAGAGGTAACCAATGACTTAGACGTGTGTGATTATGCTATACCCGGGTACTCGACCAATAACCACTGATAGATCACGATTAATTTATAACATGACGAAATGTATGACGAAAAATTCCAAATTCAATGCCTAAATAATAAGACTTACCTTGCAGCTTGGATAGTGAACTTATAACTGTATTCAAAGCATGCGAGTGGGTATGGTTGTGTAGTGAGCGTAGTTTAGCATACTAGTATAACTGTACAACATGCATTAGATTTATAAAGTTTAAAAGTGTCTGACACTAGTGAGGTGATTAACCGATAGGTGGCGTCGAGGTAATTATCGATCATATTTCATTCCGACTGTTGGCTTTTCCACAGTGTAAATGACAAACGCGGTTATCGTGTTAAGTTTTGTTTATTTTGTTGCAAGTCATTTTGCGGCCCACACACAATAAACCCAATAGCATCTAATCCCCATATCGCTCCAATTTACGAAATAAAAGTGATACCGAATAAACAGACGGTTTGCAATTTGCTATAAACGTAATGATAACAACATCACACAATCATCAGAAGTTCACTAGAATTGTGCTTTCCACTTGGTAAACAATATGTTTAAAGGACGACGGCAATGTTTGCCTATCCTCTCGTACCGAGCTTCACGTTTCTGTTTATACTCTAGAATTGCTATAAATGGTATCGTGTGTAAACTTCATTTTGAATAGATGTAGTAACTCCCTTTTATAATTACTACATGTTAATAACATGGCTTCTAAAAATAGCTATCTCTTACCATTGGTTTAAAGTTCATCTGCAGTAGTACGGTTATTCCGGAAGTGTAGCTAATGATACAAATGGCAGCACACACTAGCGCAGCGTGCCATGTTGGTGTTTGGTACAGTTGATAGGGAATGAGCTCTGACGTCACACGTGGTCAAATGGCATGTGCAAGGAGTAAGGAGTGCTCTTATTTGCAACAATCCTCAAATCCAGTTATTTGTATCAACACTATGCAGTACTTTCTCAGATATTCGGTGCTTTCAATATGATATATAGGATGAGATACTAACTAAGGGAGAGAGTACTGCGGCTATTTCCGAATCTAGTGTACACATACTATTGACACAAATTCGACCCATATTCCAAATTGTTACTCTTTTCTTAATTCTGTCAGTGCTTTCAACAGCTTGTTGTAACTTTAAGAATTACTCAAAATACATATTTCCTGATTCCTTTATAAGGAATCTGCCTAGGATAAGCATAGAGAGCACCTCAAAACCGCACATTTATACAGCGACTAGGACGATCGGCACGCTTGTATGAGATAACTGCGAGGTAGTGCAGTCAGCAGCATCATGACTACGTCACGAGGGCAAATACGCCCATGGCAATGGGAAAATAATTCTGAATAGTGAATCAGTAATATCCAATAATACCAATACTCTTCGTTAAATTAGTAGAGACTTTTTGAAGTCCAAATATCAAAAAATTAACATAGAATCGACAATAAGATAATATTAATTGATCATATTGATATAATGAGAGTAAAGTATGTTTGTTTAAAGCTTAGGCCTACCGCTTATTGGGGATGTGGCCACACCAGAAACCGTGATCGCAAGCTTGGAAGTCTCAGCCGTCTTTACCACCGTGCTACGACCATATAAATATATTGGTTAGGATAAAAATGAAATGATATACAGTGCCGATATTTAATTCCTGTACTAAATACGCGACCGCATGCCCGATTGCTTCCTTGTTTCCTGGGCATGGATGCATGGATGACCTCACAACTAAACGTAGTTTTGATTCACAAACTACGTGGGTCATTGATATGCATGGCAAATATATTTTTAAAATGTTATTCATGGATGTTTATACAACCAGGCATAGGCGGGCGTCCGGTCGACTGGTGCATGCACTAAATGTCTGTACTGTACCATTATCATCAGCTGAGGTTGGTGGTATTCTGTGGGGAAAGCTGTCACGTGTCTTTGAGGGGCTGCCAGTCTGAGAATCTACGCACATGTCACTGTGAAAGGGGGAGGTAACTGTTTGTTGACTGAAAGACATTCTTTCAAGATCATATATGTTTCACTCTCACATACATGCACCACAAGACATGTAATGGCTGTTTATTTTGAATTCCGAATATTAGAAAGGAAAAGGTACCAAAAGTAACTTAATGAATAGACTTTGAAATTTAGTTCGTCACATTTTCTGCTATTTCGTCACTAGCCAACATATAAAGCTGGAGGCTATAGTATCGTATGGCAAAAACTAACTATTTCTAAGCCATTGGCAACTTAATGATATGCTTCTAGCAAGTTCAACCCCAGCACCCTCAGAGTTGGTGAGAGCCAGCGAATCTTTGTTGTGCAGTTCCTCACACCACTTGGCTTCATTTTAGTCGTACTGATTTCTCAGGACCAGAGTATATACTATGCCAAAAGTTGTAATAGCAATACAATTATGGCAATAAAGTCTAAATACTGTAGAAGCAGTTTCGTGGCCTGCCGATAAATCAAATATTTTTGACTTCTGTTCTCCAGACGAAGTAAACACACGCTCCTTCCTACGCACTTCTACTCCACGAGAGTGGCATGGAACTGTGCGAGTTCTCTAGCAATGTGCAAATACTGTGAGAGCTAGGCTCTGCTCCAGCATGGAGCGTACGTTTGTACATCTGTCGCCGCAGGGCCCATCACGGATGCGTGGCTTTTACCTATTTATCTGGTCTTCTTGAACACGCCATACAGTGCGGTGTTCGAGGTGAGCTCTTTGGGGAAGTTAAAGGGGCCGATGTAAGGGTTGATTGTGGCCCAGGGCTAACAGAAAAAAGCTCTTAGATATAAGATTTCGGTGCCAAACCCCGCTTGATGCTCGAACGTAAGTTGCTGTCGCTCTGTCAGCCTGCTTTGCTGTTTAACCCATTTCCTGCTTTGGCTACTTTAGTCCATGGCAGAAAAATACAAAAGGTCTTGAAAAACATCTGCCATGTTGGTATTCATTGGAAAGTCCTCACTGGGTACTATCAGATGAGTACCCACATGCCAGGGTTTCAGTCATTTTCTGTTTTTTTTTTCATCATTTTGTATTGACCAAATTAGCCATCAGCAGCCAGAGGGTTAAGGGTTGTCCATGATGCCTGTGCAACTGAATGACTCTTGCCATGGCGAGAAACAATACAAACAAACAAATAAACAACGACGACAACAACAACAACAACACACATTTATCATAACCACGATCACATGATCAGATTGCCATCACTTAGGTCTTTTCAAAAAGCTACAGAAGTTGTATCAAAATACCTTAGCTGGATGAGTATAAACTCGCCTGAGATATTTACATTCATGCTTTTTTATACATTAGCTGTAACGGTGATACTTCATGTTTGCAGTTTGGCAAATCATAAACTTTGCTATAATAAGCTGTGATAGTTAAGGCCAATGGGCATCGAGTTTAAACCATCATGCACGTTTTACCTGGGTATTTATAGATACGGAAATATGAAGATACTTAATTGCTTGACCCAAATTTCGACAAATGACAATGTATATATATATATATATATATATATATATATATATATATATATATATATATATATATATATATATATATATATATATATATATATAAACATATATATATATATATATAAACATATATATATATGTATATATATATATATATATATATACATATATATATATATATATATATATAATTTATTCATTAAACCTCCATATATATATATATATATATATATATAAATATATATATATATATATATATATATATATATATATATATATATATATATATATATATATATATATATATATATATATATATACATATACATGGAATAAACTGTCTTGCCCAAGGACAGACCAAAGTGCCCCAGCAACCCTCTGATTACTAGTCCACCACCTAACCAACTGAGGTACTTTGTCCCCAATATATATATATATATATATATATATAAAGGTAAAGGTATTCGGTTTATAGTCGTGTATCCACCGAAGTGCTCACACGACCTTCCTCCCCTAGCAGGCACTGTACATACAGAAGCCATTTCAATCCCCCGGGGGATATGTCAGCATATAGCGCACACACTCTAAGCACTGCCTTATTTATGCTAGGTACCCATTTTGCAGCTGGGTAGACTGAAGCAATATGGAATAAACTGTTTTGCCCAAGAACGACCAAAGTGCCCGGAGTGGCCGGGAATCGAACCAGCGACCCTCTGATTACTAGTCCGACACCCAACCAACTGAGCTACTTTGTCCCCATATATACATATATATATATATATATACATATATATATATATACATATATATATACATATATATATATACATATTACATGTATGTATATATTATATGTATGTATGTATGTATGTATGTTTGTATGTATGTATGTATGTATATATATATATATATATATATATATATATATATATATATATATATATATATATATATATATATATATATAT
>OZ012692.1:5480387-5538242 GCA_963942565.1 Maea johnstoni | reverse complement strand
CACTGTTAATATATGTCATTGATACTGCCATATCGCCGGCCGGGAAGTGGATAAGTTAATTGTGGAGGTGGCCGTTGAGAAACGCCGTCCAATGGTGAGGAAAATTCAAGGTCGCAATGCGAAAAGAACGATCAATTTTCACTGTGTAAAACAATGCGTTCTCCCTGCGCACAATTGGGCAGACATATTGAGCGCGTTGAGAGACTTTTATCATCGGTTGGGATGTAAAACACACACACACATACATAATAGTTATACATATATACATACACATATATATATATATATATATATATATATATATATATATATATATATATATATATATATATATATACATATATATATATATATATATATATATATATATATATATATATATATATTTATATATATACATATATATATATATATATATATATATATATATATATATATATATATATATATATATATATATATATATATATATATATATATATATATATATATATATATATATATATATATATATATATATTATATATATGTATATATATATATATGTATATATATATATATATGTATATATATATATATATATATATATGTATAGTATATATATATAATATATATATATATATATATATATATATATATATATATATATATATATATATATATATATATATATATATATATATATATATATATATATATATATATTGTTTCACACAGTACATGGACCTAGTTTGCTGGACACAGTGTGATAGCCTATTGTTGTTCACATTACGTCAGCAAAGATTGTCTTAATTGACGGAAAGATACTTTGAATATTAGCTGAACAATAGTTAATCATCTAAGTGATTTGCAACCTTATATCATGGCCTAGAGCTGGTAGATATTAGGCAGTCGCTGACAGAATGACGCATAATGTAACGACAGGCGTTGCTCATGGACATCATGGTTTTCTTATCTTCGCTTTTTCAGAACATATCAAACAAACAATTCATATACATTGTGTCAATAAATTTTAGAAATAATAGGTATGCAGTTGCATTTATTATTAACACATTGTAAACTTAAACCTAGGTTGACATTTTTTTCCACGTTGTTTCCAATTTTTGCTTTGTTCTTCTAGCCACAGTTGTCAGAACTAAAGCACTTTTGTAACATCGCTTAAATAATAAGGAACGCCCTCTTGTTCGTTCATTCATCACCTTCTTTGCTACAAACACGATATACGTAATACCATAATCCTAGAATTTGTTCCAAATATTTTCTCTGTATCTGAATATTTTTGTTTCCACTTTTTCACACAACCAGATTTCTACATCCTGCCATATTTTACCACATATGTGGGTAAAATATGGCAGGATAGTAGAAATCTGGTTGTGTGATCAAAAAGTGGACTTTGATAATTTTCTCTTATGCCCATTGCAGATTAGAACTAGCAGTTACAATTCTGGGGTGCAACAGTTTGAATAAGATGTATCTAACATAATTGCCTTTCGTCATCTTGTCCAGTTAATGAAATGCTTTTTCCACCATGTATGTTGAAAGATCACCATTCATTCCATTTGACCATTTATTTTGTTACTAGTGAAGCACTAGTATTATATGCCATTTAGTTATTGTAAGTCATTGCAAAAAGTTTAATTCAATAGCCTAGTTTCTAGATGGGTATACATGGACCTGTTTTAGCGGAATTGTTTTCTATTCCATTTCCTTTTTAACACTACTAGTATTAGAACATATGGTCTCATACGTCATGTTCCACATGATTACAAATATAATGGTTATGTCATAGTAGTATACCAATAAAATTGCTTTCAATCTCACACAAAGTTTATCCTAATATAGGTAAGAAGAACAAGTGATCATTTTGGTAAATTCATTTTGAACTTCGTAATTGATTCGATTAGTGAATATTAGACTAGTAACGCTCTTGTCCTGTAATACAATAAGATATTCGAGAACTTTAGTCACACCAAATAGTCATAAGTTCCTCACTCATAAACTTCCCAACACAATAACAATAAATGAGTTTGCAAATTAATGAGATTGATGAGAAAATCTGGCAGAGTAGTATGTTTTTCAAATATTGAGTAAACGAGACAGGTTGTGATTAGCAACGTAATCATGAATTATCAAATGAAAATGTAAGGATATTTATGCACAGGCAAATGGACTTGGTTTTTGTTTCTTTTATTGAACAGCACTGGTAAACAGCAGTTTGTGAAAACGCACAGGAACCAGGAAATACATCAATTTATCACTACTATAAGTACACAAGGGATGTTTTGTCAAATTGACAAACCACCAAGAACAAACCAAAGCATCTCCAGTCATAATTCATTCTAATAGTCTCCACCCTTCCGGCTTCATCCCCTAGTAAATGCTTCATTTTCATCTTCCTTCTCCTCCTTACCCTGCTAACTGTTTCCCGATTATAAACCTCCATCATTCTTTATCCCTTAACCCATTTGTCTGTGTGTGTGTGCTTCTAATTTTCCTTTTGTGATATTTGTTAGAGGTAAGTGTAGATAAGTATTAAGTTCTATTACTATGTGTTGTGCTTCATTATTATTTATCTACTTCATCTTTATACTTGTCCTTTTGTATTTAGGATATGCAGTCAACAATACAAACACGCATTACATTAATTACAGTTTAGCATAAACAGCAGCAATACATTAATCATTTTTATAACATGACCTAATGACTGCTACGTACAAGGTACTACATCGTGAGTATACATACATGTATATGTACATGAAATGAGAAATAGGATCATAGATACCGTATAAGAGCGGTGAAACGTAAAGCTAGTGTGTGGGGCACTCGATAGGACATTGCAAATTAACCACCATCAGCACTTCACAACGCCGCACTTGATAGAGCCACCAAAGCAACCCGCTTGTGTCAGTTGTTTTTCCTCAAAGCCCCCTCTATTTTGGGTCAATGTTTGCATTGTCCCTCGCACCGCAGCGTTCGCCCGCCGCCGCCGCCGGATGTTTGACAACTAATGCTGATCGAAGGCTGACTTTGATGGTCCACTTATCTTTAATTCTTTAGCTGCCAGCTTGCCTTGCCGAGGAGGCGACGTGGGATGAGGTGGATACTCTTCAATGATAGTAATTTCATTGCGGCATTACATCCAGTTAGGTTAGACGAGTGGCACATGTCTAGCATGCTGACCCGTCTGCCTTCTCAGCCGGCAGCCTGTGAGCTTTCTACACTTGTAGGGGATCCAACGTGGCTTAGTGGGAAAACTGCCTACTTTCACTTGACACACCTATCCTAGTTCCTTCTTATACGACTTAGATCATATATGCTATGTGTCCATTGTTTGATTATTCAAAGCAAATGGGGATGCCCCTTTGCGGATGATCATCACTCAGTCAAGGGTAGACTCATGAATGTGTTGCATATCCACGTGAAATGAGCCTGTTTACATACCTCCATCCCACTTCCCCAAACACACCCTTCCTGCCCCCTCGCGATGCAGCTTCTCTAATGGCTACTTATCTGAGGACCTCCTGGCTCTGACAATAATAAGATTGAAAAGGGATCGGCGTTTAATGGGATCCAAGATTTTCGCAGGCCATTTTGCCTGAGCACTCGCAGCTGATACTGACAAGCGAGCTCACTCAAGACCGCAGTACATTCCTATAGAGGATGCTACGTTATTCGCACCTATACATCAAGGTTCGTAACGGTGCAAGGCATGTAAGACAGTGCCAGTGACTTTGATGATAATCGGTTGTATACCGTAGACAAACCGGTTTCATACATCGATAACAACTTGTCAATTATAAACTATCCTTAACATGCCGGAAAAAGACGATGAACAATTCCAAATAGTCGTCTTTCTGCAATTGAAGAGTAAAGTTTGAAATATGAGATGGATTTTGTCCTTTTGTCACTAAGTGGTTAAACAAAATCTGTCCAGCCAATGAGGCATCCCTAGTTGAAACAAGGTTACTTATATAGAAAACATATTAGTCATCATATTTATAATATTACCATGCACATATACAGGTGAACTTGGATATGACGGACTCAATGGGACCAGGAAAATTGGTCCGTCATATGCAAAATCCGTCGTATACATATGACGAATACATGATATGCATCGGACTGGGACCAAGCATATCGTCCGTCATATGCAAAAATCCGTCGTACAGTGGTCCGTCATATCCAAGTTCACCTGTATATACAGCGTGTCGAGGGGTGTATTCTATCAGTCGAGAGGTATTGAAGATGAAACTACTGAAACAGTTCTCAAATGTTAGTATATTTCTTACGTTCAATATGATATCAAAGTTGATATGTTAAGATTTACATTAAATGCTATTCAGATCTATTCTTCTTAAAAACACCATAAACAAGATGATTAAGATTTTATTTCTCATATTCATTAACGACTGTCTAAAATTGCCTATAATGGAAACATTCAAATCAATTTGTTTCGAATAATGACAATTCAAAACTCAATCAATGTGTTAAGATTTTCTGGTCTGTTTTTTTTAAAGTTCTTTATCTCATATATTTTTGGAACATCTGCTTCCAGTAACATATGTAAAATGCATAATTATGCAATGTGAATCAATTAAACGGAAAATTCATACGATGCATGTACATAGACAACCAGATGAAAAAATGGCCCGATTTTAGCTATTATACTTGATAAGATAACTGGGAAAGGTTTGTAACAGAATATACAAAAGTATCCAACAAACTTCTGAAAATGTCATAAACGAAATAAGTGTAGTTTATGATGATGTATGTCTGGTCGATATGATAAGTGCGTTCAAAATCACGTAAAAACTACCAAGTGTGTTTAATAGATATGTCCGATTCAAAATCCTTAATAATAAATTGAACACAAAATTATCGTTTTTTAAAATGAGACTTTTGTCGAAAAGGATGAATGCACATATTCTAAATGCACCTTGGAATCAGGTTAAGCTGATGATTTATGGTTGCGCACAAATATCAACAGACATATCAAAACTGCAGAAAATGAAAATATTCATGTGGTGAAAACAAAGCAGTCCGCAAATCATTTACAGTTGGTATGCTTATATTAACCCATTGACACTCAGAGTTTCTCTAGAAGTTATCGTCTGCTTCTTTCATACTTTTTAAGATAACTTGTGAACAAAGCAAAAGTTCCCAAAATATTTGAAGTAGAGTTGCTGTTTGGCATCTGGTCAACATTCCTCCTTCAAATATTTTCAAGAAAACGCTTTTGTAGATAAAATATTTTCAAATTCATCAGGCCCCCTTTGGCCGCTCTGAGTGTAAATGGGTTACATACAAACGTTGTAATTTACAAACATAGACAAGATGATAATAACATCAGCCTGATAGATATTCTCAGACTAATGTACAAAGAAATGAAAGCAAAGAAATATGATTGTGAAGTGAATAAAAAATGGAGTTTTTCGATAAAGGATGCGATATATATGTTGAGATTATTACGCATAAAATTTGCCTAAAGGACTGCATATTTGTTTATGATGTGGAGGAAAACCTCCTTTCTCGTCGCATTTGTCTGCAACAAGATAATGACTGCAACCAGTTCAATTATCTTATGTTGATTATTCTAAGTTTGTATTTGTATTTAATGTTATTTGTTCTTGAGTAGATTGTTCTATCTTTGTATTTGTACTTAATATTGGTTTATATAATGATATTCATAGATGATATATATATATATATATAATACCTGTATTTATGTGAAACAAAAAGTTCAATTTCATATTTGTGCAATTCGAAATTAAAAATAAATTCTTACACAAACAGATCTAACAAAACTATACGCAGTGGGTGCTGATGGGAACGTTCAGATATGTCCTAGATTAAAGAAAAGACTGTGGCACCGTGCCCTGGGCCATTCAGTACTCCATTTCGCTCATTTGAGGGAGAATTTATCCCTTAGTAACAGACACTAGCATCTACAATCTACTTGATTGAATTTCAATGAGCTAAACTTAGCAGCAGTGTTGCGGCGGCACTCGTGTGCTGCTTTATAAAGGCTGCTATGTTTGTTCACATCAGAGGCTAATAATTGCTGTTGATGGCTGTAGTTGAGAGAGCCTCCTGAAAAGCCCCATCACTAGTAATGGCTGTCTAACATGAGCCTAATCCAGAAAACGCCTTAACACCCCCAGTTACAGCCTCATCAGTGGCCCCTTTCATTAATCCAATTATACAATCACCTCCCCTTAAGAACTACGTCAGAGATGCGAGAGAGTTGTTAACATCAATTGGCTGAACACAGGCGAACCTCAAGGAAATCTTACCAGATTGCAGTTTGAGCAGTCGACTTTGCTTCGGGCTGAGTGTAGTAGAGGGAAAGCTATGAGGTAGAGATTGGCTTTGAAGTGTTCATATTAGGGGGCTTCGTTTCCCAGAGGTATCACAATGCGATATGGCGGTACCAGGTACCTGTTTACTTATTCGCACCTCAAAAGTCGTCTTCAATATATTGGGATAAATGAGATCACGAAGCCAAGGCCAATCCAGAGAAAGTCCGATACAAGGTGATAGGAGTGGAAATGAAAGGAATGGAAAGTAGTATGAAGCTAGTGGCGCTGGGCGCAACACAGCGCAGAGGTTAGGCAGGTATGGTAGAGGAATGGATCCGTGCGCCAAAATATGTAGGCCGGCGCACGGATCCATATCTCAAGGGGAATTGATAGAGATGTAATAGTTATGAAATATGAGGAATATGGGTAGTGAGTAAAAGCAAATTAGTGATCGTGTAAATATTTAAAGCTAAGTTCACCTGGGAAAAAAGGTCTGATTTGGAAAATATTTGTTACTGAAATACCATAAAGGTGAGAATATGGGGAATTCAAAAACATTAACCAGAATTTGCACCCCCCCCCCCCCCCCCCCGCCAATATGATACTGACCACCTCTGGGTCATGGACTATTATGATGTATTCAGTTCAAAAGCAATCTCTGTGTGTTTCTCATAACTGGGAATTTGTCATCATGCTGCAAGTGTGATCTGCTACATAAAATTAAAGTTATTTCATAATCATACTTGTATGGTTATCAATTTTCCAACACCTGTAAAATATAATAGCCCACTCCTAAACTAATAAACTAATCTGACCCCTGGTGGCCAGGATTGGAACCGCATAAAATCTCATGATTTTGGATGGTTGAATGTTAACAGGTATGAATTATATAATTTGGTCAGAAATCTTCAGATTAGCTACTGGTTTGCCAACTTTCAAAAATCATCCACCATTCCTCAGGAATATATTTATTTTCTAGCCAAGAGCCAAGAATTTCAAAATATGCTGAACATAGTAAGAATTTGATCTTGAAAGATCACACAATGTCTGGAAAGATCACACAATGTAAATGTTGTTGATGAAGACATTTTCAGTACCAAAGCTATCTGCGTGTTTTTGAAAACTGTGTGTATATTATCATGCAGCAATTGTGATCTGCTAAAATTAAAGTTATCCTATTAACATATGTTTCCATGATTACCAACTCTAAAGGCCCGCTCCTTAAGCAAAAGTACTAACCTGGCCCTCCCAGAATTGGAACTAAACAAAATGAAACCAAAAGACGTCGCAGTATAGTAAACCGCCTGATAAGTGAAATATCCTGATTTTGGATTGTTGAATGCTGACGGGTATGCCAACGTACGTGCACAATATCAATTGAACAATTCATAACACACACGTACCATGATTTAAGAACTTATGGCCAGTTTAGCGATATTCTCAGAATGAGACATCTCCGTAGTATAATAGTATGCCGTGGGTGTACGTCCTATACATATTTCGCTGTTTCGCTATGCGCGGAATTACCGTAAAGTCGTTCCCCTTTTTCGACATATTAGCTAAAAGTACACGGGCGCGAAAATATGCCAAAACATTTCCCACATATGATCTTTAGACAATGTTTCAATCGCAGTCGCATGACTTGATTTTTTGGCCGCTCAGTTTCATCAATAAACTCGCTACCATAAACCGTTATAACGACGAATTTAGTTCTGACACTTTTCCCTATACACCTAGTATTTTGCCAACTTGGCGAGTGGCAGAATGGTGAATCTATACATGTCCTACGGACGACTTGCTACCCTTTCGCAAGTCCTATGCCGACGTGGGTCTAGGAGGTGCTCAAAAGGTCGTGGTGTAATTGTATACTTCAAACTAGAGATTCTTTTTTATGACATCATCTTATTTGCGTAAGTGCATCCTGGCGCTATCAATGCTTACTAGGGCCTGGCCTGTTAGTTGACTCTTTTGAATGAACCATCACATACAAACGTTTTCACAATTAATTAAGAAATACGACAGACTACAATTAAACGATTAGCTGTCGTGACAAACCAAATAAATCTAACATACACGATGATGTATGTCGATACTGTAATGTATTCCGGCAGGGGGGCCATGAGTACATGTAAAACAATGCATTTGTTGTTGTAACAAGTTGAACTTGTTATAATGCAATCCTCCTTTCGATCAGCAATAATTGGAAAAATTACCCATTCAGTTTTATTTCCTTATTGATTTCGTTTTGGAACTGAGCTGTCTTATTTCGTATGCAATTTTGAAATGTAGATTTATAATGCTATTTTCTGCAGTGTGTATACTTTAATCATATTGATAAGGCCAATGGATACAGACATATAGTTTTGTACTGTTTCATTTTCATCGTATCATCTTAATTAGTTGATATAAAATCTAAACCTAATCAAGACGTCAATGTATATTATGGAAACACATTTTAGAGTTTCAAAAGAACTTAGTTATTATTTCTAAAGGAATCATTTCTATTCGATGTAATATATCAGTAAGGTGAATATCAGTTACAAACAATTAATCGTAGCCATTAATTTCCCCCATTTAGCACATCCTTACAAACGCTACTGAGATCACCATTCTTTTCTTTCAGAGTAACCTAAATTAATAGAGAAATAGCAAGATTATGTACAATTCGGCAACCTGGAAACCGAACTCCCACTGGAAAGATATATATTATCAAAAGCATAAAGATTTCTAAAATTTCTCTCATCATGCTGTTCCTACAAAGTCCATAAGAAGGAAACGTTAAAGAAATAGAGAATATTTTTCTATTTTTCTTTTGTGGAATGACAAACCATATACAGTTAAACTCCAAACAGTAGAAGCGTTAATAGCTGAAGGTGGATTGCAATATCCCCAATAAAAGCAAAGTTGATATAAAGCCTCATAGTTAAAAAAGAATTTATACAATTACTGATGGTTGGGCAACCTTTCTTAACACATATGGAATGGATATGGTATATGTATTTGGTGATGTTTATTTGGGAAAATAGACAGTAGACAATAGATTCTGGAAGGATTTGATAAGATCCATATATTATATATACAAAACACTGCTTAGAAAAAGAACTGAATCCATTCTATGAAATCCAGTATGGCATAATGGTTAATGGAAGAAAAAACAAGTATAATTTCACAGCATAATAACCACACTTGTATATATACTAGATGCAGATGGTGAATTAGTTACTATCCAATACTTACAAAACGCCTTTCATTTGCATTGTATTTTTATTATATACTCGGTTGGAAACAATGTAATAGAAACAAGCAAAAACCAAAATACTAAATTACCCTATGTACTACATATTCTTGACATATGAACAAATGATAACAAAAACACATATCTTAATACAATTGAAACAGGTAGTAACATTTTACAAAATGCCCAACAAAAATGGTCCAAATGTATGAATGATGAAATAGAGTTAATACTTTGACTAAGGCGTTTAAGAATGCAAACAAATTTGCTGCATCAGTATACTTACATCTTTATCAGTATAAATTAATACATAAACATACCATTCACAATAAATGGGCAAAATGGGCTTATCAGAAACACATAATTGCTTATTCTGTAGATCTATCAATGAAACAATTGAACATGTATAAATGGAATGTGAGAATTTCAGGAATCTATGAAAAGCAAGAGGAGACTGGGTCAGACTTACTTACGGTTGCCACATTGATATATCAGATATTGAAAGAGTCTTTGATTAAGACAGTAACAGCCAGGTGAAACAATTGCTATTGATTATTGTGAAGGATGTGATTTACCATAAGAGGAAAAAAGGTCAACAGATATTAATAAACGACGGAAAAAGATGTTTATTGAAAAAAGTTAATATTACAAGACTACATGAGCTGATGGGAAATGACATCAAAGATTTTGATCAAAAATGGAAAACTTTCCAAGACAAACTAGGTACTGATGGGAGCACTAGAAACAGTTGGCAAGTTATATAACTTTGATTGCATTGAACCTTCCAGTTAACTCATGCATATCTTATGTCCAATCCAAAATATGAGGGAAATTGTATGTACATGTATTTGTTATATTCATTATTAATTTACATGATTGCTATTATGTCCAGATGGACAATGCGTATTGAAAAATTGACATGACCATGGAGAAATGAGGATCCTTTTGCACATGTGTGCAATTTAGAAATAAAAAAGTAACAAGTACTTATAATTATTCTTTGATATCTGAATAACTCCTGCCAGTACCCTGCCGTGGGTGGTGCGATTATAGTTGATCCTAAAATTTGAGTGTGTCTTTACACAACCAGATGCGAGCGACTAAACCAATATAAGTGAAATTTTGAGTCTAAGAAAAAAAAGTGTTCCAATTGTACATTCAATCTTTTAATTGCTGTCTTTATCACATTGATTGTGTTAGATTGTGTTACATCCATGTGATTTATTGTGTTGTATTGTCCGTGTAGTAGGTACTTCTGAACATCTTGTAATGTTGTTTCTTGATTCTGGCTTTTCAGATGAATATTTTATATTTCATATTTTGCAAGTAATTATTGATATACTAGGCATAGACTCTCTCTCTCTCTCTCTCTCTCTCTCTCTCTCTCTCTCTCTCTCTCTCTCTCTCTCTCTCTCTCTCTCTCTCTCTCTCTCTCTCTCTCTCTCTCTCTCTCTCTCTCTCTCTCTCTCTCTCTCTCTCTCTGAGTAGGAGGAGGAGAAGCAGTGATGACATTCACGAGTCGTGTTCTAGATTCCCGTCTACCTGTGTTATTGTTCTCCTGCTAGTTATGCGCGCTCATCAGAGCTGTAAAGCAGTGGGTTTCCTGATTAACAAAGATAATAACAACTCGTGTGGGAGCCATCCATCATCTGCCGTCCGCGGCCAGATCCCGGCGCCTCCGCGGCCGCCGCTAGGGGGCGCATTGTGTACCACGTGTTTGTCAGCATTAACCCTTCTAATGCTGAGGCTACTTTCGTCCAAAGCACAAAGACGCATTTTTTTTTCAGAAACATCTAAAACATGTCATGTTGGTATTCATTGAATACCTCTTGATGAGTACTCTCGGATGAGTACCCATACGACGGGGTTTCAGTCATTTTTCAGTTTTTTTGCATCATTTTGTATTGGCCATACTGGAACTTATGTTTTTTCGACTCTTCTAACAGTTTTGTCAATATCGCCGTCAGACAAATCCGGAACTGGAAAGGAAACTTATTCTAAATGCACTACTAGTCGTAGATGACGTCTTGCATGATTGCATTTATCCTATTTAATTGCACATGTTTGTGTAGCAGCCGTTTTACTGAGTGGCTGATGGGGATCCAATTGGGACAAACTGGAATTTAAACGTAAGGCATTGCATCACACCGTTATTTCTAGTAGCTCGACTTTCTCTGAACAGTCATTTCGCGATTAGATTTGACCCTATAACTAATTTAACATGCAAAATACTACCGATTTAGAGTGTATGTGTGTCATACTCGCCAGGGTAACCCACTTGGTTCGATATCTCTCCAGAACGATATTTTGCGGCCCCTGGCAATACATAATTTCCAAATCAATGTCGTCGTATCATTGGTGAAGGAGATGACAAACAAGAGAACATCGTGTATCTACATCAAATATCGACCTCTGAATAATGGACTTTAGTCCATATACACTAGTGATAGTTATTGTCTGTAACAAATGTCCGATCGACCGGTACATGGCTCATACAGGTGGCATACACGCCTACTATATGTTCTGACAGTTATTGTCTGTAACGAATGTCTGATTTACCTATACTTGTTCATACAGGTGGCATAGATATACTATATGTACTAGTGTATGTTGTCGGTAACGAATGTCCGATCGACCGGTACAGGGTCATACAGGTGGCATTCATGCATAATATAGATACTGACAGCTTTTGTCTGTAACAAATATCCGATCGACCGGTACTTGGTCCATAAAACAAGTGGCATACAGGAATACTATATGTACTTATATGTATTATCTGTAACAAATGTGCGATCGACCGGTACCGGGTCCTTACAGGTGTCATACACGCACACTATATGAACTATTATTATATGCCTACAGCTCATTCTCTGCTGTGATTGGTCAGATCATGGTCACATGACCACCTTACAAAATTGTTATTGGGTTGCAATAAAGAACTGGAAATGGAGAAACACATCAATAATATTTACATTTTCATTATCTTTTAAAAATTATTTAATTGACTCACTGAAGCTAAATTAATTATTTCAGCAAGAATTCGACTTTTTTTATGATTAACGAAGTTGTGAACAGTCCACACTCATTCTACGTGTTTTTCAAATTATTCAATTGACCATTTGAAGCTTAATCAAATATTTCAGCAAGAATTGGACTTGAACCTTATATGGACGCAAAAATTCACGTCACTGGAAATCACGTATAATGTGCAAGACAAGGAAAACATAACTGAACAAAATATTGAGATAAAGAAAAAAGAAATTCTTAAACAAATTACAGTTTGGAATAGCAGAAATATTACCCCCTTATGGAAAACAACTTTAATAAAAAGCTTTCTTATCTCCAAAATCACACATATCCGGTTGTCCCTCCCAACTCCAAAGGAGGAAATGATGAAAAGTCTAGAAAACATCTTTAGTGATTTTATATGGAATAATAAACCACCAAAATTCAACAAAAATATACTTGAAAATACTCTTAAATTAGGTGGTTTGAAAATGACAAACTTGCGAATATTTGACCAAGCACTCAAAATATCATGGTTAAAAAGAATGAAAGATCATAATGATGGATGGGAAGAGCTACCTAGAAAATTTTATATACATAGAATTATTATTTTTGGAGATAAATATCCTCAACAAATACTAAAGCGGGTCAATAATCCATTTTGGAGTGATGTAATAAAAGCAGAAGCCCAGAAGAAACAACTCAATATTATCACTAGAGCGTATAGTATAGTATTTTATTGACCATCTCTACGGAGATATAATATCTCGCTTTGGCACAATTCCAACATTGCAATAAATTTCAAGAAAGAATGGGTAGAACAGGGATATTTAATGCTAAATGATATAATAAATAAGGAGGGAAAAATTTTCACAAGAGAAGAAATGTTAAATAAAAACCTCCAAATAAATTTCTTAGTATATGAAACACTAACATTTGGGATATCAAAAATGGTAGTAAGCAAGAATGAGAAATTTGGACCCTTTCTACGATTTTTACTTTTCGCAATGGGTCATAATCAAAAAGGATGCTCGCAAACCTACAATTTGTTAATGGACTTTAATCACGATGTCATTACAGAGAGTAAGAACAAATGGGACAAAGTTTTGTTGGAGGGGATACCATATGGGAAAATGGAGAAATCATTTTTATGTTTACAAAAAAATAAAAGAAGCCCCGTTTGTAAAACATTTTCAATTTAAACTGTTACACAAGAGGATTGTAACTAATAAAACACTTTTATACATGGGCATAAGCAACAGTAGCACATGTCCATATTGCGAAGAACAAGTCGAAACTATAGAACATGCCTTCATACAATGTAAAGCTGCCAAATCAATCTGGCGAGAAGTAGAAATTTGGTTGAAGCAAAATATCGATAATAAAATCAATATTCCAGATATTGATAAAATATTTGGAGTAGAGAATGAGAATGATATCGTGGGTACAACTGGTGATAGAAGAATACCAATCGGGGATTGAAGGAAATGATGAAGGATTCCTAAAGACGTGGGAGAAAATATATAACAAAATTTGTTGAATATACTGATACAAGTGATGTAATAACCTGAACATTACCAATTATGAGTAATAACTTTCAGGCAATATACATGTATGAGCTCGTTGTTAGAGCAACAAGAGAAATGCAACTGTATATATGTTAATGAAACAATGACAATATATTATGGAAAAAAATGAAGAAAAATAAAAAAACAGCAGATGCGAAATTAGAAAATAAAAAAAAATAAAAAAAAACGTTCTAAAATTACCCTATTTTGTATGAATACTGAAGTTGTGATCAGCCCACATTCTATCTACATGTTTTACAATAAGCCCAGTTTTTCTTGGATTTTTCAAAGTACGTCTGCTCCAATGCATTGATCAGACTGGCAGAATAGAGCCAAATAGTAAAACATCACGCTTCACCAGGTTGAGCGATGATGATGCAACACATCCTTTGTTATCAACGGACGCAACAGACACCAAGAAGGCCAATGAACGGAACAGAGGACATTGTGTACATATCTGAAGGAGAAGAATCATGGAGATGTGAACTTTGAAAACCGGAGCCCGGAAATGTTGTCCCTTTCCTGTCACAGCTGAGAATGAGCAGCAGGCATATACTAAAACAAATATGGCACTTTGGTGCAAGCGCCTCGTGCAATATCATTTTTCAGAGCAATACAAATTGATTTTGCACCCAACAAAGTGCCATATTTATATAAGATTTATTGTCAGTAATGAATGTCCGATTGACCGGTATCTGGTCCTTGCAGGTGGCATACAGGAATACTATTAATAATATGTGCTGTTATTTATCGCCTGTTACGAATGTACAATCGACCGGTAGATGGTCCATACAGGTGGTAATTACATGCAAACTATACGTACTGATATCATTGGCTGTATCGAATGTCCGATCGACAAGTACATGGCCAATATAGATGGCGTGCACGCATGCCATATGTACTGATAGGTATCGTCTGTTACGAATGTCCGATCTACCGGTACCTGGCCAATATAGGTGGCGTACACCCATACTATATGTACTGATATGTATCGTGTTACGAATGTCCGATCGACCGGTGCCTGGTGTCGTAGACGCATGCTCTATACATACTGCGTATGTTTTTAGTCTTAAGATTATAATGATTAGTTTTTTGAAAACAACATAAGTTGTCTTAAGTATAGCGGTAACTTTTTTCCTTGATAACCTTCTCGTATAATGACTCTAGCTTAATATGGCAAATAATATTAATTAATATCAATGGTGTAATTTCTTGTTATTTTCATGTCTATTTCAAACACGCGCAATGGGTGCATGAGTGACACGGAAAATGAAGAATCATGTTTATCGTGTATGCGTTTTGTCACTCAAGTGGACTTCTTGCAAGCGGGCCACCAGTTCTACCAATTTCTATGTGCATTTGTACCTAACAAGTACATGTCACTTATTCCTACCCGTTGTTGTTCTGGATAACCGCGGCAGCAGCCGACTGGTTAACGCGCTAATTGTCGCCGGCAGGGGCGGTTACTAACTCTTAATTTGGCCGATGTTGTGTTTAGCAATTCATCCGGCTAACTAGCCCTCAACAGCAGCGGCGGCAGCGCAATCAGCAGTTCGTCATTTCAGCTCTGTCTTAGGATGTGATGAGCCATGGATGATAAGGACTGACGCTGATGGATGGAGACCATCCCCAGTCCTCTATTAACCCCTTACACTCTTTACAATGACAGGCGGCGCTTTTGTCTTGACCCAACCATGCGCGTGTGAGTAAGTTATCAGTGCTGTCTGAGTAGTCGGCAATTTCCCCGGATATTATGTTTCGTCACTTATATCTGCTGAATAGCCAAAGTTTAGCCTCAGTACAGCAAAGATATGACATTAAATGAATCGTGTGAAGGGTTCTCCTTTAGGGGTGTTATCTGGATTAAATGTAATTTTGAAAAATACTTGGAATGAAAGGCAACATGAAGGAACAACACATTCGAAGGAAAGTTGTCGGTTCAGTCAGGAATATTAAACTTCTCGTACAATTCCCTACTATGCTTTTTGGAGAAATATCACCAAAATACAGACCAGAATTGGCTAAAAATGCTCATTATCTGATGTCACAAAGCTCCTCTACTGATCAGCCATTCCGTATGTCTCAACCTAAGAAAAGTACGTACATAAATTGAAATTCAAGTGATATAGTTTGCGATATTTGATATATCTCTATAGGTGTGGCAAGTAACATACTGTATGTGTAGGTTTGTCACGTACTATAGGTTGTGTTGTGTATTTCTTTTCTAGTTTTGGCAAGTAATATAGGTAGTGATAGACATTTGTTGTAGGTTTGGCAAGTAATATAGATTGTTATAGATGTTTCGGTATATAGCTTTAGCAAGTAATATAGGTTATGTTAGACATTTTGTAGGTTAGGCAAGTAATATCGGTTGTGATATATACATATTTGTAGGTTTGGCAAATAATATTAGTTGTGTTGCACATTTTCTGAACTTTGGCAAGTAATAGAAGATGACATGTTGTATATATATGCAGGTTTGGCAAGTGAATATGGGTTGTGATATAGGTTTGGTTATAGACAGTACGTGGAAATGCAGTGAAAGTAGCATGCCTGGGAGAGTGCGATGACAATCAGGCCCCATGTTACGCTCGCTTTCGACAAGGGGTAATTACGCGGACGATCGAGCATTTATCAACGACGGCTTTCATCTCAACAAGAACATTACTACAATATTATGTTTCACAGATGGAGTACAGCAAATCGCCTGTTAACTACTGGTGAGTTGTCGCTGTATAAATGTTCTTGATGACGAGTGGGTACTTGATAGAGCAACTGCTGCTGTGATGTGATGACACTGCTGCAGCTGTACGCCGTACTGCGCACATGTTTGGTACTGCATTTTCCTGCTACTACTACTGCTGCTAATACTGCTTATAGAAAACTACTACTACTGCTACTACCATTATCATTACTGCTGCTGCTACTACTCCTACTACTATCAGTACTGCTGCTACAACATCAACTACTACTACTACTACTATCATTATTATTATTATTACTGCTGCTACTACTTCTACTACTATTATTACTACTACTACTACTACTACTGCTGCTGCTGCTGCAACTTCACTATGCTTGCTGAGTCCAGTTTAGTTCTTAATTTCCACACCAGATGTCTGTTATATGTATATAATCTGAAAAGTACTATAATGACTTGACTAGTAACAAAATAATGACTAGTTGGTTATAAATAAGCCGGCTCTAGTAAGCTAGGCTACTGCTGCTGCTGCTGCTAGCCTAGCCTAGTCCTAGGCCAAGAAATTTATTTCACGTCTTTAATAACTTACCTTATGTTTTTATAACATTCTAAGATGTCTACCCATATTTAGTTCTATATTGGCTCACCAGGCGGCCAGCATGGGTCCATTTGGATTTCTTGATTCTGACTGACCGGTGTGCCCACCCATGGTGCCATCTATCACAAGCCACGGGAACTAACACCTAGACATAGAGCAAATGATAGAGATCAGAACAGAGAAAAGCACGATCTAATGAAATCATAGACTAGGAGCTAGTCTACTGCTACCCCTACTCAGGCTGGTTGTGGTGGTGCCGCTGCTCTGTTACTTGGCGACTGATGACGCCCAGCGCTCTTGGCTGTATGGTCAGCGTATTAATGGGTCTTGAGCGGAAAGCTCTCGAGCCTCCTCAGCGCGCCACTTAAGAGTCCTGTATAGATCTCACACTAACACCCATTAGCCACAACAACAGCTATCTGACTTAACATCCTGCCTGGTGTTAGTGTGTAACATTGTTACTGCTACCCGCCACCACGCACCACCTTTCAGGCAGAAGTAATGAATCCTAATAGACTTTAAGAGCGCCAGTTTTCGTGACCCTATCCTATCTCTGCCTCCATTCATTTTAAAACCTGCGATGCCATGACAATAGACATGCACCACTATACTTGCTCTCCCTGCAAGCAAGTGTAAAGAGTTAAATCTGGTAAACCATAGGTAAACTCATTTAACGCGGATTTCGCTGAGTGTCTGTCAGGTTGAATGAACGTTTGATAAATATGTATTTCAATATGGGGATTGTTTCCTACTAAAAAATACCATGATAAACGCTCAGTCTGTAATTAGAGAGACCACCTGCTCATAGAGAGCTGCTCTAGACCTCCCTCAGATGATATGCTAGGAGTAATCATGTGCGGCGTTATGAGAAGCTGTCCTTGGTTCCCTTGCAATAGAGAAACACATGGGAAGCTTGAAGAAAAGTAGAGAACTTCTTTTCTACACTATGGGGCTGAAATACCCATTGAAGAAATTCGATTCCCAATGGCCATTCCCAATGGGCATTTGGAATGATGTTATTACCATATTTGGCAAAGATTGCCATATATGGAACAATGCACCACGTTCGTTGCTTAGCAACGTGACCTAGAAATGCCAGGCACGTGCTCAGGCACGCTTATTATATGTGAAGCTTCCCCGATTATTTTATGTTTATTTATCTATGGGACGTGTCAAAAATAGGTTCTTGAACTTGTGTGCTAGAGTATAATATTTCTTACACTCGGGGACAGGATTTTCATCATGGAACTCGCCAGAGGCTCGTTCAAAGATGAAAATTCTGTCCCCTCGTGTAAGAAATATCATTCTGAATCTCTAGCACACGCGTCCAAGAACCTCTATTACCTTCTAAGTTGGCACTAGTCGTTGCGAAGTGAAGAAGACAACATTTAAAGAAAAAAGAACAAGCACAACATAAATATCCATCCGATATTGTTTTCACGATAGCGGAAACAAACTCAGCACTTAGTACATTGTCTAATCAATCACAGCGCGCACAGACTTATCTCAGAGCTGATTAGATATGGAGAAAGTCAAACAATTAAACGATCTTATCAGATCCATTGATGAACAGCACTGAGAGAATGGCCGCATATCTGATGGAATGCAATTAAATTTCCTCGAATAACTGCTCCAATATCTTTCAGTGTGTCTTGATTATTCGCTGACCCGCCGCAGCTACATCAACCGCCCTCGCTGTGAGTGTGACGTCCATCTTGTCTGTCTGTTCGTCTGGCCCGCTCGGGCTATGACAGACTGATGAGAGCATTGCAATGTTTTGCCGGTGATGAGGCTATCTTTCTAGGCCGTCTGACTCTCATCTCGCTTATCATTCGCTTGTCACGGGAACAATCCAATCTCTGCAGCCTTTTTAATGGAGTAAAGTCCATATCCATATAGGCTACTCACTCACAGATACGCGCTCTCATTCTTACTAAATTGCTACTAGATGTGTACTGTATTGCTCGTCATACCCTAACTCCCTGGTAATAAATATTTATTAACTGTTCTAAGTAAGAAAGGTTCGTTCTTTTCTTAATATTGTCGCCTGTATCTTTGATACTTTTAACAGGGACTTTGGAATTGAGAACAATTTAAAAAAATATTTGTAGAGGAGTTTGTTAGCAATGTTCTGATTAACAATTCACTTTCAGGTATCTTCCAAGCAGGATTATGCCTGTAAGTTTTCATCAAAAGTGTAAGGATTCTTTGGCCGCTATGACCATTAATGGGTTAAGGCGGAAAACAAACTGGGTATGTTTTCAATTAATAAATGCCATTTTCCACGGAGTTGATATATTACAAACAAAGAAAGTCCAAATCCATGATGTTGCTTAGTGTTTCTCTTATACCCCAATATAAAAAGCCTTTACTTATTAGTGATCCTAAGCAGGTATCAAAGGCTAAGCTACATGTATACTAGGTACAGCTTAAGCATACATAAAGTATGAAGCCCAATTATACCGTTGTGCAAAAAGCACTTTGCCGAATAAACATGTCAATCAACCATATTGAGGATGAACAAGAGTCAAAAAAGTGAATCGATGAACCAAAAGAGCCATATTCGAAATGTACGTTTAAAGACACCACCTTGCCTGACAACGGTATTCAAAGTAATCCTTTATCGCACAATTCATGTAATATTACATTTCTGAAAACAAATAGGGATATAATTAGGTCAAAAGTGCATCACATGTGGCGTATGGTAGGAGTAGACCTTGGGTTTAATGTAAAGATAGTGCTGACGGACTAGATGGGTAAAGCACTGTGATGACAGTCAATATTGACTCAAACCTTTTTTGCTTTGGTGAAGATCGTTGAATTAGTCCCAACTCACTCACTGAACATTTACGACTGCTTACTCAAATGGAGACGGACTTGGAAAATGTTATAATAAACGTTACACATATCGCCACAGCAATAAAAAAATGCAAAAATATTTTGAGAATGAAAGGTCATTTTGGATATGGCAAAATTATTGTAAATTGGGCTTCCAATAGAGGTCATGCGCAACACATCCTCTAGACTAGGGGATCCAGGCGTCCGGTCGATTGGGTTCATAAGTACTGAAATTAAGTACTTGTGAATTAGCATTCGCTAATAGTACGTCCGACGGAGCTTTTTTTTTATTTATCTAACATGAACAATACTCAGGAGAACCACCCACGCGGATGCACTTTTGAATCCACTTCTTGCGAGAAGAATACGCAGCTCTTGTGAGTAGAATTTGGCGATGCTTGAAACCCCTTCCCGCGGCCCATGGCGTGAATTGGTACAAGGCACTAGTTTTCAGCACCTGGTCGCGAGAAGCGGCGCGCGCCGGGCCGCCGCCTCGTGCCGCTGACTGCGCCGCTGACTGCAGGGTGATCAATCGCCCCTACCCACTCTCCCCGCTCCTCACAACGAACTTACTCCGCCACACAAACATTAACGCCAACTTCTTGCTTGGCTTCGGACCAGGCAAGACAAAACAGCAGCAGCAGCAACAAACGCAGTTCCCTGAGCAACTGTTGATGGACGCCATTTGTGTTTTATTCGGCAGAAACGGCCACTTCGCTGACTTTATCAAATGACGTATTTCTCAAGGGAACGACTTTAATAACGTGACGTTTGCTTTAATTGCAGCATCACGCCACAGACAGACCGATTAGTATATGTTTCTAAACACCGCTTGGAGCAGGGGGAAAGTACCATTGTACTCAGAAGACCAATAGTTCTCTATGGACCGAGCACGCAGGAACAATGACGTCTGCATGTACCTATAAGACAACTTTTTAAGGATGGTCTGGAGCTTAAGCATTGATAGGCAAGCAGGGATTTGTTATAAAAGGAAACATAGCGGGCAACTATCGACCTCAACAAGTCGCAGGAAATGTTTTGCTGAGAATGAGCAGCGATGAAAGAACAGTAACTTCTCCGAGGATTCTACGAGTGAAAGCCGAACATACGCATGAGAGCGGGCAAACAATACTAGCTTCGATCTAGAAAGGGCTTAAAAAGGAAGGGAAATGGCGCTCTGTCGGTAAAGGGCCTTCGCACACGTAACTGGTTCGCCGACGCCTATGGAGAATCGATACCTGTACACTGGAAGACATTAGGTGTGATACATGTTAGAGTAGAAGTCAAGGCTGTACGTGGCTTCTATTCGCTTCTGATGGATAGTAACTAGCAAAACAAGTCGCCGTACCAGATATATCGATCTAATCCACATGATCCGCGGAAGCAGCGAGACAAAGCCGTACATTGTTATCTAGACCTAAATGAGTGTAATCTAGACGATTGTGGTTTGTGGTTCCTAAAATATATGTTAGTCAGTCTCGACCGAAGACAGGGTCTGTGGGAAATTTACTACAACTGTACATGAAGTACTTCTGCGAGTGCGCTGTTCGCTCATGATTTGAGCGTTTTCCTACGACGAAAATATCAATCGCGCGTCACTGCGCTCTATCTATTGGCTCCAAGCAACGGGCGCGGCGTCAATCAGCGAGAGGGCCCGAGTCACATGGTCATTATCCGGCCCCGCGCGAGACTGGCGGCCCGGCAGTGGAAAGTATCAAGATGGCAGATTGATGGATCGCGCTAACTCGCACCTATTATTAGGGCCACTGAATCTCATATCTACGAGGCACCGATTACCGGAAAAGATTTCTTGTGTTTTGTCGATGTAGGCGGCGGAATGAGAGCGATCGAGGCGGAAAGCAAGTTACGAGGTGACACTCACTACAACAGCGGGGAGGCGCAGCGGTAAGCAAATTGTGCCATCTATTTTACATGAGAACCTTCCACACAAAGAGCATGCAATTCCATGGGTCACTGCCAAGGGCACACACCGGGAAGTAGAAGTATTCCAAATACCTTTTTGCTAACTCTAGCTCGGCCAGATCTTTAGCGTAATTTTCATTGAAAGAAAAAAAGCGAAATTTGAAAAGTTAAATTGTTAAACTTCAATCCGTCAAAAACACTTTAAAACGTTAAAACAATTTAACACTTTACTGCAAAACCTTTGGCTAAACAATATTGGAATACTTTAGTTAACACAAAATTGCTCGACTTTTCTGTGGGTGGATCTCTTACCAACTATCTAAACACATGACCGTATGTTCTCCTTCCTTATATTACATATGGATGGTGCTGAAGAGGCTTCTTGGGTAACTTCTTATGTATTCATACTTGTCTTTGACAAGTCGAGGATAAACGTCACGATCAAATCATAGGCAACATAAAGGTAGGAGAGTGGTTTGTAATCCAATACTAAAAAGTAAAAACAGTTGAATTGAAGGTATTGGTTTGTAAGAAGCGCGTTATGATCTGATGTGGTCGTGTTTGCCGTAGCACCACCATCGTACCTGCTCCTGAACCGCGTCATTTGTCACGGAATTCTTTTCTCCACATTGTCGTCAAAAGTAAAACTACAAATATAGGTAGACAGTGATTTTGTGTGATATCGCAATAATGACTTTTCTGAGTTAATAGTTACCATAAAAGATAATGCATAATTATCTTCAACCCGTTGACTATCACACACTGATACGATCTATTCAGGTAAACACCTGCTTATTGCATTTTCCAAATAAAGGGAAGATGAGTGCAAGTGATGATAATGAACTTTGTTAGCGTGATCTCGATGAGATTCCAGCGGAAAACCTGTACAGATGTAGGGTGATATACATTTAAATTATTTTGTAAGACTATAAGTTCTACCAGCGTGAGTGTGAATACATTTCTTAGTATTTCTAATCTTTCTCATACTGTACAGAGCACAGCTTTTAGCACTTTGAATACATTTTCTTCACTTGCTATGAATTAAATATTGATTGCAGCAGACACGTATATATGGATACAATAGAAATACGTTGCCTCACCGACATTTAGATATTGCCTCCTTCCATCGTCTGTTTATTTTCCCAATAGCGTGTTATAATGGGATGTCCTGGGGTATCTTCTATTTGCATGTGTATTAACTGGACTAATCACTGTACAAAATCAAATCAATACCAATCATATCACATGAGAGGAGTGTTATATGTCCTGTGGGCGCTGACTCCGCTGAGGGAAGTGTGGATATAACTTAGTTCAATCTGAAAATTTCAAAGCTTTTGAATAACAACTCAAGACAGTATATATATATATTTATTGACTGTAACGGAAGTTACAAAGTGTTAAGTTGAAAGTATTCTAATTCGATGTTGCAAAAGTTGAATATTGCCTATTTTTAACCAATTATTATCATTTGATGCATTGCTTTCTCCCCTTGAATTCAACAATGTCAAAACCGTGCTAAGTTAGTTGGAAGTATCATAATTCGATGTTGCAAAAGTTGAATATTCTTTATTTTTAACCAATTATTATCATTTGGTGCATTTCTTTTTCCCCTTTAATTAAGCAATGTCAAAACCGCCACTGTTTACAGGCATTGTGTCCATTAATGTTGCATTCTCGTGTAGTTAGCGTCATCAGCACAACCTTAGCTCCAGAAAGTGGAGTATGTGTATGTATAACGCTAGTTTGAAATCAGACCACCACAGTACTTACAAGTACGATGGGTTTATCAGTTGTACCGGAGTAGTTTTTGTGAAAAAGACCGTTTTGACAGCAGCTGCTGAGTCATTCCTCAACACTGCATATCATAGTACATCTATTTCTATCTGTATGTTTTCACAAATAGCGTAGGCGGACAGAGCAGGACCAAAAATCTGTCCCAAAAGTAAATACCTGCGGTTGTCGATTTTTTGAGGAAGCTTTAAAACGAACGCACAGTTGGCTTAAGAGCATACCCCCTGAGTGTGCGCAGTCGTTAGTCGCACAGTGCAATCAGCCTTTCGTCTTCGTTTCGTTGGATATTTTGGTTGCCGGAAGGTATGAGGGTTGTTTATATTTCCAGTCTTGTCGAGTCCAGCTGACATGACCGATTACTTTAATGACAAAAGCTGACCTTAACGCAAATATAGATGTACTATTTCTGTAGTTTAGTATTTACACATTTTCGCAAAGGCTAGGAGGGTATAGGTCAGAGGTATGTGTATTCTGTGCGTGCCAATGTGTGTATATATACATGTATATATATATATATATATATATATATATATATATATATATATATATATATATATATATATATATATATATATATATATATATATATATATATATATGTATATATATATATATATGTATATATATATATATATATATATATATATATATATATATATATATATGTATATATATATACATATATATATATATATATATATATATATATATGTATATATATATATATATATATATATATATATATATATACATATATATATATATATATATATATATATATATATATATATACATATATATATATATTTACACACACATATATATATATATATATATATATATATATATATATATATATATACACACACATATATATATATATATATATATATATATATATATATATATATATATATGTATACATAGTTTTTAGTATTTTCGTTTGAAATAAGAAAAATGTGCATTTTTCAAATTTCAGAGTTCTTAACCTTTGATCAAAGTCATAATTGTTAGCCTTCCCTCCAAAATACAGCCCTACCTATGTCAATTCTCAAGCAAATCTGTTCACATTTAAAAGCCAAACTGCATATTTGAATCAACCATGTTTTATTTCATTGACGGCCTAGACAGTCACAGTTGATCTGATTAGGAGAAAAGCGTATAGGTTTTAATGTGTAAAATTCTCAAAATGACCAGTAATCACAAATAAACCTCATAAGCTCTTTTAATTGAGAACACATTTAAGATCGTTGACATATATTACTAATTTGGATGTTAGATAATAAGGGTACTCTATTTCTCTTCTAACCTAATCGATGTAAGGGTCAAATCTAAAGCTCATTAAACCAAACTTCTCTCTAGTTATCACTGTTTAATACTAATTTTGATATATAATATTTAAGTGTTGAGTAAAAATGTTAATTTCGTGACGTCCACGGAGGAAAATATCTTGTGATATAGTTGCAATGATGGTTGAATGACTGTGGACTCATTAGCCCTAACCCGTGTTTACACGCATAACAACATGTTACTTAGCGCACCCTCATGCTCCATAAGAGAGACTGACCAGACAACATTTGTCCTGAAGCATCCCCTGTCAACGTCCAAATATACATGGCCCTAGCTGGGGTAGTCTCCCAAAATATTGCAACCAGCTACAAACATTCTTTACCAGGCGTCACTTGTCATGACGCGCACACTTATACATACTTACAGCATGGCTACTAGCTTCTACTCGAATTGTGTCTAACCATTACATTGACACTTTTATAGGGCGAACACACAGGCCTTGAGCAATGAGTGATCGTCATACATATGAAGTTGTGAAGTACACAAGGCGTCATGCGAGTGTATGAAGACAGTAAAATGAGAGCATTTGTGGGCCTTGGCCAACTTACTGAGGGCTTCAAGACGAGCTCACTCTTGCTCTTTGAAATCTGTTTACTTGAATAAACACGTGTTAGCCAATTGAGCTTAATAACTAACTTGCAAAAGGCATATGAAGATTTTGTACGGAATAGACCTTTGCTTTGGAGGTTTACCTATATAATGCAAAGCCATTCGCATAAAGGATCAAGCGATATTGCAATATCACATGTGAGCCGAGGAGTGACGAAAGACGTTTCTGGAACTGTGCTCTCTTATTGTCGTCGAAATGAGACATCAACTAGGAGCGATTGCTGTTATGTAATAATGACAGCCCGTCCTGCGGGACAATCTAGAGAGTGGAGTTCTCATAATGAAATTGGAGATTGCAGTGTGTGGGCAAGGCGATTCCATGGCCGTGTGTAAGAGGACTGTATTGTAAGACACATACATCAATCACACGCCTAGTTAGTGCATGAGCGAACATGACAACGACTTCACGCCGTACAGTCCGCCAACACGCTCCACTTCCGATACTCTCTAACTCAACTTGTTGGCGACATGTAGCCGTGGTCACATGACACTAGAATATGTCTCCCAGGGAGCTCTATCCCTACATGACACCATCCTTCTCTATGTAATTGCATAACGTATGATTGTGTACTTCTGCAGTTACAGTCAATAAACATACACTACAATGCAAACTAGGATGCGGCTCCCAGGGAGGTCTATCCTAACCACAGCCAGGGTTGCTGAGTCTGGGTGATACGTATCCTGTAGCCGGCGTGATAGAGATAATAACGATTTCAAATTAAGGATACGTACCTAACAATCCACTATTAACCACATTTTGACACTTTCTCACCCAGAGTTCCACTAGATAGGTATTCATTTGAATGAATCATAACTTTGAAAACTTAGGAATGATACGTGTATATATATTCGCAAAATGTTCGATGGACAGCCATCGGGTGACATACTATGGACGTTTCCATACCATTTATTCTATTTGCTTTAACTGAGAACTGATCTCTATTTCAATTAGCACCAGCACCAAAGCTAAACATATTTCTCTCAACGGAAGACGTTCTTCTAGGATGTTCTAATACATTGTCAACTGCAAACACTTATTGCAGGTATTCGTGTTATCGCCTTTTGTAATTCCAATTTAGTTTACTTGGCTACACATACAATTGAAGTATGTTCAATGCAAGGACGGCCCAACTTAGAGTAACGTTAACACTAACTGCTTTATTGAAATAGACCTTAGCCACACGCCAAGCTACTTATGCAAATGTTGTCTTTATTGTTCTTCTTGGTAGGATCGCTGCAGCAGCAGCTGCGGTAGAGTTATCTGTGAAACCCATTCTCCGTGCTGCCAATGGCCTGTGTAGCGCCGCGATAATGGGCCTCACCCCTGGTTATTGGCATAGCCTTCCAGTGCCATCTAATTACATTTGGGCACAACTAGAGCAAGTCACCCGCCCATCTGTGTCAGCGGCGGCAGCAGCGGCGGCAGCAGCGGCGGCACCGGGACTGCTGCTGCTGCTGCTGCTGCTTGATCAAGCTCATTAACAATGTCATCTCATCTTAGATAATCATCACTCTGCTACTTAGGGCACCAGTGCCCGCCGGATGGACTGGGCGCATTCTGGTGTGCTAACACTCGGCTCTGTAAACCTTACCACATTACATGTAATGTCGCATCGTTTAGCAAGGCGCGTGTGGACATTACTGTAAGCTCACTCTGTCTCACACGCTTGTTTTGACAAGCTTCTAGGCAATTTAGTTCAGCTTCCAAGTGTTGGGCAGTTGTAACCTCTTAGATTCACTGTAGATCCTCACCCATTAAAAGATCACCTCCATTATCAGTTCTTCCTACCCTGAATAGACTTTCTGCTCACTTTTTTGCATTAGAAAATAAAAACTCTGGAATGGGATCACTTGTTACAACACAATATTATCCCGATCCCAATTCTACGAGGCTTCATACAATTATCACAATGTTCAAGGTCCTAATAGGGGGTCAATTCATTTCGGCATCTACTCATGACGTCTTTGTGGTAGATGGATGTTGTATTCATAACTGGATAGCCACAAATACAATCAGTCACTGAGTTTGAAAACTTACATATCTAAGACATAAAGGCAAACTAGGTAATCGATTAAGCAATATATATATATATATATATATATATATATATATATATATATATATATATATATATATATATATATATATATATATATGTATATATACATATATATATATATACATATATATATATATATATATATATATATGTATATATACGTATATATATATATATATATATATATATATATATATATATATATATATATATATATATATATATATATATATATATATATATATATATATATATATATATATATATATATATATATATATATATATATATATAAACACAGTTCCCCCACCAATGCTTGGTTAGGAGCCTGATTAGAGTATATGATGGATGAATGTATGTAAGGGTGAAAGCGCTAGTTCTCTAGTAGCAGTAGGTCCTACTCTGGCTCCCCCACTCACCTAGAGTGATGTATTGGGATCCCGGCATGAGATATCGCATACCGCAGAGCGTGACTTTATGATAAACCGCCCTGACTGGCTGGAGACATAACAAACACATCGTCGCATGCAACTGTCGATTAAAAGGGCAGTGTTTTCTCTAGACGCGGGCTGTGCTGGTGTCTGCCTTGCTTAAGAATCCATCGTAAAGCCACGGTAACACCTGCCGTTTATGGTGGGGCAGGTAGCTTTGGGCGCTGCCAGACAGCCATTAGGGCTGGCAGTGGGGGACCATTAAAAACAGCCTTTATAGACACGTGACTCCTCGCCGCCCTCCACGCCGACGCGTCAGATCGATGCATGCAAATATACACTAAATGAATTTGTAAATAGAAACCTTCAGCCGTTCTGTTTCAGGGACTGAATAAATTGGGATTGAATTGAATTGTTAGGGGATACGCCATCCAACTTGGTGATTTCTGCGCCATGGATTGATTAATCTGGTGCAAAGTTACATGTAACTTCTAAATCTAGCGCAATCGTTAACTCATAGACGTGCTCCCTATGTACGTGTGGTCGACAATACCATTGTTACTTCCATATCAATATTTGTCGCACTTACCATCTCAGGAAAACTCCGATCTCAGCACAATATGTTATGTACAGATGTAGAGAAAATCGGAAAGCAAGGTAGGGAGAAATTGGAATTATCGTCACATTTCTGTCATCTTCTTGTGGTGCCGACCGTTAACAGCAAACGTTGGCGGAAAATGTTAACAGAGATTTTCTTCTGCTGATCTAGTAGAGTTTGTAGATATAGAAACGTTGATCGTATCAACCACGAGCCTTGGCCAAACTACCCGTCATATCCTTAAGCGTGTGAGTCCTGTCTCTTTTCCTCATATATTCCATACAATGGCATATTCTAGCAAATATTTGAAAAGAAAATGTTAAACACAGCGGAACTATTAACCTTTAGACAACGTATTGCTTAATCCTACAGTTCATACGTATCATAGATTCAGAACTCTTTTCAAGTGTACCTTTAGGGCATTAAAGTGTTAATAGCGAATGTGGTTCATGTATGTATAGTATTTTTGTCGACTGAATCGGTCGTATACAGAAATGTACAAGCAAAAAACCTTTCATACTACAACTAAATCTTTGTGTTGCTTATTATAGGATTTAAGGTGCATATGATGTTTGGCAATACCGCATACAAAACTGACAATAGTGTCACTATAGCATTTTGCTAAAATTGGTCATTTCATGAAGAGTTGAAACGAATCGTCACTGTATGTATTCCGGAGAGGAAAAGTAATGTTAGTAAAGTTTGTTAAAGTAGGTTAAGTACTTTTTACAATTTCAAATTGTACATGTGCACAATTGAATTTGTATTGCTATTCATGTGTATAAAAACTCTAGAAGGCAAATCTTAAATGTACCAAATAAATTGCACAGATCATCATATACATTCATCTATGTTTGGCTAAATTTGCCTATTTCCATGTTCCTCTCAGCAGTGTATTGGCCTATATTCATTTGCCTAAACATCTTATATTGGATGTTCTTCAGAGAATTTGCTTTGCCCTTTTTTGATCAATTACATCTTTGGTACACATAATTGTAATGTATACTATTAATGTCCGCTTTTTGTCAGTGCCTAAAAGTGTTCCCCTTTATGCAAATCTTAAGATGGCCTCCCACAGTAGATTGGAACCAGTTGTCCAGACATTTCCTAATTCTAATCGCTAGTATAGTATAGTACTTTATTTGCTGTAATCTAGTTACAAAATGTACATTCACTATAAACTGGTTTTATGCGAACCGCAAAAATCAAATACAAATAAAGTGGATCCTAATATCCTACCCACATTAACAGAATACCGGGAGCATTATAATAGAAAAAAGGAAAACAAACAAATAAGCCGGCCACTAGGGCATAGTTTACATTTTTGGTTATCTTGGAACAAATGCACGATGTCTAGGCCAAGTTCTAATCTATGTGTCAATTTACAGTTTTGTCAGTTCAATTACATTCAGATGGAAATAATTGAGCTATGATGAAGAGGTGTCCGTGCTAATTAAATATTTTATTATAGCACCCTACACTAAATTCCTATCGAATGCAATCAGTTGATTTCAGTCGTAATTAGATAAATGTATGCTGTGGTGTAAGAGGCTTTATTCTGTTGGTGATACGGTCGAGATGACCTCATTCTCCAAAGAAGCGATGTCTCCAGAAAACCAATGATCAGATTAGAGGCTGCACTAGCGTCTTGGCATATGCCGCTAGAACAAATCGTCACACAATTGTCCCGTCTAGAATATGACGGAATACGAAAGCTGAGCAGAGCTTCAAGGAGCTCAAAACATTCGCTCAAAGGGAGGTCCCCGTGACTGTGGAGAAAGGTACTTTTAGGACACGAATATTTTATCGAGCCATGCCAAGCCGACAGGATGTGTACTATTCACCCACAGCACACAATGCAGCTCCGGGGGAAGTAACTATGAATTCCATAGACCTGATGAGACGGTGGCCATTCAGGGAACTTCACAAGAGCGCTGGTCGTCCAGTGTTAGGTATAACTTCCAACATTATTACAAAGCATTGCTTGGTTATAAGAGATTACTTTCTAGTGCACGAATACATACATTGTATTTAGCTTAGAACTGAATGTCGACCCTACGTCTCAATAAAGAAATCTTTCTGGGAAAGTATATAGTTATCTAGCCAGTTATGTAATTGATGTTGCATAGAATAGCAATGGATATGTAGAGCAAGAGACAGTCGTCACTAGTAAAAGACAAGAGTCTTATCACTTGAACTGTTATACCCACAAATACTATGCCCTCAAAGCTTTCAAAGACTAAATAAAAATTGCCCCTTCTACCGTTTTAACCTTGTTTTAGTATCTGATAGGATGTGATTCCGTTTCCTTCCACTACTCATACCTGGCTATTCACGGATTAGCTTAACCCATTCATACCCGTAGCAGCCAAAACTGCCTGACAATTTTGGTGATATCTTTCTAAGAGAAGGAATATTCAGAACATATTTGAAGAAGAAATGTTCATCAGAACTCTGTCTATAACTCCTCTTCAAATATCTTGCGAATTTATGCTTCATTCCAAAGTTATTTTCAAAAGTTTGACGGGTCCAAACAATGCTGGTCAAGTAGATCTCCAGGTATGAATGGGTTAAATATGGCAGAAAAAGTGACGATAACCGGAATGCCATAACCCATTCCGTTGAGTCAAACGCGATACTCATTATAACGGTAGATTGCCGATGAAGTGTGTCACTTGGTAAAATCTGTCGTAGTTTTGCTAGTATCGTGTCTTGAAAATGTTTATTCAAAGCTGAAGAACGCAAGCTTAAAGATATGCCACCTAGTTTTCAAATGTGTTCACTATGTGACAATATTTCACGTATTTCAATGCAATGTCCTGCAAGAAAATAGAAATGATATTATAGAGAAATGTACCCAGAATTTCAAAAGCTGAGAACAGTGTTCGAAGGTAGTCCCACTAATGCTCTGAAATGCCCCACATTTTGCCAATTTTTGCTTTTGTATTTGTTATTATGTATCAGTGTGATATAGGCAATGCAGCATACGATGCAATTGGCTAAAAAGATGGCTTCAATATAGTAAACATGTTTTATTTTAGGATGTATGCAAGCATATATTTCTCTCTGCCAAGGAGTGGTCCACAGTGCAGACAAATAATTCCAGCGCTACATGTAAATGCCTGGGCAGCCCCAGCATGAAACACGACCCCACGCCTGATTGTCGCCAGTTTCATGGACAAAGATGCTTGGATGACCTCACAACTGAAAGTAGCTTTGATTCACAAACTAGGTGTGTTTGCCTTGATTGCCTTGATTGGCCTATTATTTTTTTGACATGTTGTCCATGGGTGTTTTTACAACAAACACCAGACGTCCGGTCATCTGGTGCAGCAAGTATATGCCTGGACTGTATGTTTTGCATAGCGATATTCTCCAAAACGCTTTCACAACAGCCATTGGACGACCTCTTGTGATGGTGTGTAGGGACAAACCCTTTTTAGGCCTAAACACGAATTTAAAAGCTCATGTATCTTTCTTTTCAGGCTGTAAGCTCATCTTGCCACTCCCTACGTGCCAAAGTGCTCGTAAACGTGAAACTCGAAACATAGCTGTGCACAGACCAAGCGGCACTGATAGTATTGCGGCCTGAACATGCTGCTCAGGTTTAATATTACCTAGAGTTATTCACTATGATGTTAATTTCTCCGTTCTGAAAGCACCTTTCGAAATATACTTGTGGAAAAATATAAATGAGATCCTGTCTGATAAATCCCCTTCAAATATCTCTTTATTTTCTGTTTTCATAAGAAGTAATTTTCAAAGTATCCAACGACGCAGACGATAATTCTAAGATACGAGCTTAGGCGCGAATGGGTTAATACTGAATCCGGCGCATGCTCTACAGGCCTAGCGCCCTTGCCGCACTTAAGGTGCTTGTTTGGTGGCATACCATCAGTCATTGTGTACCCTCCAGCTCAGGTCTTACCAGCTAATGCGTTTTCTTGGAGAGTTTTGATAACGAGATATAGCATCTCATCTACCCCCTGCTTCACCCCAGGGAGGCTAGGCCGGCGGAGGAGGCACATCTTACACCGCTGTTTAGATTAACTCTAGATCAGCGTGTTACCTCAACTCCCAGAGCAGCATTCCAATCCAGCAGCATAAAAAAGGCCAGCTCTGAGTGCAAAGTCTCAAAGATAACGTGAAGAAATTCCTAAAGACGCATAGTAGGTATTATGCTAGTTTTAACAGGTCAAGAAACAGTTTAGCATCTCAGAAATATGCAATGTATGTGATTTGTTGGATACGTGAGGATGTAGCTCACATTGTAACCCACTGGCCTCTCTTGAAAGATCTTAGCTATTTCTATCTGCAGTGCAAACATAGTCTGTTCTCTTTGTATATACCGGTACATATATCGACCGTAATACCATTTACAAAATATAGCATCAACAAACACGATCGATCTAATAAAACAGAGCATACAACCAGCAGCAAAGGAACTAGTGTTACAGGCAGTTGAACAGAACACGCTAGATAAGTCAAAATAAGGTTTTGATACTTTAAGTAGTCTAATATTAGATCACTCACCCGTTCATAACCAAGGGGTAGACATGATACCAAAGATATTGTAATGTCTTTAAAAAGCCTACATATGTGGAAGAATGTGCATTACATGTATTGATCTGTTAAGTACATAAACATATCTTGGTAACTGTGAAACAACTTGTAAATCTCATAATGCATTTTGTATAATCCATCTCTTTATTCTTGTATTATTGCAATATGTCGTGCCTACTTTGCATAGTCAGCAAAATACATAAAAGTACATGCCCGAATATAAGATTATGAATATGTAAACACTACCACGGAATAATTCCATGGTGTCATCGTTTATTACACAGCAAAATATTACAGATGTCAAACGGCTGACGAATATTTCGGACGTCCATTTGCTGTCAAATATTTTTGCTGTGTACAATGTACATCAACGAGTATCAAATACAAATCAAACTCTTACAGTTTCCAGTAATATCCAACATACGCAGTTTTTATCTATTGAATAGTACGATGATGCATGCAATATGATTTGAGGTTGAAGTTCTACTCAGTAAAACTACTACTGCTGCTTGTCTACTGCTACTGGTGGTGGTGCTATTGCTACTACTACTACTACTACTACTACTACTACTACTACTACTACTACTACTGCTGCTGCTACTACTACTACTACTACTACTACTACTACTACTACTACTACTACTACTACTACTACTACTACTGTTGCTGCTGCTGCTGCTGCTGCAGCTAATTCTACCACTACTATCTTCTATATCACGTTTGCGTCATCAAGGCCATTTTGTGTGTTAATATCATATAAAAGCATCCGAACATTCTTCAAAACAAAGCCCTGCGGATAGACGAAATTACTTTGCACTTAGGGATGTAACCATTTCTGAGTTAGTGGCAAGATAAATGGGAACTTCTCCGTCACATATCCATAGGTTAATTAAATAGAATCACGATCGATAATAGCCAAACCTCACGAGCCTACTTCTCTTCATCTCCACCGTGACGGGGTTGGATTGTTAACACGATGGGGATCTGGAATTGTGGAACATTTAAGCCACTTCCATTGGAAGGTAAGACGGGCTTGATGAGACACAGAGCTAGAATGTGCGAGCGAAGGTCGCAGCTAAACGCACACGTATATTTGTTTATCATATCTATCTATCTATCGACCGATCGATCGATCTATGTATGTCTGTATCTTTATTGACAATATCTTTAAGACATAAAATGATACAACTGTCACAACAAATGACAAACTCACAAGTACACACAAAAGAAAATGACTGAAGCATAATGAACGGAAAACATTTGCGTGTTCGGTGATACAATGTTAATACGCTTCTCCTTATGCAAGTAATGATTAATATTTTAGACTGAACGAGTAATTTTGTCTAGAATATCAAAATGCACACTAGCACTAGGCATTTTTATCGTTCCGTGAATTTCCTCTCCAAATGATTGTTCACGGGATCTGAATAAAGCTTACCCTAACAATAGGTAGACTCCTGCTATATGCCAGCTGGACTCTAAATCATGTCTGAATTAAACATGAGTTGCGTACGGGTGTAGATTACCAAAAGGCAGCCTCTCAAAACGCCAAGAAACAGTTACCGGGTTGCCTTCTCTCTATTACGGTACGAAAAGTTTCATGCATAAAAGAATCATGGCATGGAAACTTTATTTATGAAAATGAAATTTCCTTGCATGAAAGTGAAATTTCTATGTATGAATTTTCCATGCATGAAAAGGAAATTCCCATGTAGGAATATGAATAATTTGCCAAAAGAAAATACGGGTTAAAATGCCATGCATGAAATTGTGTAAGCCTAATTAACCGTGAAAATGAGACAAATACCCCTAAAACGACCACTAAGACAATCGCTGAGGACTGATACTTGTAAATACACTTAAGTTGTCTAGAAATATATCCTTGTTTAATTTGCAATTATGGCAGTATGCTAGTACTTAGATTATCCTATTGGTTTACTCGTTTGTAACGTCTGGTGTAGAGATTTTCTCAGACCGAACGTTTTTGTTTAATACCGTCGCATAAGCTCAAACAATTATAATTTGCAAGTTAATTAAAGGTTACATAATTGTAAATGATAAACAAGCATGAAATGACAACCTAGGTTACCTATAATAACACTTTGTGGTAACACTAATCTATGATGTGGTCATTAGGACAAGTTTACATAACATACAAGATGAAATCTGCTTTTAGGCACTTGTCTCTCTCGCCGCAAACCTATGGCATATGGATATTGTGACTAGCCAGTTCCGTTGCAATAACATACGAGTCGGTAGATGAGGGGTAAATAAAGGGTAGATGAGGGTAGATAAAACCAGCGACCCCCCAATGCGGGAGCTCACTCGCATACCTCCCGACGACAGTCACTTCCTGGTACCTATACCACTTTGCCCTGTGCGTATTACATCTCGACAATAGGGGTGGCCCTCTCGCAACTAGAGGAACTAAAACGTGCACACACTTAGCGTTTAAAATCATCTTTAAAACTTTTTTCCGTAGATTAGTTGTAAGTCCAAATGATTCTATACTGCCAGCGTTTTAGCAGAGGTTGAATGGTATGATTGAAACTTGCCAATACAATACGTTGTATCCTATGTTTAAGACTGACAGAACTTTGAAAGTAAAAATTCGCTAAGATTTATAATTCATGTTAATGGATTGCAGTCGCCGGGTTTACCATTCATTCGCGAAAGTAAATTATGTAAATTGCAAAATGGGATTTAGGCTTTTTGTTCATCATGAAACATCATTCCTAACACGTACTGAAACATGCTCTGACATAATTTACAATGGTGTATATGACTTCTGCCAAAAAAAAAACAGTTCCCCAGTTTATGCTTTGGGAGATACATGTATAATGTACCAAGCATTTGCTCTGTCAAAGCGTCGCATTGGAACCTACATTCTAAGGAACTACTAACTATAATGTATGCTGAATATGCTGTATAGGGAACACCCAATATGTGTTACCTATCTATATATATATATATACTGAGTAATTGCAATGAATCAAAAGCAAACACTACAAATAACATATTTCCTTGTACTTGATTATGAAAGGAACCAAATAAGAATGCATGCAGTGGTGCAATAAGTCGTGGATGCAATGATAGGAAATGGCGTCAAAAGGTATTGTTAAATTTGGGCTTAATTTTTCACCAAAGTAAAATATCTAAAGACATTTCTATAGTGCTATTCATGTTTGTTTTATTATTACATTTTAAAAATAGTTTTTAGAACTTAGGATCAAAGTTGTCAGGTCATGCACGAACTTAGATGCATATAGATGAGATCTAGTTTATCCAAGGGTTTGTACTCAACAGTATCTATAGGTATGGATTCCAGCTCCCCCTGTGCATACGGATAAAAGTTCACAAATAACGTACAACAAAGTGTGCCGCACATGCATTGTTTTCAAAACAACAGTTCATCTTTATTAAAAGTCAAGTGGCCCCCAGCATGGCCAAGTACGTGGCGGTTCTATGAGCACCATAGCAAGGTAGATCGAGGCGTACATCATGTGATTAGATGGAGTGCTTGGAAACAAAGCGCCGATTTACAATTTCATTAGGGGTCGAGCAAGTGCGCAACCCTTGCCCGTACGCAAGCTGTTTCGACCAATCACAGCTGACCTCTCCAGGCTCAGGAATTCATTAGAAAGTAGTTCGGACCTTAAGAGTATGAAGGCGGAAACGTTATTAATGTGAGGAATGTGCGAATAGCCCAAAGCCATCAAAGCCATTATATTCCATACTCCCCACATGCAATGCTTCAATGCCTTTCATTACTGGGGGTTAGAATGATGGTGGCGGGTTTCGTGCGAGCGCCATCATTGGCGGGCCACGCCGGCCAATCTTCCGCCTCATAGGATACGTCTTACAGGAACACCCTATCAATCTTAGCGGCGGCCCTCTAGCCTACTTCTCCTCATCCTCTTCCTCCTTCTTCTCGCGTCTCTCCTGATGCTAATATCACAACAGAAAACAGCAAAAAGATACATCACCAAATATGCAACAAATACAAAAAAGGCATACCCTCTTTCCGTGCTTTCTTTCAAGGTAGAGTTAGTAGGAGCAGGAGGAGAGTGCTGCTGTTGGTACAATTGTAAGCAATGCCGCAGACACCTAACGCAGGCCGAACACATCACTTACACGCTAGCCTGTATGAATACAAGCTCTTCTGCATTGTTCCCACTCTTTCTTCTCGCTCTGTGCCTGGTACTACCAGACCAAGAGACTACTGGTATCAAGCATGGCACGCTATCACCATATATGCTTTTGATCTGAGGAACAAACAGCCGTAGCTGGGCAGATGCACCATTAACAAAACGGAAACCAACGGGAAGCCACACCCTTTTAGCGCTCCGCCCTTCTCCTCCTCCTCTTCCTCATCATCCGCATCCTCCTCCTCCGCGCTTCAGCAACTGCTGATGTTACTAAGCGACAAACACCCAGATCCATCACTAATCACGCAGGCTGGAATCGCTAGACCACGGGAAGCCACACCCAGTTTCGCGCTTGGTCTGACTTGTGGATTAAAACTAGATTTAGTTCTATTTGGTCCATCAGTAACAGTGACGCAACCGGAGTTGCCGTGAACACGCATGTTAAGTAGTCGCTCTTCTAGAAGTAGTTTATCTTGGTTAAAGGAAGAGCCTGAACAAAATGCTGTAAAAGTCAATTATGAAGCGATTTGCAGAATTCATCTTGCATTAGGAAAATTAGATATTTGAGTAATGGGATAGGGACATTGGCAGCACTTGCTTAAAACTAGGCACAACTTATGAGGGTGTGAGACTAGTTATCATCACGACCTAGTAAGGGTATATATTAACGACTCCGACTCACAGACTAATTGTTCGATATAGTTACAATTTATCACATTTTAAATTTGCATAGAGTACCACATACAGACACGTACACGAGGTTCAAATAAATCAATCTTGGATATGACAGTATTGGATATGCATGTGCCACCATTTATATTGGTCCTGTTCCTCTGTACTTAGAATGTAACGACTACACTCTGTGGAACACATTAAAGACCTCTGTTAGTGCAGGAGCTTAATTAGTTGAGTGAGTTGTCATGTTTCCTCCTAGCTGCGCGTTTAAGAGCATTGTATCCACACTTAAGTCTTGTCCAGACATAAGTGGCACATGGAACACAAACATCAGTGGACAGGCTAGGGGAAAAATAATAAACATGACGGATTGGGAAGTCTTAACGGCAGACAGGGAGGATGGGATCATCCTTAAAGATAATAAACATGAGATGATGATGATGACCCTACTAAGAAAGTCTCTGGTTATATTCCCCTCTTGACATTGTTTAGGTGGCGTGAGTTATGGCGATAATCTATCTACTTAAGTAAAACTGAGCCATCCATTAATGTAAATCACTACAATCCAAAAGCAAAAGGCTTCAGTTGTCCCAAGATGAAACGTACAAACACAAAAATGTAATAGGTAATTAAAAGTAATACTTGTTAATTACCCTTTAAGTTTTTGCGATTGAGTCTGCGTTACAATTATGAGCGTTTCATCTGTATGATGGTTCCGTTTTTGTCTATACCTGTATTCCTTTTTGAACACTATTCGATTTTTGTACGAATTCACCTCTTTCAGATATGGCAAATATGGATGCATGCATATATTAGACATGTATAACCCTAAACGAGATCCAACGGATGTTGTCAAACGGTTTCAAGTGTACAGGTGTTTTAACACACATGCATTGTACACCTGAAAAAATTGCAGTAACGTGTTTAAGAGCTGATTGAGACATCAGCAGCATAAAGGACGTCACATGGATAGTGGCAGGGCATTATTTACACCCTATCTTACTGATCTATCACCGTCTGCCACTACCAATGTTGATTTAATTTGTCATAACTTCATTTGCCTGGTGTAGGTGGGTGATTTTTCTTGCGTGTAATTTTAATTTCCCCCTCCCTGGCCCCCTCGCGTGGCGATGCAGGCTGGTGACGTGATGTGACGGTTATGGTCATTAGCTTTGTCACTCTAACAATGATGGAATGCACCGATAGGGCTGTGATATATGGAGAGCCCAATCACAGCATGTTAGATCTCAGCACATTCCCTCCATCGACTCATGCATGGGCAGAGATGAAATAGAGATTCAGAAAGGAATTCATGGGAAGGTAGTCGATTCTAATATGGTCTACCTCGTACCACTGTGCGTGCACATAGATCGCTGTATCTTGCCACTGTCAAAAGTTTCGGGTTCGAGTACTACTTTAGGCGTGTGAGAATGCTACTGGTGACTGGGATTAATCGATTGCTTTACCCATGTGCTCCACATTCTCCGCTTACAACTGGCAAGTCAAGTTTATCCTTCATGAAACAGAAAAAAAATGTGAAGTTTCTTTTTTAGTAATTTGACAATCGAGAGATTTAAATAAAGGCACTTTTTTTATCATCTTTAAGACAGACACTGAGCATTGGAAGAATGGTCTCCTTATCATCTAGTATGTATGGTATTATCATGCACTCTGTTATGCCCATGGCATAGTTCAAATTCCACTACAATAATATTGCATACATACCTATTCTTATTTAGAATTGTTATCGTGACAATGTGAAATAAACATTTTATTTTGAAAATCCGTTTCATCGTTCCATCTTAAAGTGTATATTCTATTTAAGCTTTATGTCTTACAAAACATATTTTCTTAGGTAAGTAATAGGATATTTCAGCAGTTAATGCCATTTTTGTAATAATGGCATGATAAAGGATAAAGTGAAGAATTTAAAAATCTATGTGCTAAAAACATTGTATGTCGATATAAAGAACTTAGACAGGTAGGGCTAACAACATGTGTGTTAATGCACATGGTACTGCTGTCAAAGCGGGCTTTCGTCCCATGGTGCACGTACTTTGACAAACAAACAAACTTAGACGTGTTGTCGTACACAATATAAATGGCTATTTTACATTAAATGTGAAAGGTGGCAATGAATTGGTATGAACGCACAATATGAGCTTTACCCTGTGTATGTGTTGCGTAGGCTTTTGAAGTAATCAGTAGTATTGTAATCTCTAATGATAGTTCTACTAGATCTAGTACAATGCGGTCAATGCCTCTTATATTCTTGTGATTTTTTCAAAGATCGTTGTGTTTAGATTGAGATAATCAAAGGCTAATATGGAAACTTTACCATTGCCTGAACAGTGGCACAACGGGGCAGCTTTCTTTCCCAAAAGCTGCAAATGGAATGGTGCAGTCACTGAGGTGGTATGTTTACTGTGCAATCCCAACAAACGCCAAGCTTTTTGATGAACAATACCTGGAGAAAAAATCAATATGGCGGACAGAAAAAATACTCTGTGCATACGCATCCTCCTACATACATAATGCACAATGTGACTATTCCACTCTTCCGCTCAGCTGGTTACAAATCACGCTGCACTCACTCAGCCATCCAGACCAATCGCCAAACAAAATAGAACAAAGCATAGCAGTGTATAGGTATTGCACTCTATGTACAGCTAACAATGTTTGTATCGATATAAACCTATGCTAGGAAAGATAAAAAATGCTCACAACGCTTTCTTTCTTACTATCTTTTCTAGCTGCAAGGTTACACTGATAAGTCGGTCCAAATTAGAAGAAGTAACAATTTCTCACTTTTTGAGAGGTAAAAGGTGGTTCATTATCGTAGGCATACATACAGGTGAACTTGGATATGACGGACTCAATGGGACCAGGAAAATTGGTCCGTCATATGCAAAATCCGTCGTATACATATGACGAATACATGATATGCATCAGACTGGGACCAAGCATATCGTCCGTCATATGCAAAAATCCGTCGTACAGTGGTCCGTCATATCCAAGTTCACCTGTAATAGTATACTGTAAATTCGGAAAAGATTGCGTCTTTTTAGCGTTTTGCCTCGGACGCAAAATTGAAATTCACAATGATTAGTGCTGCCACTTTTAGTGTATAGCTGCCACTCCATGTTGCGGCCAACTCGCAAAGTTAAAAACCGCAAAAATCGATTTCTTTGTAAATTCGCAAAATTTACTCAATTTACTCATTTACACAATCTTGTGTGAATCTACAGTACATAATGGCATAGTTGATAATAATGTACTTATGCCCTTTACGTCAATTCACTAAAGTTGTAAGAGAAGAGAAGATTAGTGGGTCAATAACCTTTCTATTCAAAAGACTAACTTTTGTCTGTGTATTCATTTGTAAGAAGCACAAGGAAGACATGCTGGCGTGCATTCACTAAATAACTTGCAGAAATGCGCGATGGCATTTTAACAAAATCTCCCACAAATATAGGAGAATTACGACAGGCCCTGGAGGCTTCTCAGTGTCTTAAGTTATGACAACCAAAGAAAAGCTGTTACGAAGTCTTCTTAAAGTTTTCCACTGACACGTGATCAATAACTGTCAAAAAGGCTTTAAACTATCACATGATCGATATCCGTGGCAAATCCTATGTCCAAGTCACGACCGTTTCTACATGCAAACCGCCTATCAGTTCCCCCATCTTTAAGTCATTAACAGACCTATGTACAACAGAAGTGTGTCTTTTGATGAGTCTGTCTGGGGGCTAATCTACGTGTAGCTAATATTTCAAATGGGAAGTCACGTGAGGATGACGAGATGCGGGGGGAGATTGAGGTATGGCATGGCACTACTCAGCGCAAAAGTAATCCTTATTGATTGCTTTCACCTCGCCTAGTGATAGGTAAGGACTAGTAGGATTACCTTGTCAAAACTAAGGTTGTAAAAGAGAAGTACTATCTGTGCATATCATAATTGTATACTTTGATTATGTAAATGAGGGCCTAAAGATGCAATATACATGTACACGTTGATGCAGGCATTGGTGACTTTTAAGCCTATATAATATACAGAAAAAGGTGCATGCATACTATCACCTATACAAGTATGTGTGTAGGATGCATATCTCGGCTTTCTTGAGACTATACCAAAGTAGATATATTCCAAGTAGGTAGATGCATATCCCTGTGTCTTCTCTTCTATATGATCATCTACAGCGAAATGCAACTTTCCTCAGTAGTGTGCTCATAATTACAATTCACCGGTATCTCCTAACTATTGGATTGGTAGTTGAGGAAGGGCCGTGAGTTATCCGGCTTGTTTTCTGCTCGAGTGGAGCGCGGTGAAGTTTCTGATGAGCGGGCAGGTTTTACAGAGACGAGGAAAGAGTTCAGTTGTGCCAACTCACTAATAATTAATATCGTACCACTGGGACTGTAAATATTTTATTAGGTTCATCAATCCAAACACAAACAATTGGTTAATGTGTACTAGTGTGTATATCATTGACGGTATGCGCGTTAAGGGACACCAAATCCCTTCAGTAGAATCAGTTTCATGACTTTATTTTCTAAGGTTTGACCAATGATCCCCATATAGCGTGGGGGATCTGAGCGGCGCAGTAGGTAGAGTGATATTGATCACGACAGAAATGAACATTCTTGAGATCGTGAAGTATCACTTGTACAATTAACGAAATGAACAAAATATGGTCGGGTTAATTTATCTTTTACAATCAAAACACTGATAGCTATCACGTGATTCTGCAATGTTCTTCCCCAGGGGGAAACATAAATCTTCCGTACAATGGCAATTGGCAACTCAGCACATGACCAACGGTAATCATGTTTCTCTGTTTTGTATAAAACAAACATTATTCATTTAAACCAAGAACCAATGTTTCATGGTTCATTTTGATCAATGTTACGCTAATTCATTTTTCTATTTTCTAATTGAAAAATGTAAACTGTAGATTTGTTTTAAAATTCGAATCTTCATTTTCGTCTTCGCAGGTTTTTCTTTTAAATAAGCCCTACTTATCATTTTCAAGACGCACTGTGTAAGTTGAAATTGTTTAATAAAAACCATTTTCAAAACGTCTATTTCCATCGAGAATTAGAACACAATGTCGTATTTTTTCCCAATTTCGTATGGGAAAGAGGAAATTGGACATGGAAGAGGTATCCCTTGAGTGAGTGAGAGACCTTCGATGTGGGCCAGGTTTCTTGAAGTCCGAATACAACAGTCACTATTGCTTTACCATAGGGGTTGCATGTACACGTATCATTGCGGTTCAGCCACTAAAACAGATAGCATTGGCAAAAGGAACATGTGTGCTAAGAGATACGCAACTGCTAGGACATCACAACCATTTTATCTATGAGCGTCTTTAGGCGGTATTTCCTAAGCTGTCACTTGGACTGTCCCTGCTACCCTCTCTCTTAATTACGCCATGATAAGGCCATAGGAATGCACCTCGTGGATCAAATTATAGTATCCAATCTTTTCTTTGGATGTTGCCCACAATAAATGAAGTTTAACCCAGCTAATCTCACGTACACTTATGGTACATTCGTACACATAAACACACACATGTATGTATGTATATATATATATATATATATATATATATATATATATATATATATATATATATATATATATATAAATATATATATAAATATATATATATATATATATATAAATATATATATATATATATATATATATATATATATATATATATATATATATATATATATCCATATACATATATATATATATATATATATATATATATGTATATACATATATATATATATATATATATATATATATATGTATGTATATACATATACACATATATATATATATGTATATACATATACATATATATATGTATATACATATACATATATATATATATATATATATATATATATATATATATATATATATATATATATATATATATATATATATATATATATATATATATATATATATATATATATATATATATATATAAACGATTTTACGAATATGGATATGCAATTTGGGTCACCCAAGTCTACGACAAATCAAATTTGGATTCAACCTCACATTTTGTGAAAGACATTTTCCTAATGCACAGTGTATGTGCATCTGCCTTTGATAGACATCACGCAGTGACAGGCGCCATGACAATTATGCACTCAGACTGAGGTCAGTAGGGAAACAAGTGTCACCTCTCTTGTGTTGGTTAATATGTCTTGGCTTTAGGGTAAATATGAGGAGGCAGGCCAATGTGTCTGTGTTGGGAAAGGCATACGTTGCGCGTTGGGCGAGTGCTGCTGGTATTTTTCACTGCCACTGTGCGGGTATCCACTGCGCCTGATGATGGAGTAGAGGCAGTGTCGGGTCCCTAGCCGTCACGAATCACTACTCAATCAAAGTGCTCTCTCTGTTCACGCTACCTGATAGGTGTCGCTGCGCATTACGCAATTTCCCCAGGTAGCACTTCTAACTAACCCGCACTATAAACAACACAATAATAACCTGTCAAATGCTTTTCCAAAATCAATATAGCATGAACTCATCCATACCCCCTGCAGCTCATCAGTTATGCTACGCTTCAATTTCAACTTGCACCAGCAGAATTAGTCATGTTGTCTCTCACAATCCTCAGCTTCAATGCCATGACGAAATCCCCTTAGTCAGGTATTGTTCCACTAACATCATAAATCGTCTGGCACACTCTACATGCATATCTAATCATCCATTCGAAAAGTGTGAGCGATTTCCATCAACAGCGGTAGACAACTACATTAGCTAATGTCATGTGTGTTAAGTCTAGTTTTGCTGTATTGAGTAGAAAGAAAGCTCTTGGTGACAGTAATACAAACCTGTTCAGTGGGTAGGTATGTGGGGAGACGAAATACGTTGCGCATACCAATGAATAAACTCAACTTTCGGTAGTAATGATAAATAACTCTTGAAATTATCTCGTGATTTTGACAAGGTTGTGTAATAGTTGAATAGCTGTTATATATATATATGTATATATATATATATATATATACATATATATATATATATATATATATATATATATATATATACATATATATATATATGTATATATATATATGTATATATATATATATATATATATATATATATATATATATATATATATATATATATATATATATATATATATATATATATATATATATATATGTATGTATATTGATTAGCAGCACAATATTAGTGTCATTTCCTTAGAATTAAATGACATGTATGATAACGATGATCCATCAGAAGACAAAAACAGAGGTTAATTTCAAAGTGAATTCGAAGTATAATGTACATAGATGTAATAGCAAGATGGTATTCTGAGTTTATAACTGGGTATTTATATGCGCTGCTTACAGAATCAGGCACTCTAAGCATATAGGATTGAGTTCTAGAAAGGTAACTGTGCCGTAAAGTGATTAGCATGCCTTATGTATGCCAAATAGAGCAATCTCTATGGAAAGAAAAAGTCATACTTTACAAGTATCAAATGAAATTCCATTTTTTAATAGAATCATATTTTAGTATGATGTAAGGTCAAAAGTTCTTATTTATTACGCAAATGATAGCTAATTGTTAGACCGAATCACCCCTGCCGATTTGGGGCTGTACACGCTATGGCAAGCGCTTACAAAAAGTCGCTAAACGATATTTGATCATATCTAGCCTTCCATTAAATTGAGCTCCATTGTCTTTCTGTGAGGCTCCATGCAGAGTTGATTGTCAAATAACAACGCTGACTACGTGTTCTCCAGGGTTGTATAGAGTACAGGATGTCTGCTTAACTAACTTTGAATAGTAGCCACTTTCGGACTAGTTTCTGCATGTATAGACAAAGTCCTTTCCACGTACTATACAATAGGAGAGAATAACGAGGAGGGGAGATGGGGGAATGGTATATAAACACATCTCTACATCAAGCAAGTTTTATATCGATATTCTGGGCGTTCACCATCGTCCTTATCTCTCTTGATATGAAAAAAGGTTAATCCTAACCATGCTTTGTGCCCATTACAGAAAATCTTCGAGTTGATGGATAGCACTATAAAGCATAATCCCTTCCAATCGGGGATTAATGTCAAACTGGAATCAAATGTGTCTATAGATGAATATTTCGATATGGAAATCACCGGGGAGTTCAGGTGTCTGCAATGTTTGCTGCTTTATGCTTAATTGATAGGTTATTACTATGTGTAAAATAGAGCATGTAATAAAATAGCGGCACAAGCCCATCTCATCGAGGGTGATACCTACATGTATAGAAAACACATCCAAATGTTTACATATGCTACTGCACTAAGTGTTTTGGAGACACGTGGTATAAATATGTTGTCACCTTATTCAATACAGCTCATTGAAAGTACCATAAAAGGGAATGAATTTACTATGTATAGTTTCATAGCATGATACAACGTTCAAGCCTTATCAGAATTGTATGTTAAAGTGCTCAACGTGATGTGCCTTGAAAAGTTTTGCAAGATTAATTGAATATGTTCAAAATGGCTCAAAATGTTGGATTCAAGTTTAGAGGTAGTGATACAGGAATGCATATTCCTATTTGTAGATTTCCTTAATCATATATGTACAGCAGATTTACTGCAGCATCAAGCCATTATCAGAAGACAGATTCACATCCACAAAGATAAATCAAGAGCACTTATTTACTCTGAGCACTTGAAGTAATCAGCAAAATAGTAATCAATAGACAATTAATATGATGTTAAGATAAATCTTTTGGTTGATAGTCATGGTGAAAATCAATAAGATGTGCTGCATCCTTTTTAAAAGAGAGTACTCGCTAAAGAGTTGGAACGGGATGTAGGATGTGCATGATTTGTTGTCTTAGGATAACTTTATTTAATGATTACGAAAAACGCCACAGACGTATTGCTATATACCAGAGACAGTTTTTGTCTTTAGGCATGTAAGTACCAAACAACATAGCTTAAATATCAAACGTAATTGTTTCATTTATTCTTAGTCTTCTTAAGTTTGCTTGTAATGGAGCTTGATAACCCAGGTTACTGCTGTCGCATTTCTCATCCGGCAAGTACTCCCGTTGGTTTTGCAGTGTACTCTGGCAACAGTGTTCTTGCATTTCGTCAAAGTGTAAAGTATGGACGTTGTCTACGACCATGGATGTACTTGGCGCTACACTTTTAACACCAATAAGACTGTTGTGCTTGTCTATGGGTACGAGGAAAAGCATGGGAACTCTCGTGTAAGGGTTGTAAATTTGGGTGAAGACAACGTTGATGAAAGTGTAAACTTTGCCCATGTAACGGCTAACCTGTACCATAATAATCGTTCTGGTTTTGTAACACCGTCTCTGTAAAGCCTGGATCACACAGGGAGGACATGGCTCAAGACACTGCCAGGACGTGCCACGATCAGGAATTTCGTTCAATTCCTGATCGTGAAAGCGTCCCGGACAGTGTCCTAGCAAGATCGTGGGTGTCCTAGGTGCACCTACGACAAAGGGGTGATCGGGGCAAATACTTGGACATGTTCAAGTATTTGCCACGATCTCGCCAGAGAGCCAAGACAAATTTATTATCGCAGACACGTCCGGGACGTGTCCTGGACGGTTCCGGGACATGACCTAGGACAGTCGTCATTTTCTCGGGTACGTCGTGCGATTAAAGTTTGTGGTTTTGCGGTTATGAGAAAACCACCAAGTTTAACTGCAAGACACAACCAAGACATTGCAGACTGTCTTAGGACACGTCCCAGACACTGCTAGGAAGCTTCGCCGACATAAATGTTGTCCTGCTTGTCGGGCTTGTCCTGGCAAAATACTTGGACATGTTCAAGTATTTGCCAAGACAAGCCATTTGTCGTGACTGTACTCAGGACAACCACGATGCTGTTAGGACATGACCTAGGACACTGCCAAGATCATAAACTGAACGACATTTCACGTGACTTGTGCATCTTGACGCCATAATGAGGCTTTTTCTATGGGATGGCGTCGTGGAATTTGAAATTTTCGTTTTTCGTCACATTGATGCCATATTGTGGCTAATTCGTGACTAGCCAGTTGGAAGTAGTGGAGGGAACTGGAATATTCGGCGAAAACCACCGCTTAACCCCAAGTCACTGGCAACTTTCTCACATACCCAGGCCAGGTTCGAACCCAGGCAGTGGACAAAAGTAAAAAACACAAAAAAGATATATATAAAGACTTAGAAATTATCAATATTTTTTATGAAAAATGTAATAGAAGCAATGAAGAATAAAGACAGCTCTGAGTCTGAGTGTTGGAAAGTAATATTGTAACCCAATATCAATCTTGTAAGGTGGTCATGTGACCATGATCTGACCAATCAGCAAAGAATGAGCAGCAGGCATTGCACTAACATTGTCGAGGATGTGTCCCAGACTCGTCCAAGACAGGCTTGCGTGTCCCTGACATGTCCCCGACAGTACCAAGACATATCTAATTTGCATATTTTTTGAGCCTTTTCACCCACGACTTTGTCGGCTTCAAAAAAGTCGTGATGTCCTAGATGTCCTAGCTATGTCTTGGGTAAAAGTCGTGGCTTTTCCTGCCTGTGTGATCCCGGCTTAAGGCGAGGCGTCCACTTAATGTCGTGTCTGTTTTTTGGAATAAGGCAATATTGTCATACATGTACCATCCCCAACTGTAATGTTATTTTATTGAGTAGTGTAAATCCCTCTGCTTTATTTCGGCGTGAACTGTGTTTTTTTACGTATAACATTTAGTTTGGTCTAGAGCATCCTGGATACTTGGGTAACTGTGAGATAATGGCAAAAACGGTATATTGGAAATCACTCACTGGCCTAAATCAAGGCATCGATAAAGTTCTCTCGCTTGTATCAAGCGTAAGGTGAAATACGGAACTTGTGCAATGCTGATTGTCAGTTATGAGTCAGCGTGCAATGCATTGGACAGCTCCTCTATAAAGTTCAAACGCCAATCTTAACGTGTAAAAGTTGCGCTCATTCTAAGGAATCACGGAGATTTATAGTGGTGCCATTATAATGAGAAGTCTGTATGTACTAGCTACTGTTCCTAAACGTATCGCAGTCCATTGGTGGCGGCTAGCAGGAACATAGTGACACGATAGCACCATCGCATGCCAAACAGCAATCCCACCACCTCGCACGTCACGGAGGGGAGTGGCACTAATTGAGTGGGCATTAGAGAGTATTGGAATAAGACTATTTACCAGTCACTTAACAGTGCTTACAGAACGACATCGTCAATAACCGCTGATTACCCTGACCAGAAACTCACAGTATCAATGTAAGTAAGCACTGTAGCCATCACAAGTGGAAACTGAGAACATGTTGACAGAAATGATTGTAAATTCAGGAAAATGCATTTGGCTTTATTTGTCTGCCACTTGGCGGGATATATTGCGATTTGGAATTAGATTTTCTCACGTGTGAACTGTCATCTACCAATTAGTTGATTAAGGGAGAATTCAGTATCACGTGACTTGATATGACCCGCTAAAAATCAATATGTTGTCAAATCGCAAGCAAACAAGACATATCTATTTGGACAATGGTGACAGGTTATCTCAATATGCAATGCTTTTAGTGCCCGCATTCAATGGAACTGGGATATACCAAATACAATCCGCTAACATATCAGCGCTTGTTTTGATTTATTAGTGGTACATTATAATCATAATTCACACATTTGATGTAGTAGGCCTTATGTCATATTCAATGTATGACTTTGATTAATTCTAGATTATGAAATTAAAGTTTTCATTCCACCCGATAGTATGATTGTGTTGTTCTCTAAAATAAAAAGCACAATAAAAATCGTGACTTGAAAAACGGGAACCTACATGTAGTAGTGATATTGCCAAAACCTAATCTGATCTGTAAGTTAAAATAAACGAAGTGATATTAAGCGTCATTACAAAAGTACAAACTCATAGAGAAAGACATAAATAAACTACATAGGTACTTTATATGTTATATATGTACATGTATACGAACACACACACATATATATATATATATATATATATAAATATATATATATATATATATATATATATACACATATATATATATATATATATATATATATAAATGTATATATATATATATATATAAAATATATATACATGTATACTTATATATATATAAATATATATATATATACAAACTCATAGAGAAAGACATAAATAAACTACATATATATATATATATATATATAAAAATGTATGTATACATATATATATATATATATATATATATATATACATGTATATATATATATGTATATATATATATATATATATATATATATATATATATATATATATATATATATATACATGTAAATGTGTATATTGGTATGTGTGTGTATTATAGACGCGATTTTGTTCCCCCTAATTGAAAATGCAAATATGAAAGCAGAATATCAGCTGAAGAGCAGTACCAAATTTGCCTTGCCATACAAAAGCTTCTCAAACTAATAATCCGGTTGCATTAATAGCGTGCATCGATTCGTGTGCATCAGGATTCATGATTCAGCTTATAAAGTAAATGGAATTTCTGCAGCAAATTGCATGAATTTTATATGTGACCGTCGTCGGCGACAAATCCATAGAGTTCTTAATGAAGCCATGACCATTGCTGCAGACAGGCGTGCAAAGTTGATAACTGGCTAATCTAATACACTGGAATTCTATCAGTGCTATTTGCTGTGTAATTGGTCGTGTATTGAAGTGATAGCACCCCTCCCCCCGGTCCTCTTCGCCTTATATTGCGTATGCTAATTGGGGAAGAAACCACAACTCTCTACCAAAATAGCTATAAAGACGAGACACAGTTTCATTTGCTCGGTTTATGCAATGCCTATGTGTATTGGTTTCATTGTCTCGGTCTCGCATGTGGAATTAGCACAGTGACATAAAAATAGAAAACGGCAAGGCAAAATGCATTCCAATTAAACTTATCGTTTAATACGGACATTTACCTCAAACCTATATACTACTCTTGCTAATAAAATACAAATTAAACGATGTAATGGAGGCGGTGTATTGTATCTGACCTATATAATAATAATTATTGGCTAAATTTTCATTTACAAAAATATCATAATTACACAAAGGATATATAAAAAACAGGTACATGTAACATAAATGTATGATGGTACCTGTAGCAAACAAATTAGGTCATGCTGCCACATACGCCTAACCAAAACCATAATTAACTTTCTGGATTCTTGAAAACATTTTCAGTAGGAACATTTTTTCCTTCGCATGGACCTCCTATAATTCTTCAAGTGTCTTGTTTTATACGAAGCTAACCGTACTTTACTTAAATTTAAATAAGACCATCTAATATGCAGAATACATTATGTATGTGTGTGTGTGGACTTCTAAAATACATCATAATACAAGAGAGCTTAATGGGACAGTTCATACATTTCGTAAGATGTCAAGGTGAGTTGATATCCACCTGGGACATACCTTTATGCAGCGAGTATCGTATTTATCATCATTCAACGCATGGCAGAATTCCCTAGGTAGCCAAATATCACCCATTTAACATAACATTCATAACACTGCATATTTAGATGACCAACTCTTAAAGCCTGTCAGCACTCACTATTCGTACCTTGTGTGTGTGTGTGGCTATCACTTTCTTCACTGAAGCCCCTGGTGTCCGTGAACCAGGCGAATAAGGTCCATTATCAGTGTCGAACCATGATGCTGGTTATACGTCACCTTAGAGGAAGAGAGGGGAGGACAAATTGCATTATGATGATCACTACTGCACTCCTATTGTCTTTGCGTTTGAGGGGTCAACACAATAGCACGACATTCTATGAGGGCACATACAGACACACAATGCTTGGTAGCTAAACCTAACGTTAGGTACGCCAGCCGCCTTTACCTATGTTGTCATAATTATAATAACACAGTCGTAGCAATGGCAAAACAAAATTTACACTATATTGTGACGACTCTCTCTCTCTCTCCATTGACCTTGAAAGGGTCCATCATTATACATGTGCTTTCTCATGCTTTGGTAATCGTTTTGAATACAAAAGGGTAGAAGGCCATCTATTCAATCAGTGTGAGCCAGCCATGTCTGGAGTTCCCTTTCTAAAGTATCCACGATACGATACTTTTGAATGCTTTTTTTTAATATCAAATTGCACTCACGTGCAACAGGATTTTTATTTCCATAACCATGTATACGGCGTTGAATCCATTTTTGAAGTCATTCATTTTCATACATTTAGGTAGAGTCGTAAAGGAGAGAACATCATTCATTGTCAATTGAGTACAGTCAGAAGGGAAATATTATAATAGGAATTCTATTTATCCCATTTCATATAAATAATTATATAAAAAACTTACAAGGTTCAATATTTTAGCCTGAGATGTTCATAACAATGTTATATAAATGGTATTTGTTACCCCTATGTTGTTACCTGTCGTATTCCTATGTGCATGAGGTTAGACATTTGTCATTCCAAGTTGTAAATACGTTTGGTTCGTATGTTCAATTTTACAATTTATACCAGCTATTCATTGGGTCTTTATCAGTCTTTAAAGTGTCAATAAATATACTCAAGTTAGAATTAAATTGGTATATGTTGATTTTCATCATTTCACTTAACTTACACATATTCAAGTTTTTTAGTAAACCTCTCTTTACATCACCCAAAGTCATTTTGTTCCCTTTTTTCTTTTTTAATAAATTACATCTTTAATTGTGATAATGATCAGTTGTGTAATCTGATTATATTCCAGACAACCAAATAGTTTTTGAATATCTGAAATATTATCTATTGGATACTTTTGAATGCTGCAAAACAACATTGGACCTCTATCTATTACAGTGCTCAGCTTTTGAGGCAGCCTTGAGTGATGTAGCCTTCAAACATGGCGTTTGAAACAAGGACAAAACCACAAAAACCTCAGTCGTATTTTAGTGTCTATTGTTCTAATTGGCATATAACTTACAAGTTATTTAACTGCTCGCTCAAAATCATTGTGAAAGGCAGCATATATCTCTTTCCAGCCGCCTTGAACGTTAAGCCTAAGCGCTTAAGTAGTGTTATCCATATTTCCGTCGATTTATCTAAGCCATTTATAACTAACTGCGCCACAAATCTCGACATGGAGAAACTTAACCTGCCAGTTCCTGACGCCATACTGCTTGATTGGCACACTAGAATAGCATCATTCAAAATCGACCTCACTATAAACTAGTATGCATTGCTTATGATTTGAAGTGCGCAGTGCATTGCTTTCAAACACATGTGAGCCCCCGGTTTGAAGCCGTTCTAAAATTGGACGTAGCGTATCGATATTGAGTTTAATCTACACAATAGCTCAACATGTACAGAAATTTGCGGTAAAGTATATACTATAACCGTGAAGAAGTTAATAAAAACTGAGTAGGGCGCGATTCGTTCCTTTGCTGTGTTAAAACAGAAAATTCATACAATCTTATACTGATCATGATAGAGATTATAACATTAAAGGTGATTTTTATGATCAAGCACATCAAATATTGATATAGGTTTATATCTAAATGTTCTCTTCATTCATTTTTACATGTTAAGAGAACATTTAGTACAGAATCATGCATGGTTTATATTTTTAGACCAGGGGGCAACCCCATGGCTGTACGGACTAATGTAGGGATTCGTGTTGCAGTGTTAACACAAAAAGCTCTTACGCTCTTACAATGCTAACCATAGAAAATAATAACTTTGAAAAGTGATTTTCAGCCTACAACTAGTAACGGCTGGTAGTTTTTTTTTATCACATTTACCATTTTAAGAGAACACCTGTGACACAATCGAGCAGAAAACGAGGGCTTCCCCGTGGTTGGATGGTCTAATGTAGGCCGTGTCCCATAACTGCATACCGTCCAGGGCACGTCTCCATGAGGCTTGTGAACTAGTTAACAGTGACTATGACATAGCGGTTGTGTGGTAGGAAGTATGACGATAAACAAATACAATCCGGTTTTTGAAGCTGAAGCGAAGTAAAATGGACCAGCAGGCCACGAGCATGAACGCAAGAGCAGACCAAAATCATACAACCGCCACCTCAACTCGAATACCAATGAGCACTACGCCTGCCATTATTCTAAAAACAATTTGGGAGGTGGCGGATTATTTGTTCATTCTTTTACAGACCTTGGGCATGAATATAACATAGCGAGTCCCAGCAGATGAATATTACATAGTCCCACTAGTGCTATGATTGCTTTATGACATGAATGGATATTTCTAGCCAGCACCCGGCTCGCCGTGCAATCAATCTCGCATACCCGTATTAATGCGCCACTAGTCTGCGATTAATTAATTTTTGTTACATTTGAGAACGTGTAAAATCAATGCAATGATTGTACCGGTCTTTCCCCGGCCGGAGTTTCTCTGTGTTGTCTACGTGTTGTGAATAGCGATGATAGTGCTTACTACAAGCAACAACGGACTTGTTCAAACCACCAACCGTAGGACCAAATGTATTGAGGTGAAACATGTTTAAATCAGCTAAAAAGACCACGGCCGGGAATGGCTGAACGAAGGCAGTTTCTATAAACAGGTGACATTCAGTCAAGTTTTCATCAAATGTTTTGTAGATACTATGTACATGATAGTTTAACAGAAGGTCGCTTTTTACAGGTTGAATTGAATTGTCGTTTAGTTCAATAACACAATTGAAGTCGTACGTTAACCCATTTACACTCAGAGCGGCCAAAAGAGGCCTGACGATTTTGGAAATATTTTCATTACAAAAGCATTTTTTGAAAACATTTGAAGGAGAAATGTTGATCAGAAGATAAACAACAACTCTCCTTGAAATATTTCGCAAACTTTTGCTTTATTCCCAAGTTATTTCCAAAAGTATGAAAGTAGCAGACAATACTTCTAGAGGAACTCTTGAGTGTGAATGGGTTAAAGCACATGACTAGCTTGATGTGGTCAAAAGGGTTTATTACTAGTCTGTGTGAACTTTGACCTGTAGCGCAGGAATGAGCTGAAGATGGTATAACATATACTGCATGAACTGTTTGATCTATTGTGGGTGCTTCTTGTCTATATTAGACATACTCATTTTCTCGTTCATTATTTAGATATTATACCTTTTTCAAAGTTAGTCTAAAGAGCATACGTAGAATAGAATGAAACTTCCTATTCCTACATATTCCAATGTACATATCCACCTTAACTGCCTAGAATACCAACACTATACTAGTATGTTAGTTTTTTATGTTGTTTATCTTGCTCCATGGCCAGTGGCTATTAGAGCATAAATGTAGTAACTTTTGCGCGCAAATGCAAAACGTGTAAAATTTCTTTCCAAGTGGCAACCTTCTAAGTTCGCCTGCAATTTTTTGTATAATTTTCCAGTTTCTGTTCTATCTTTCATCTATAATTTCGAGTATGTTGTTTCTGTTATATTTATTTTGATTATGATTTTTTGTAACTGTGTGATTTTGCGCGTAATGCGCCGTCAATAAACATACAATACAATACAATGTAAGGTCGGACATATAAACACGTGCTAACCGTCACTGCGGTCGGAGAATGGTGTAGAGTTTTATTGTCGTAAGGGTGCATTATCAAGACAGCCGCCGCCGAATTAGTATTGAATGCATATCGACCACATTGCCAGTTCAGCCCGCTATTGCTGTAGCCTGCGGAACAGGGACTTGTAGTAAAAAGGCAGACCTAGGAGTAACGACCCACGTAATTAGATACTTAGCATCTAGGCATTGCACCTTCACTCTTTCACAATCAGACTGGCCTCAACACACGCTCATCGGTAGGGAGAGGTTAAAGGGATAGTAAACCCCCAAAAACCATTACCTATCCTAATGGAAGAGCTTCTTCTTTCAAGGTTTAAAATGAACCTTCATTTCCAATGAAGTGCTCAACGGCTTTTGAGATATTGAAATTCAAACACACTGTAAACAGCATCTTATGGGGGCGCCATCTTGTTTCTTTTCGTGATGTCACATGGGAACTGAGACCCTAGATAGTTCAGTGGAGTTCACTAGAAGGATGTATTTTCAAACTGTGAAGTTGTACAAGACAATCATGCAGCCTGCATCTTTATCTGATCTGAGACTGAACTGGCTAATGAGAGCTAAGTGTGCTGCATGCTGTAGATTCACAAAAGATTGTGTAGAGTAAATTTTGCAGAAAATCGATTTCTGCGTTTTTTAACTTTGCGAATTGGCAGCAACATGGAGTGCCAGCTATACACTTAAAGCGGCAGCACTAATCATTGCGAATTTTAATTTTGCGTCCGAGACTAAACGCGAAAACGCAAAAATTAAACTAACGCAATCTTTTCCGAATTTACAGTATGTGATGTAAACAGGAAGGGACCATAGCTGGCAACATGACTCTCTCCAGCGGAAGCCTAAAATTACTTCAATTTGGCATGTTCAAATGTAAATATCTCAAATTCTAGAAAGGATACAGCAGCAAATGAGGGTTTGATTTACTATCCCTTTAACTCAGAATGAACTTTTTTTAAATCAACAAGAATTAACAGGAAAACCATATGATCATAAACAGACATCTACAAACGAATGCATAAATAATCTAGAGGAAAACATCTTCATATACTGATGGTTTCAGTTTTTTTTTAATTCTCTGTGAAACAAATGTTTTTTTTATTCTCCTGTGGGTTTACTCAGTATCAGCACATATATTCATACAATGGGAATCTTGTACAAGTAATGTGTCGTAATGTATACAAGCAAGTTCCTTGTATATTGGCATATATGTGATGGAACAAATTGCAATGAAACCATTGTGCATATGTGAATATATCCAATTGCATAAACTATCATAAAACTATTTGCATTTTTCCCATTTCCTAGAAGAAAATCATTTGCTAGAAGAAACCAATACTTTTTAGATTGTATTTGGTTAAATGAACACTTTTCAATTTGGACTGTCATATAAATGCCAAGCTGAAATCCACCGACCGAATGCTGCGTTCCACAACGATTGTGTTGAATTTTTGTGATCTATAAAAAAAAATCGATTTGAGAAGAATATAATTGATAAAACGACATTAACCAAACAGAAAATGCTAGTATTAAGGAATTTGATATATCTGCAAGCTTCTATACTGCAATTTAAATAGCAATGCGATTGCAGAACCATATTTTGCATTCTGATATTTTTGTCTTATTACACAGGTCAATATATATATACAGTGCCGACATTTAATTCCTGCACTAAATGCCTGGGCAACCCGGGCATAATACACGACCACACATCCAATTGCCACCTAGCTTCCTGGGCATGGATGCATTGTTGACCTCACAACTGAACGTAGCTTTGAATCGCAAGCTACTTGGGTCATTTAAGTGTTTTGACATGTTATCCATTGGTGTTTGTACAACCAGGCATTAGTAGGCGTCTGGTTGACTGGTGCT
>OZ012692.1:5407887-5475387 GCA_963942565.1 Maea johnstoni | reverse complement strand
CACAATGCTACAGCATCTTTAAGTAAACACCTTTGGACAATATAGAGTTTCCCACTATAAATTTTCTCGTTTGCATAATGGAGAATGGTGTTAAGTGGTCCTGTTATTTAAGGTGTTTAACTTATAGTGGCGTTTAGCACAAGGGTATCACCAAATGTAGGTATTGGGGAAAAGCTGTCAGTGGGTAATTTCCATTTGAAAAGGGAATTGGAAAGTATTTAACATTTTTTGTTCGATATTGTATGGTTATTTTGCTGAATAATCCTATAGAAGTAGTTCTCGCCGAACTGGCTCGTGCTTCTACTCAACTAAATAGCCCATGAATCCCATGCATAATCGCTTTACTTAGCTGCACAGTCACTCCCGAGAGAATCCTTGATATTAGCCAAACAGGGACAAAGAACCAAATCCGATAGGAGATTAACTCATACACTACCGGATCGCACAAATGCTCTGATACGTATTCAAATATTCTGATAACTAGGGAAAATTGTCAATAATAGATTTGAATAAAAGTTGTTTTCTGTTGAGTGAACGAGATCTTAATTTACATATATATTTCGAATATCCCTCAATATATGAGGTACCCGGTATACGTTGTTATACCAGATTTACCAATATGCATTGCATTTATCAATGGGTTAAGAATAACTAAAGTGATCATAAGGACAATCTTCTTCCATCAAAACCAAGCGTTCCTCGTCCATCGTAAAATATCCCTTTAAACCTCCAGGGCTCACATTTCCTCATATCACAGTTGGTTTTATACATTTGAATAGAGTTGCACACTCTGCGATGGAGTATTTGCAGCTCACTCTCAGGACAGTTTGTGCTGTCCCTTGAAAACACGTGTGGTGTAAATTACTTAATATATATGAGACATTAGTTGTGAATTCATGGCGGTATACCTATGGGTATTTTAGAGTGTAATAGTCAGCCACCCAGTATGAAATATGTACTTCAACAGAGGCCATCCCGGCAAGGAATATTAATTGTGGCACGACATAGAGTTATTGCAAAGAACACATGTTTCCGGTATTCTGACATGCATTACGTGGGATTTTGGTAAAGGAAAGACATTCTGGTAGAGATTGGGTAAATCCTAAGTTATCTGGTATAGAGTAGGTGTGTTATTCTTAAGAGGAAAAGATATTCTAGTATGAAGTAGGTATTCTGACGAGGGAGCCGCCACATCACTATTACATAGGTACATGTAATCTAGCATGGAATATGTACTAAGTCGTTGAATAGCCACTTTAGTAATGATGGTTATTCTGCCAAGGAATACATTCCTGGTCTATCAGGCGTTCCTTATTACGTTCATAACGACAAGGCATATGCACCTCGTGAAAAACCTAACATTTTAGTATGGCGACTCAACCTATCTGTCCACTAGGTGTGAGATACATAGAGAAGGATATACTAGTTTTTATTGTGTCGTGTACGTCGAAAGGAACTGCATAAGTAGAGACCTGCATCGACGAAGCTATTGAAAAGGAAATCATTCTGATATAGGACTCTCCGCATTATCATTTACAGCTAAAATCTTAAGGGTTTAAGAGAAGATCTGTGGTATATGAGACTACTGCTCTGTAATAGGTACACGTGCAGGCTGGGGCTTATGGACGACAGTTACAATGTATCTCTGAGCTATACCCTGCTTGACAGTAACCAGGTGTTGGGTAGTGAACTACATGTAAAACTTTCCAGATGAACCAGTAACACCAATAGCACTTATAACCTCAGCTTGATTTAGTTAACACAAACTCACATTTGCCTCAAACGTGTATTTCAATAAAACAGTTTAACATTTTTTCAAAAGGTACGTTTACCGGTGCGAAAGTTACTAGAGGACATAAAACGTTTCCACTATAATACTTGTCAAGACATAAAGATATTAGCAAAAAGAATAGCTACTAGGCAACGTCAAATAGGGTAATGCTTTCAGCAGTGCGTCTCGTAGAGCTAACACTTAATACTCTATAATACTTATCTGCTACGGATGGTACAATGACATTCTACATTCACCTCCCAAGCTTCAGTGTGTTCACATTCAAATAAGATGTACATGAAAATATAGCACCCAACATAACCTGGTGAACAGTTTCTACTCTAAGGGCTCAAGTTGTCAGTGAAGGGGCAGGTGGTATCCAACAACAGGAAACCACGTACGTAATGCATTATTGAGATGACCATCAGCGAGGACGGTTCTGACAGTTTTTACTGGGTATGTGCATGCAAATAAGAAGGCTGAACTGTATTCAATTATCCTAAAATGCTACAAAGCACTCCATATACCAAAATAGGGATAAAGATACATATCATCAGCTCCACTCTGATACTAGCAGCTGATTGGTCAATTTATTTGTTGTACTGGACTATATTGGGCTTCTAACATTGCTTATAGAAATTGTCAGGATGCCCATATAATCCTTGATTGGAATCCTTACAATCCTGTTCAAAACGTTCAACAGTTAGGCCCCTTGAATACCAACGTTTCCCATGGTAGAGTATGTATCCGCGCAGTTGTGAAGTGAATGACGTCATGGAAACTTGTGAGTGGAATCCCCTTGCATAATTAAAATGCCACGTGACATATATTTATATATATATATATAAATATATATATATATATATATATACATATACATATATTTACATATATATATATATATATATATATATATATTTAAATATACATGTATATATATACATATATTTACATTTACATCCACACATACACACACACGTATGATGTAAAGTTGTAGGGTGGGGGCGAACGGAACCTATCTAGATCAAATGTGCGACCCTTTCCCTCGCAATCCAACTAGCCGTTGGGGCCTTCACCGCCGCGTGCGCTTATGGAGGTGTTTCCCCGTCACATGGCATTTTAATTATGCAAGGGGATTCCACTCACATATTTCCATGACGTCATTCACTTCACAACTGCGCGGATACATACTCTACCGTTTCCCATGGGGACAGTAACTGCATTTGCTCCCAACAGAGGTCGCTTTCAAAAATGGCGGCCACTGTCTTCACACAGTCGCTAGAGATTGCTTTTTGTCGTTTAAAACACTATTTGCGCACTGCAGTCTGCGAACATGGTGTATATGTAGGAATAAAGATGGCAGGAAGTAGTCAAGATGATTTTAGGTTTGTAAATCGCCAATTCAAGTAAGAAATCATTGCTGTTCGCTCTTCGTAAGGCGAGTCTGACGAAGAGTTTTGCTCGGATGAACTCAAAGCTGTACTATCGTAATTCAAAATTTATGTCGGGGGAGGGGAGCTGATCATAAATTTGTTACCCTTGTTGTAAAATGGTGTTCGGCAAGACGTCTGCGTTCAGTCGGCTGACTATCGGACTCTGCCTTATGCCCTCGTTCGATACCAGCCGGCTCCTTGCAGACATCTTACTAAACACCATTTTCAACAAGGATAACTAATGATATTTTTCAACTAGTTGTGCCATTTATTCTTTTGTATCATTAATCATTAACAAGTCGGCAGTAAGTAGGCTATTTTCAATCAATACTTATTTCTTGTATACCAGTTTTGCACAGCTCAAGCCTAAATGTTTAAAATCTAAACACGTATCTTGACCGAAACGTTTCAAAGTCATGCTTAAAGTACATTCACTAACACGCATTCCTTCGTCACTATCATTCGGTCGATACACGTAATCCTGTATACAGCCTCTCCCCTGTATATTCACGTGAACACCATACACAAAGTTGATGTTCTTAACGCTGGTATTTTACTATGGTCCGCCAGGGCTACTACCGGACCTTCTTTCATTTTATAGCTGAGATTATCCCCTTCTTCTATTCGAATACATTCGCTTGGACTGCGAATGACGGTCTTACAATAGTTTATCTTTCCCAAGTTAGATATCTGCTGATTGAAGCTCAAATAGATAGGTTGGCGTTCGTGAGTGCACTACAAACATAGGAGCATGGAGTTATTTTGTCATTTTCGCCTCTTTACCATTGCTGACTATTAGCAGGCCCTCGCGAGAGTGGTCTCACTTAGCCTATAAAAGGGCGCATAAATTATAATATAATTATCTCTCACTCCAAAACTAAAGGGCAATGAACTGCGGTGAAGATATTGAGATGTATATGCAACAAAGACCTTGTACTGAAGTGATCGTAATAGAAGGTTTTGCATATCTTATAAAACTCCTTGGGAACGATGCTGATATGTTGACCTTCGAGCAGAAAGAAATGATTGGGTCAGTTATTGCTAGGAACATTCGCAGTATGTATGTAAAGATCTGCGGAGTAAAGAGGGGATTTTAGGATAAGGATTTTCTCTTTGGGCTTCCGTTCTGTATATGTTTCTTCTTCGTTCACTTCTTTCTATGTATGAAGAGAGTCGACTGTGCGTGTCATTCATAACTGGCAATTCAATAATGCATATGAAGGTAACAATTGCAGGATGGCCACATTATTGACCAAATGATATTGATTGAATTAAACCCCATACTAGTATTTAAAAACGTATATTCAATATAAACAAACAATGAATAACCTTGTATGCAACACCACTTTATTTTACAAAAGCAAGGCTTACAAACACGTCCCTGGATAATAAGCATTGCAGGTCTTACAGTATACACGCGCGAAAAGTTTCATGGCATGAACATTTCATTTCCATGCATAAAAATTTCATTTCCATGCATGAAAACGAAAATTTTGCCAAGAATATTTCATTGGTGAAAATTCCATGCATGAAATTGTATACCACCCAACTACCCATGAACATTTCGTGGGCAAAAAATCATGCCAGGGTCGAAATTTTCATTTTCATTTTCATTGCCACGATTTTTTCATGCATGAAAATTTGTGTACGGGTACAGCTCATTAATGCCGCTGTGACGACATTCATTTAACATTTATGAAGGGCATACCTTCCAAATGCTATCGTTTTAATGAAAATATCAACAACATTTAAGTTAAAAGTTTATTCTTACCCTCGGTGTTCGGATTTTCAATTGTGTGGGAGAAGCTTTCCACATACTCATGTCATATCGGAAGGCAGTAGAACAGTAAGGAACCTCCTTGGTTTTAAGAAAGCTATGCAAGAGAACCATACGCAGCACCTCAAATCGCCCACTGTTAGGACGACGTCATACCCATCCTAAATGATACACATCACTACTCATGTCAATATGTAAAGGGCTATATTTATACTATGCATATGTATACTAGGCACTTCCTTTGGTTTTATGTCAAGCATGTGTGATATTAACTTTAAATTGTAGATACGCTCTGTAATGTTTCTTTCTTTCCTTTCAGAATTACGTCATGGACTTTACAACATCCGCAATCTTCTAGGGTGTCCTCTGGGGGATTGGTGCCATGGAGATCTTTCCTGGGACCGAATGCCGCAGAATCCCTGGGTGACTGTGGAACTAAACGATCCGCTGACATGGGAAATCATACCGCACGGATACCACAAATACAGCATCCTGAATAAAGGTGGATGTCCGGATGACAAGTGGTGTAACGGCATCCTGAGCTGGGACGACGCGTCCCCGCACCCCATGGCCATGATCAAGTTCAACGACACCACGTTGTGGGAGCTGACCCCGCGGGGAGGGGGCTGGCGAATCGCCAGCAGCAGTGGCTGTCCCAATGCTCTTTGGTGCGGAGCAGAACTTTCCTGGGACGTGGGATCCTGGACACATCCCAGTGCTTCAGTTCGGTTCTCAAAACCTGTCTCTTGGGAAATAATCCCGCTTATGGGTATGTTTAAGATTTCAACCTTACCTTCTCTATTGTAACCTGGTTGCAGTGACTTCTTAATTTCCAAACCGTAACAAATAGTACAGTTTATTCTAAAACTAGTATAAAACGTGCACTAGTCTCCATTCAACACTTTTAAGGAAATCCCCTGATTGTTAAGGAAATCCCCTAACCATTAACAAATTGTTAATTGGTGAACTAGGCAAAGGATCTTTTGCCTGGGTTCTGTTAAGGGTTATCTACATAGAACGCCATTGTAAGTTAAGTGCCATATAATGGAACATCTGTTGTTTGGGTGTTTGTCTCAAGTTTCACTGTCGAAACATCATAACTCTAAACGACTCTCACACAGAAAACAATAATGTTTCGTTCATAGTCCCGTTTTCTGCTTTATATTATCAAAAGCTAAATCCCACAGAGCAGGAATGAGTTTATTACTAGACAATCCGTTCTATCTCTCATCATCCTGTCTATGAATACTGAATCGATCTCTATCTCCAATTCAAATCTAATGCCAACGTAATTCATGTTGATAATCATAACCTTAAGTGCTCACCAGCATTCGTGAAACACCTCTTTATTTCTTTTTTTATAATAGAGATATCGAGCAAATTCATTGGCTAAAACGTCATGTAACTTTGAGATGTATTACCATGATAAACAAGTAGAGTTTAATAGTTTGGCCGTATATCCCGCATGTTGTTTGCAAATGAATTGCACGCTGTTCTGTATGCCATCAGTACAGAGGCTCTGCAATATGGCAGGCCACTAAAGCCTCTTCCCAAAACCTAAGCCAGTCCGATGACAATGCCCAGTTGAAAATCAATAAAACTCATCAAAAGTAGATCACGAAGTCTGAATCAGTGTATATGGGCGAATTTGGGCTGGAATTGCCTTGCCATGCTGCTCCGGGGCTTCCCCAACAGCCGAGCCATCTCACACAGAAAGCAGCAAATACAGTTCAGTCATTCAATTACTGCACCAGTCGCCCGGACTTCTGCCGGTACCTGGTTGTACAAACAACCAATGATAACATATCAACAAAATAAATCAAGCACATCAATGATTCACGAAGCTTATGAATCAAAGCTACGTTCAGTTGTGAGGTCATCCATGCATCCATGCCAAGGAAACTGGCTGGCTATCGGGCGTGCGGTCATGCATCATGCCAGGGATGCCCACACATTTAGTGCAGGAATTAAAAGTCGGCACTGTACGTATGTAGGTTGACGCATCACTGTGTAGAGCAGGGGATTCGACTCCTATGCGAGACACACAGGAAAGTTGTCAGTGACTATGTGTTGGTCCGCAGTTTTCCACATGTACCCCGGATTCCCCCACCATTTACTACTGTTACCAGTTAAAAGACAAAGAAAAAACGGCTGACTATTTTGGAAATATCCTTGGAAATATCCATAGTATACACACAAGCAGGTTATCAGTTACAGTGACTATGTGTTAGTCCGCAGTTTTCAATGGGTACCCCGGACTCATCCACCATTAACCTATTGTTGCCAGCTGTTAAAAGAGAAGGAAAAACGGCTGATCATTTTGGAAATATCTTTGGAAATATCGAAGTAGAAATATAAACAATAACTCAACAAATAACCCTCTTTCAAATGCTTATCTAATTTCAGTTTAATGTAAAAGTCATTCCTAGAAGTTTCATATTTCATCCAGTACCTTTCTATGGGGCGCTCTTGAAATCAATGGGATAACATTTAAAGGATATATTATCAGCACTGCAGAAAAAGTAACGATCTTCATTCATTAAACATTTCCATAACACGGTGTACCTTTATCACTACCAAAATGGTTATATTCACATCACCTATAGAGATTGGTTACAAGAATGGGATATCCAGCAAAAATGCATTTGTACCTATCAGTATAATTAAGTTAGCATTTGTCTGGTGAAGAAAGTTTTTGTTTTTGTATGAGTAATTCTGAGTGGATGTTTACTAAGGTCATTGGCTGAATAATGTTAAATTCGATGATGCACACATACTGAACATCCTGGATTGGCCTCGGCGATATTGTTTCATCAAGTGAGAGATGTGATAATCTGGATTTAGTGTTTGCAGATTGACACTGATTAGGATGTATTTTCTATAAAGCCAATCACGTATGCTGTGCTGGGATGGGCTGCGCGTCTAGAAGACAAAGTGGCTGAAGCAAACCCACGGGCACAGCCTCTAATGGCTCTGGCCAACTTACTCTTGCTACGACTACCAGCACTTCTAGGGCGTCATTGTTATTAAAACTGAATTGCATTGTCGCAGAAAAGCTATAGTACCAAACTTGATGGAACATCATTCAAATGGGCCAATCCAAAGTGCATTGTAGTAGTAGTAGTAGTAGTAGTAGTAGTAGTAGTAGTAGTAGTAGTAGTAGTAGTAGTAGTGGTGATGGTACTGGTGTGTGTGTATATATATATATATATATATATATATATATATATATATATATATATATATATATATATATATATATATATATGTGTGTGCGTGTGTATGTATGTATATAACACGATATACGATATATATATATATATATATATATATATATATATATATATATATATATATATATATATATATATATTTATGTTTGTGAATGTATATACATATATGTGTGTGTGTGTGTGTGTGTGTGACAATGATAATTATGGTAATGACATTGGAAATATGATTGTTGATGGTAACGGCGATGATGATGATAACAAATGATGGCAGTGATATCGATTGTTCAAATGAAAATGATGACTTCAAAAAATTAAAAAATGATACTGACAATGTCAGCCATGTAATGAAAAGAAAATAATGAGGCTGATTTTGTCAACAATGGTAATGACAGAGATGAAAATGTTAATGATTGTGATGAGATGTTGTTTGAGAATCGTGCTGTGCCATCATTGCTGACCACAGTGACCATTGTGTTTTCCAGGAGCGGCGTGGGAGTGGACGGAGTGGTCGAGCTGTAACCAGAGCTGCGGCGGCGGCATCAGGAGCCGGAGCCAGGTGTGCGTCAGCTACGACCCCCTTGAGCCCACGCCCGCCTGCACCACCACGCGCCTGGGCGAGCAGGGCGACCTCTGCAATAAACAGCCGTGCCCAGGTACGTACTGCTACCCGTAGCCCTCCAGGAGCGCGGCTATGGATTTATGCCGCTCGTTAGCCACCTCTGTCTCTCCCGAGCGCCGAGGCAATCACAAGGCGTTATCAGTTACCTTGCCGGCCTGCTCTCACTATAAAGCACGGGCCCGCAGAGAAAACGAACAATTTACTAGCATGTATTTTAGAGGGTTCGCGATCGGCCAGCTGAGGTCGCGCTGTCCTGTGGGCGCGGGAGAGACAGAGAGCGGTTAGCTTGTTTCTTAAAGCCGTGCGCCTCTAATCCTTCATCCCCTGTCCAGCCCTCCCTCAGAGGCGCTTCTTTAACTTCCAGGTGAGCCCAGGCTCATAATCTACCCAGGTGACCAGCGCTAACAATAGGTGAGGGAAAGGTTAATCACTTTACCTAGCTATATACTTTGTCTACTGTTTGCTGGAAAAGTTAGCGTGTAAAAATATACACAACTTTCATTGTTTACCTCATGAAGTTTTAACTGATCCCCATGCATGTGTAGCGAGCCAGGAACGCCTGATTCTTCCGGAGATATCTCTAACTATAGTAAATTTTGGAAAATATTTCAAGCAGAGATGTTACGAAATACTACACTAACAACACTCCCTCTCTCTCTCTCAGATATTTCGTGAATTGTGTTTGACTCGTAAGGTCATTTTCAAAATAATGATAGATACAGAAGATGATATCCAAACGGAGTTCCAGCCATGAATGAATTTAAAAGTCACTAGTGGTATGCCACACTGTTAAGATGCATGCGCGCACTTCAGAAAGAATCATGCTTTGTAAATACTTTTAGATATAGTTGAAGTATAAACCATACGCGTGCGAGTAAGCTTACATCTAATACCGTATCCAACAAATGAACCCACATGTACATGTATAGCTGTGCAAATATGAATATCTGTAAATCAGCAAAAGTGTGTAATAATTGATTGAGGGGTTTGGGGTACCGCCGTCTGGTGGTTGCATTGATCACCTTCATGCTCTGTAATTCGACTGAAACAGTTATTTGTTCTAAAGAAACGCCCTGCCCAACTTTGCCTGTCTCCTGTCTCACCTGTAATCTACACTAACACCCAAACAATGCGGCAGACTGGATAGGCTAGAAGGGACAACGAGAGTCATTTCTCCTGCTGAACTTTCCATGGCGGGTCATTTTAAATCAATTGACTTGTAAGATAAATTTCCCTCGATACTAGCTGGGGGCCATGACTCCAAATATCTCTATCAGTCTGGGCGCGCCACCCGCCCCCGCATCAATCGCAGCGGAAGGTGGTCGCAATTGGTTAATTGTGTGCATGTATGCGTTATCACTCTGAGATGATATAAGGCTTTATACTTATAGCAAAACTATTGGAGACACGAACTTAACTAGCTGACCACTCGAAAGTAGACCTCGATGATCTTCGTCTAAAGACTGCTGAATTATTGGATAGGCATTGTTTTATCTTCTAAAGGTAGCCTTACGTATATGTTTCAAAGCTGACACAAATAAGAGCGATACTGACATGTTCAAGATTGCATACTACCCTATATACCAAGCTCAGAAGACTAACACAGTTGGTCCGCCTATAATTCCAAAGGAGAACCCCATTTGCGTGATTATGCTGCCTCCAGGCACTCATTTTCTCAGTGTGTCATATTTTACAATGAACCCAATATAGATGATGCTGCAGGACAGTAACCTGTGCCCAATTACACGAGGCTGTCTTATAAGTATCTTATTTCAACACCTCCAACGTGACCACCCATTTTAACCCATTAATCCACAATAATAGAGAATGGGGAGTCCCTATTAAGAACGATTGCCATGGCACTAAAATATTAGGGTCCTAACAATGGACTTTGTGAGAAGTGTGGTTAAGATCCAAATACAGGATTGATATTGGGTACCTAACATTGACAATTGTTAAAAGCAATGTTAGAAGCCAAATTCAGTGCAGTACACCAAATACATTTACCAATCAGCTGCTAGAATAAGAGTGGGGCTGAGGATTATATATATATATATATATATATATATATATATATATATATATATATATATATATATATATATATATATATATATATATATATATATATATATACATGTATATATATATATATATATATATATATATATATATATATATATTTATGTATATATATACATACATATATATATATATATATATATATATATATATATATATATATATATATATATATATATATATACATACATATATATATATATATATATATATATATATATATATATATATATATATATATATATATATATATATATATATATATATATATATATATATATATATATATATATATATATATATATATATATATATATATATATATATATATATATATATATATATATATATATATATATATATATATATATATATATATATATATATATAAGGAACATACTGAAGGAACATGGAGCAGCTGCGCATTTTGACATATTTCCCAGTCCCCAGTATCTAGCTGGTCTGTGTGGCCGCCTTCTGTCTGAGGGGTGTAGATAGGCTTCCTGTTGACTGTGTCATCTTGCTGAAGACAAGGGTTATCTGTGATAAGTCAGTCCAAATAAGGTCACAGACAGTGATCGCACCCGCTACGACCAAATAACAAACCGTCTCGCCCTCAGCCAAACGCCATCAGTCCAAAGGTCACTCGTAAGAAGAAGTTAATAGAAGAGGCAAGAAATTCGATTTTTATTGTAAATTGGACTTTGACTCAGCACCATTTATTCCAGTTAAAGCTTACTGTCACATGAGAGATCGCTCTTTAAGTGTCATTACTCAGGCCATCTATAACATAAGAAGCAGATTATCCCCTCCCTTGGTAGTTCAGGTGAATGGGCCGCGGAACCAGGCATGACCGGTTACGGTGGTCGCTGATATCGGCTAGGTACGCTCCCCTTCTAGTCTCATGCGTGCACGTTCTTCACTTGAAGCACCTCTTCTCAGAGTTCCTATTGTCAGGAGTGGTCTTGATACGATGTTGCTTTTGAAAAAAAGGAAACAGTATAGATTGACAGTCTATTTGGCGAAGAGTGGCTGTTTGTGAATTGATCAACTGTTCCTTCATATGCATAGACAAAACCTGCTTTTGTATTATACATATCATTAAAATTGCCAGGGCTTCTGGGTATTGGATGGGTAAATGGATAAAAGATAGTATAAGAGGGTCTTCCTCGATAGCCAAGTGGTATAACGCCTTACACACAGACTTCGCACTGCCTCTCACAATTGGCAAAGGCATATGGTTTGAATCCGGCTTAGAGTGAAGTTAACTTGGATTAGTTGGCGGTATTCTGCGGGTACTTTGGTTTCTACCACCATTAAATGTGACCATAAACAGAATTGCAACACAAGTGCCAAGTCTATTCTATCCCCGTTGCAATATTCCTAATTACAATGTCAGTTTTTTTAATTTTATGAACTTTGGGTAACCCAGAGTTCGTTTATTTTCTTTTCATAAAAGTAAAAAGACATATAAAACATAAAATAGAAAAACAATAAACAAGTATCTGAAATGTACAGTGTCTACATATATTTCCAATCTTATCTATATTTTTACATTTTGACACAGCCTCCTAAAAACATACATAAACATCATTGGAGGTCTTTTTAGACCGGACTCACAAAACGTAACAACTGTGGCTGGTTTTTACTGTTATCATGTATATTTTTCCATTTTTCAAACTTTGGTATAACCGCTTTTTAATGTTCTATAATATACACTTCCCATTTGCGTTCATATATGTCTAGGGTATCATTGTGTAAAGCATATGTCTCCTCTGAGTTTCTTTCCAATTCTAGCATATTCTCGAAATGTATCATTGAGTAAGCTGCTCTATCTTCTCTTTTTTGGTAAATTAATTTCTTGCCAATTATTAATACAATATTAATTACAATGTCAGTTTGCTCCGTGATGGCTTGTCCTAGATTGGCCTACGTATCATGATAGCAATCCATATACCGGCCTCCACTTACCTCTCATCTGGAAACCTTGACCATTATATCCAAAGTTCTATCGCACGTTGGCTTATTCTTAGTTCTGCCAACTAGCTTGCCACAAGGATTTCTGAAGGGGCAGCCAGGGAAATACTACGTACTGCTGAGATATGGCAGTATCTAAACATAATCTTATATCAGCCAAACTTACTGTACAGACATTTATTCCTGCACCAGTCGACCGGACGTCTGCCAGTGCCCATTTGTCCAGACACCTATGGATAGAATGCAAAAAGATAAGCCAAAACACCAATGACCTACGTAGCTTTTGACTCAAAGCCACGTTCAGTTGTGAGGTCATTCATTCATCCGCGCATAGAAAACTGGGTGGCAATCGGGCGTGTGGTCGTGTATTATGCCCGGATTGTCGATGCATTAAGTGCAAAAATTAAACTTTGGCACTGTACCTGCTTTGAATCGGTTTAGAGCATGTGAGAATTTTGCCAGTGACTTGGGCTTTGTATGTGTTTACCCGCCAATCACGGTTTCCTCTAACATCAATGATTGTCACGATTTAGCCTTAATATGGCAGAAAAAGTGACGATAAAAGATACTTAAACTCCAAATCAGTGTTCTCATTTTGTACTATTTAGGTATATAGAACGATATACTTTGTTTGGATGGTTAACGCACAATTAGGTAAATTTTCTTTTGACTGTTAAGATATGAACTAACTTTTCACTTGCACTGTTATTCATATTATCACATACAAATGTTCGTTTTTGCGTGTGCATTGCAATTGAATATGAAAATGAAATATCACTTCTTCAGGTACGGGAAGCACAGATATTAGAGCAATTCATAACTCTCATCAATATAGTCATCACTTTTTAATTTGAAGAGCTTTGTTCGGTGGTTACCTAAACTTGTTTTACTACCTTTATAAGAAAATGTTCCATTTTCCTCTATCAATTACTGTATAACTGGTTAATTTGGCGTGTACTTAAGTTGGCGTCCTTTTTCAAAAAAGTATTTTCCCTGTATTTATTTTGGCGTCTGGAGCAGTCAGAACAACGCCATCTTTATGTAGACATATTTTTTTATGCGATCTTTAATTTGGCGTTGATGCCAAAAAAACGCCAAATTAAAAACCACGCCAAATTAACCAGTTATACAGTACTAGTAAGCGGAAAGAGTGGGTGGGTGTTGTACTTACTTGCACTTTCTTTGTATGCATTGTTGATCTCTGACGCAGGTGTTTCTGGCTAAGGCAGATATGCTACCGGCTGTAGAACTGGCTAGTTTCAGCCAATCAAGGGAATTATGTTTATTATGTGGACCTGGCCTTTGTCAACATAACTAACAGCTTTACAGCCTTAATGCTCCTGTTCCTTTGTCAACGCCACGAGGCGAGGACCAGTGCTGGTAGTTTATTGTCCAGAGTCCCGATAAATCCTCATTTCATTCATTCCACTCGCTATGCTAGGCAAACTAAGCAAATGGGTGTAACTCTTGGGAACTTAATCACCATATCCTGACCCTTCTAAATATTGCTTAACTAATTCAAAACTTGGGGGAGAGAATTCGCAATATGTCTTGACTGATATAGACTATTACAGTCATCTACAGATATTTATAGTGTAATTAGGCTATTTTCTCGATAAAATAGGTGGTAATTGCATTGTTTGGCGATTGGTATTCTACAACTGGAGGCTTTTGACAGTAATATGTGTAGTTCTAGCACTATTAGTGCCGTGGATCTTGTAAGAATCGCTTAATTGACTACGCGCAGGATTGCTTTATTATGCAAAGTTTGTAAAAGAGTTCACGTCTAAGCATTTTATCAGTAGGAGTTTGACAGCTTTACGCTGGTAACAATGTAAAAGTGGCTTGCGTTTATCTTCATCAAACACAGCTCAGGCCCTGGAGGCTCTGAAGGGCAGGATTACTTACTATGCAAGAGGCCAGGCCTGACTAGATGAACAAGTCTGCACTCCTAAGATTGTGAGAGATAACAGCGTCTAGCATATGTAATGGGGTCTGGTATAGGTACTAAATGTTTTTATCCGTCCAGGGTACTCCTAATTATTCTGTGAAACTTTTTCCCATGTGTACTCTCCTCGGATGGCCACAAAACAAAACACCTCACCTTATTGACGTCCAATATCGTTATTATTGATGTAAACAATTATACCTTCATTAACGTACATGTATACGTGAATGTTTCATTGTAGTAGGACGTTTATTTGCTGTGATAATGTAATTTTAAAAATCGTACAGCATCTCTCCAACATCTACATCGAGATCCGATGACCGAACGAACGTCGCCTCTGGACGAGGAAAAATAATTTGAGGACAAAAAAAATCAGTGGAAGATTTTCAAAATTACATTATATTACATATTAGATATTGCTCATTTCATGATGAGTTTCGAAGGCAACTGGAAATACCTTTTATTGCATCAACATATGTAGTTGATTAAAGCGACTTCTCGACAACAGCTGTTCAGGCTACAGTGCTTGTCTACTGCTGACTGCTGACTGTCCCTCGCAACACTGAAGAGTGAAAACTAAGATCTACAACAGTGGAGATGACGTCTGTCATGGTCAGGTGTTGCTGGGATAAGAGGTACTCCAGAACTGAAAGCTTGTCCCCATCATCTGTGGGCATGCTATCTTGTTTACTCATCCGTTCAAGTTTCTGTATCGAGAGTATGGTAAACACGTATAACATACTCAGTACATAAACAGTACATACATGTACAGAGCACATACATACATTCATACATACGTACTTACAAGAGAGCTGTCAATAGTCTCTTTAGCGTGATGCTATTGTTGCAATCTCTGCCCCGAATACTAATGCTTTGAGAATGAGAAAATCAACATTTATTCAAAAAAAAGTTTTGTGTCCCAAGTCTCGGAAGTTGCTTGTCTTATATTTCTGTCAGGAAGACATTTAACACCTGCATAAAATGACATGATATTTGTTTGGAAAATGATGGCTTTTGTATCTCTGGCCTCAGGTACAATGTATAATCAGTCCTATCTGGTTGACTTTAAACAAACATTTACCTGCTTAATGAAAAAGACAGAACATCTGTTTGAAAAAAAACTAATTTCGAACCTCAGCCCTCAGGTTCCCTCTGTCTATTGTTATACACGTATCTGTTTTGTAGAAGAATTTGTTCGAATTTTTTAGTGCATGGTACCCTTTCCTTCGATTCTCTCACAATTACCACTTAAAGATATAACGGTATGTACCGCTTTAGGCTGTCATCCTAAGAGCACATGAACTTTGCATACAACAAAAGCACCAGCTTGAGCTTATTGACTAATCCTTAAGGTGATGGGTACCATTGCAAGCCAGTTAAACGCCCTGTCCCAAAACACACCTCAAAGCAGCATAATCCTATAACTAGGTGTATCTCCAGGTTCCTGGGTGTTATCAGGTAGAGAATATTATCGCCACCTGTCATTATTTAATCCATATTCTGTTTTATTTCAAAATTTACAACTTTTTTTTCGAATGACATATTCTCATTTATTACGCAGCTGATGGTTACTGTAGGTTCACAGATACCTTAGGGATGTCCTAGACTATGCCCAATAATAAGTATTTTTTTGATTTTTTACTGCTGAGGACTTTTACGGGCCATAACATTTGAAAATTTTAGTGAGGTATCTTGTCTGTGGAGCTTATAATCCATTGGTGGTTTTACTGGTTTAGCAAGGCCAGGCGACGTGGGCTAGGAACAAAAAACATTTGTTCAAAGACACACCTCGATGGTCGCGCGTCACAGTCAAACAATGCCGAGAGTTGGGCATGCTATAAATAGTTGATATAAATAGTCGGCTCGAACTCAATGCACTTGGCGTCAAAATTTCTCACTAAAATTTTCAATGTTATGGCCTGTAAAAGTCTTCAGCAGTAAAAATCAAAAAAATACTTTTTATTGGGCATAGTCTAGGACATCCCTAAGGTATCTGTGAACCTACAGTAACCATCAACTGCGTAATTAATGAGAATATGTCATTCGAAAAAATAGTTGTAAATTTTGAAACAGACAGAATATGGATTGAATAATGACAGGTGGCGATAATATTCTCTACCTGATAACACCCAGGAACCTGGAGATACACCTAGTTATAGGATTATGCTGCTTTGAGGTGTGTTTTGGGACAGGGCTTTTAACTGGCTTGCAATGGTACCCATCACCTTAAGAATGGGTCGGTTGTCTGACGACTCGTAGGTGACAAAGGTACATGAAGTCGTATTTAGCCACTTTGGACATGTTTATTGTGTTTAGCTATTCAAGACGCCTCCCTCGCACATGCTTAGAATTGACCGAATCGCATTTTCTCTACATTAGCAGGAACCCACGGGTCTTGCGGAGTTGACAGCGACAACATGTTGAAAACATTGCTATTTCGAAAGGAGTTTAATTGACTATATGGACCATGACAACTGTCCAATGACTCAAAAGCGCTTTTGAACATTATAGGTGGAAAGGGCGCTATATCAAATATCAATTATTATTATTATTATTAACATGTGATTGCTTACTCTTGAATCTTGGGCAAAACCAAATCTATACACCATTTGATATACAAGTGTATAGACCAGTTTGGCAGGTTTTAAACCTTATAGTCAGGTCAGAAATCAGAAAAAGGAACTTCCCCAGGCATTTTGGGGTAAAAGTCGGTATCCAATGTTTTTAATATAATTTGATGGTGCTGAATCTGAATATGATGGATACCAAAGTCAATTTTCAGTTTTAAGCCCATAATTTGCAAATTTCTTAAACACCCCAAAATATGTAAGAAAAGACCAAAAATGGTCAAAATGATAGGTATGGGGGTGGGAAAGACATCCTAAAATATTCATAACTAAGCTGAGACCAAACATTGGGATGAGTGTTTGGTATCAAAATGTTGGTCTGAACGAGAAGTACCTTTTGAAATACTAATCACATGACTCACTATAACTCATGATGTAATAAAGGTCATTCAAGGTCAAAATGGCTGCCAAATCAAGAATCTGGGATTTTTTCCATAAATGATAGTTTCCATTTATACTTTTCTCAGTTTTTTATGGTATGTATTTCTTTTCTGTAGCCACTTTTTCTAAAGGGATGCTTTTTAGTGGAGTTGTTAAACATTTTAGAAAGTTCATTGATTAGAATTGTAAGTCCAATTTAGAGATTTAAGGTACAAAGTAGGGTACCAGGACCACCTGAAGCCCCCTAAAATGGCCTAAAATGGTAAAATTTTGAAAATCAAAATGACTGTATCTTAAGTTTTACCAGTCGTAATAGAGTAGATGATGCATTAAAATATCAGGTTTAATTTTCCCTTTAATCTGGAAGATGATGGTTAAAAAATTCTAAAATTGAGGGGCCATTGAAGGTCAAATAAAGGTCAAAATGTCATTTTTTTTCTCTAAAAGATTCAAATTTTGATGAAGAGTTTTTGATGAAGTAGTTGTGTTTTGTCATTATATAATTTCCAAACCAAGTTACCACTATAACTGACAGATATATTATCTCAAATATGGTCCATCAATACCTTTTTTACCATTTACCGGTGAAAATAAACTTGTTTTAAGAAAATATGGTGGCATGGAATGTGGCTTTTGGCTATATCATGCTTAAAATAAGTGTTAAAAGATGGCTTTTGAGAAAGTGCTAGAATGGGACCACTATTTAGGTCATACAAGTTGTGAAAACCAAACATCATAGGCATTGTTTGGTATCAAAATGCTTGTTGTAAGATAATCTTTCCATTTCATGCAACCAACCTATGATAGGGTATATTGTTATGATATTAGAGGTCATTCAAGGTCAAGCTAACCCCAAATTACATAATCTAAAGGCATTTCATCTTTGAATTGTTCAGTTAGAAGCTTATTAAACTCTCATGGAATAACTATTTCATCCTGGAAATATCTTTAGGTGAGAAATAACTTTAGAAAGGTTTCTCAGACATTTCTTGAGTCATTTCAAGACAAAGTCTAGGCTAATCTTGAATATTTAGGAACCAAAAATGACAAAATGCCTGATAACGAGTGCACTCAAATATCTAAGTGAAGCAGCAGAAAGTTGACATAACAGAGTCATGTCTGATGCATATGGTATGTCAGCTTCCATTTTTAATGGGTAGAATAAGCCTTTAAACTTGCCTATTGTGTTTGTTATGTAAGATCAAAGGCAATGTAAACTATTACCGAGGTTTAAAGAGCAAATGAAGGTCAAATAAAGGTCAAAAGGCCATTTTTTCTCTAAAAAGATTCAATTTTTGAAGAAAGATTTTTGGTGAAGAATGTGTGTTTTGCCATTGCATAATCTCCTAACCAAGTCTTCCACAATAATTGACATATAAATTATCTTTGATATGTTTTACAATATTTCGTTTCCCTGTTGCCTGTGAAAATGACGTAGTTTTAAGTTAATCTGCAGATGTGAAATATGCTGTTGGGCAATCCATGCCTATATTAAGTGTTTAAGATAGGGTTGTGAGAAAGTGCTAGTCTTAACTGGATCATTGTTTAAGTTATAAAAGTTGTCAGCACCAAACATTATAGGCATTGTTTGGTATCAAATTGCTTGTTGTAAGACAATCTGTCCATTTCATGCAACCATTTGAGGGTAGGTTATTAGGGTATTCTGTTGTGGTATTAGAGGTCATTCAATTTCAGACTTAACCCCCATTTTCACGAATTAAGGCATTTCGTCTTTGAATTGTCCATTAAGTGGCTTATTAAATTTTCCTGGAATACATATTTTATCCTGCTAATATTTTCAGGTACGAAATATCTTTTAAAAGGATTCTCAAGTTTTTTTGAGGTACTTCAAGACACAGATCGGACCAATCTTGAATATTTAGGGACCAAAATGGCGAACTGCCTGATTACGGGTTCACCCAAATATTTAAGTGAATCAGTAGAAAGGTGACATAACAGTCATATACTATGAAATGCCAGCTTTCATTTCACTAGCAAAAATAAGCTATTTAACTTGCCTATTGTGTACTTCACGTACAAGCAAAGACAGTTTAAAATATTGATGAGATTTAAGGAAAAATGAAGGTCAAAAGGTCAAAGATAGTATTCGTGACTTTGGGGCATATAACTGTATATTGCAATGGAGTCTTGTTCGAATGAGTAATTTTATATACCTGCAAGGTATTTTTGACATTCATGAAATAAAAAGCAGTTAGTTTACAACTCTAGTAACATTTCCAGATAAGAACAAGTTGATTTGCATCTATTTTGAGGTCAAATAATGAGACTGCTAGGAATTTATCTAGAAGCGATCTCTGAAAAAACAAGACCAATATTAACTTTCAGTGTCATCTATGCCCCATACACCAAACTCCATGCACATGGTTTATTAGTATCAAAATGTTTGCTACATATCAATTTTTTTCATTTAAGGATCAAAGCCAGTGTAAAATATAGATGGTGTAAAAGATTGAGGTCAAGAGGTCATTCATGACTTTAGTCATGAAATGCAGGAACTGAGTTAGTTAACGGCTACATTACTATAACCAGATGAAATGAGTTGCTTTTGATTGTATTTCGAGGTCAAGAAATAGAAAGTTTCATTTCTTACCTAGGAGCAAGCCTATTGATGTTTTCTTGTTAGTGAAATATGTAGGAAAAACTAAGATAGGAGGTTAATGTAAAAGTTAAACGAAGGTCAAAATGTCGAAGGAAAGTTTTGGGTTCAACCTTGCTTTCAACAGCTTAGGTCATATTGCGATGAGATAGAAACCCATAACAGGGAAAAAATTCCCTTCTCTTTGCGAATAGATCCAAGGGGTCTTTCAATGTGCAGAAGGACCATAGACAGTCCTCCACAACGCCACATATTTCTAAAGCAACCAGGTCAACCCGCTAGTTTGGAGACCCAGCAGAAACCCGAATCTGCGAAATCTTACTTGGGAGCCAGGTGTCGTAACCACTAGGCCACGGCGGGTCCCCAGGTTAAAATGTAAATAATTTGGCATATTTATAGGAATTCAATAGGAGACGATGATGTTATGATCATTATGATGAAAAAGTACTAATCAATACGATTTCTTTATCATTATTCCAATATATGTAGATACTAAATTCCATTATAAATTGAATATTTTGAATTTTTTCTTGTTGTTTTCCCTCTGGACAGTGTTTTTAAGTGTGCATGTGCTCAACGTGTGGCAATTTCTAGCATTCAATGACAACCATTTTATAAATCTAGTCATATGATTTATAAAATTATCATACTTTAATTCTAGAATTTTTTTAATTATTCCTGTCAGTTCAGTTTTGACGGTTCAGAATTTCCATATAAAGACAACTTTCATTGTATCTGGGGATTAAAAACTAGTATTAATGTCAAGATTCAGGCTTTTATACCAAGACAAGTCATGATAACCTCTGGAGGTTTATAAGGTAGAACGCCACAGTTCACTTATTCTTTTTAGTAATAATCAAATCAAGCATATACGACCGAGTGTATAATTGAATTATGTTTACATACCCTAATCCATTTTGGAAAACAAGCATATCTAAAAATCCCAATTTAGGATTCGGTTCATTTTTCGCTGATAGTCATGCTATCTGTGACTATTTTATGTGCCTTCCTAAGCAGTGGTGGTCTTTTGGCTTCTTTCAATAAACAGGTAAATAACCTGGTTAAATAAGTGTTCAAATAGAAATTCCTTTAACCCCTGTGAGTTGCGAAGACAGTAATGAGTGACACAATATTTACATCAAAGGAAATTGTAAAAAAGCTGACATTTTCTGAGGTGAGAATTTCAAAAACATGCACCAGAGCTCATCTTGACCTTCACTGACCTCTAAAACCAAACAGGGACTGTCACACAAGGAAATTCACTTAAACCGTAGAGATTGTAAAGAGAACCTAGCATCATGCTAGCAATTCTACTCCTAAAGTTCTGTTTCTATGCATTAAAGTACCCTAGGATAATAATGACTGAAGTTGGTTTTACTGCATGAGCTAAGAAAACAATTCTAGCTTTGAACTGAGCTTATTAATCTTTGCTGGCCTCCAAATTCGCAAAGTTACTAAAGTTTGTACCAATAGTATCAATCTGCTATCCTTGAACTTTTTGACTTTATGAGAAAAATGACATTTTTACCTTAATTTGACCTTTTTTTCCTTGAAATATTAATATCTTACACTGCCTTTAATATTCCATTGACAACTTAACTGTAGTAGGAAGACTAAAAATCTACTTCAATTTAATAAATACTTTAATCATTTGTACGTTTGACCTTTGATTAATTTACTACTGAATTTGAATCAGAATTAGGTAAAATCTCGGTTACAGTCTCAGTCTTTTACCTCCACAGGTAAATGCGACTTATTCTTATCTGGAATTATTGTAAACTAACTATTCAATTGATTTCATGATTATCAAATATTCTTTTCAAGCAAATGGGCAATACTCATTTGACCAAAATGCAACTGCAGTATATAGATCTTTGTTTCAAAGTAGAGCGCTCAATTTACCCTGATGACATTGGTTTGACATTCAGTTTTTCCTTAAATCTCAATATTATTTCACAGTATCTTCAACCTCACATGACAAACACAAATAGGCAAGTTAAAAGGTAAATATGTTCTATTGAAAATGAAAACTGACATACCATTAGATATGAGTCTGTGGTGTCACCTTTCTGCAGCTTCATACATTGATATTTGGGTGCACCTATAGTCAGGCATTTTGTGATTTTGGTGCCTAACTATTTAAGATAGGCACAGGCTTTGTCTTGAAATAACCTTAAAAGGAGGCAAAGCATGTCCTTTTTAAAAGATATTTCTCACCTAAGATATTTGCAAGACAAAGTGTGTATTCTAGGAAAAATTGATGAGCTACAACAAACAATTCTCAAAACGAAAAGCCTTAAATCCTGTAATTGGGGTTAGTTTGACCTTGGATGACCTCTAATATGACAACAAAATATCCTACCCTAGGTTGGCTCCATGAAATGGAAAGATTGTCGAACAACAAGCATTTTGATACCAAACAATGCCTATAATGTTTGGTGTTCACAACTTTTATGATATAAATAGTGGTCCCATACTGGCACTTTCTCACAACTCTATCTTAAACACTAATTATAGGCATGAATTGCCCATTTGCATGTTCCACATCTACATATTAACTTAAAACTATTTCCTTATCACTGGTAAAGGGTAAACATGTTGGGGAAAAGCATAGAAAGGTATTCTGTCTGTCAATTATTGTGATAACTTGCAAAGGAGATTATGTAATGACAAAACACAACTTCTTCACCTAAATCTTTCCTTCAAAACTTGAATTTTTATAGAAAATTGACATTTTGACCTTCATTTGACCTTCATTTTTTCCTAGAAAATTTTTATTTTATATTTTACATTGCCTTTAATAGTACATGAAAAACACAATAGGCAAGTTTTAAGGCATATTCTCCCCAATGAAAATGGAAGCTGACATACCATATATGCATTGAATATGACTCTGTTATGTCAACTTTCTGCTGCTTCACTTAAATATCTGAGTGCATCGGTAATCAGAAATTCTGTCATTTTGGTCCCTAATTATTCAAGATTGGCCCAGACTTTGTCTTGAAATGACTCAAAAAATGTCAGAGAATCTTTTTAAAGATATTTCTCACCTAAAGATATTTCCTGGATGAAATAGTTTTTCCAGGAGAGTTTAATAAGCTGCTATCTGAACAATTCAAATATGAAATACCTTTAAATGATGTAATTTGGGGTTAGTTTGACCTTGAATGACCTCTAATATCACAACAATATACCCTACCCTAGGTTGGTTGCATGAAATGGTAAGATTGTCTTACAACAAGCATTTTGATACCAAACAATGCCTATGATATTTGGTTCTCACAACTTTTATGACCTAAATAGTGGTCCCATACTAACACTTTCTCACAAGCCGCCTTTTAACCCTCATAATAAGCATGATATAGCCAAATGCTGCATTCCATACTGTCATATTTACTTAAGACAACTTCATTTTCACTGGTAAATGGTACAAAAGGTCTTGGTGGACTATATTTAAGGTAATATACCTGTCAGTTATTATGGTATCTTGGTTTGGAAATTATATAATGACAAAACACAACTACTTCATCAAAAACTCTTCATCAAAATTTGAATCTTTAGGAGAAAGAATGACATTTTGACCTTCATTTGACCTTCAATGACCCCTTAATTTTAGAATTTTTTTAGCATCATCTTTCAGATTAAAGAGAAAATTAAACCTGATATTTTGATGCATCATCTACTCCATAACGACTGGTAAAACTTAAGATACAGTCATTTTGATTTTCAAATTTTTACCGTTTTAGGCCATTTTAGGGGGCTCCAGGTGGGCCTGGTACCCTACTTTGTACCTTAAATCTCTAAATTGGACTTATAATTCTAGTCAATGAACTTTCTAAAATGTTTAACAACTCCACTAAAAGGCATTCCTTTAGAAAAAGTGGCTACAGATAAGAAATACATAACTTTGAAAAAAACTGAGAAGTTTATAAATGGAAACTATAGTTTATGGGAAAATCCCAGATTCTTGATTTGGCAGCCATTTTGACCTTGAATGACCTTTATCACATCATGAGTCATAGTGAGTCATGTGATTAGTATTTCAAAAGGTACTTCTCGTTCAGACCAACATTTTGATACCAAACACTCATCCCTATGTTTGTTCTAAGTTGAGTTAGGAATATTTTAGGATGTCTTTCCTACCCTTATACCTATCATTTTGACCATTTTGGGGCCTTTTTGCATATTTTGGGGTGTTTCGGACAAATGCAAAATTGGGGCTTAAAACTGAAAATTGACTTTGGTATCCATCATATTCAGATTTAGCACCATCAAGTTATTCTAAAACCGTTGGCAAACCACTTTTACCCCAAAATGCCCGAAACTCCTTAAATAAGGCCCTTTCCCAGATTTCAGACCTGACTATTATCTCATGCTAGGGATAGTAGTTTTCCAAAAGAGCTTAGCAAATGTATGCAATAGGTTCATAATAAGAATAATGACTACATCTACATGCGGAAAAAATTAAATTCTATGATTAAAGATTTGCAACGCCATTTGTATATGAAATGCCGTTTCCGAAAATAAATACGTAATGAGTGACTATTTTTACAGTATCCTTGCATAGGATGGACGTAAAGTGCGTTGTTTTGTTGAAACTCGTAGTCAACATAAATGACTGCGATGGATTCGCCATGCAAATGAGTATGTTTTTCCTAGCAAATGGGAAAATAAAGGAGAAATATGAGAGGTTTATACCCCACAATTCCTCAAAATACTCCGAGAGATTTTAGGGCCCAAAGGTCACTGAGAATGCTACCTCCGATCTAACTTAGCCTCGCGGTTTCCAACCTGCAATCTGCCTGTCAGCGAACAAAAAGGAATGTCTGCCAGTCCCACCAGCCCTGTCTACCCAAAGCTGGGATGCAAGCCATCCGAGTCATCATATCTCATTGGTAAGCTTAGCAAATTGTATGTTTAGCCGAGTCATGTTCCGGTAGCGGTGCATTATTAATGGGTAGACCCACTTCCCGCCATCCCTCCCCCCTCCCCTCTCTGCTGTACTAAGTGCATCTCGCTCTCGCTGCTCCTCCACGTACACACATCTTAAGGCAGCAGAGAAATGACTTTCCAAAAACAATATGAAAATTGCAGGATGCCTTCTCCCTCTCTTTTCAACTACTAGGCGCCCATGTCAAAGGTGCCTGGCGAGGGCTTTCCCGGGAAATTGTGGTATTAAAGGCGATCCGCCGAGGATTGATTGATACCGGCCGGCTCCTCTGAGGAAAACCAGAAACACTTAATCCGTGGACCTCATGACAGTTATGATCTAGAAGTAGGCACACAGTTGGTGAATTACATGCAGTCGTTGGATTTTCAGTATACGTTGCCTTGGAGTGGTGCTTCGTTCATTGCCTTTTTCCTTTATGTTTATGCTAAATCGTGGCTTGCTACTAGGCAAAAGTGAAGGGAGCATGAGTACCTGGAGAAAACCACCGATCTACCACAAACAACCACTGGCAACTCTCTCAAGCCTGGTTTGATCATGTGATGTTTCCCAGTGATGGGATACTATGGGCCTTTGCTGTACAATGCCTTATCCCTCAGGGCAATCCCATACAAAAGTGAAACTGTGAAATCAATGTTTGTCTATAAATCAAGCAGACAATCAAATGGTTTCTATAAATGATTATGACAGTGATAAAGGGCGTAATCGGCTGTACATTATTCAGTGTTGTTTTACATTGATTTCGGTCAATATATTCTTGACTTTTCTTGATGCCATTTATCCATTGATGACCTCAAAATGGATGTTGATTCTTCATCCTTTGTTGAAGAAATGGCCTGCAGAGCAGGATAGAGGAAAACAAATATGTATGATGGTTAAGAGTTCTATTATTTCCACTCGGCAATTCCTCAGATGGCCTAGCTAGATTATCGTCACCTGGTGCCAAATCCTCAGCGTATTATACAGTGCAGACAATTAATTCCTGCACCAGTCGACCGGACGTCTGCCAGTACCTGGTTGTACTAACACCGATGGACTACATGTCAAAAAACAAGTCAACCGTATCAATGACCCACGTAGCTTGTGAATAAAAGATACGTTCAGTTGTGAGGTCATCCATGCCCAGTATGCTGGGTGGGAACTGGCCGAGCGGTCGTGAATTATACACGGACGGCCCACGCATTTAGTGCAGGAATTAAATGTCGGCACTGTAGCTGCACACCAGAGTTCTATACATGTAGTTCCAATGCCTAGTCTGGCGAGAACGCGGTTTCTATTGACCCTTTCAAAGAGAGAAGAATTCTAGGCATATCTTCTATTCAACAAGGCTTCTTGTCAGCCTTCCAATGCCTCAGTCAAAACCCACCTTTATCATCGCGTTAGGCACCCGCATGCAGAACGTTGATCAAGTTAGCATCCATCTCATTTCGTGTTGATATCCAAAAGGCTTTCAACACCATGTGCAAACCTCTTGCTTACGACCGAACAAAACACGTCCATCTTTCCGGAAGAAATACATTCGCGAATCAGTGTGTTTGTATAGCCAACTTAATCTGAAATGCGCTGTTATTTTATAATGGTAAGGAAAAGTCTATGCTACTAATGGACAAGTCTTAGTCGTTTGACATGAGTTGGCACTCCAGCTGAAAAGGCATCCACGGGTACATTCGTGAGAAACAGTCCTGGTCACTAATCTCAGCAAAGGTATTAAAGGATCATTTCAATAGCCCTTTTGTCAGTGTGATAATGATCACATTTACCTGACAACTACGTGTAGGTTTATGTATAATAAACGAAATATTTGGCAAAGTTTAATCTCATCATAATAAAATCATTTCAAGTTTTGTCTTGAACCAGGCTCATTCAAAAAGTCGATTTCATCTAATTGCAATATGTAATAATATTATCATTAACACTTTATCATTACGTATGATATATCGATATAAGTCGTGAGGTGAGGTCAAGATTTATTCTAGAAAGAATTAAAATAGATTTTCACAGCAGCTTCTTTTGACCTGTCGTTCTCTGACTAATCCTCACCAATGGTAGGACTGGACATTCTTGCCTGCATGACTATCACAGGCATGAATGCTACTCTCTCATAAATGCCGGTCTCTCGTAGGTCAAAGTTGACCGTCCATTGTTTTATCATGTCATGTATGTATTAATCAACTATGGGTGAGACCTTAATAAAATCTTCTTATCTTATCTTATCTTATCTTAGCTACTTGCTAGTTCTAGCTGTGGTGAGTTGTTGGTGCGCAACGCGTTAAACCAATGGGGCAGATTCATAAGTGTAAATGGATTAAATTTCATGCGTGCAGTTAAATACACCGTGAAACATCATAGAATATCTACCGTGGTATATCTACTGATATGGTATCTCAGTTTGAATGGCATCTGGCAAACGTATAAACGAGCACTGCTTGTGAAGTGGTGACTGAGGTGGCTTCACAAATAAAAGATGCCTTCATAGTGGTAGTGTATACAGGGTAACCTCCTCCAGATCCCGGGGTTCTATCCTGTTGCTGTATGACCAGTGTACTACCAGTGTACTACAGAATTTCTAAGAAGTGACATGCAAGGTGCAATAATACGTAGAATTGGCAGGGAAAATTATGATGAAATTGTAACTAGAGACGACTATTACGCTGTAATATTAGGAAAAATTCCAGACAATATCGCAGAAAAGACCATGATGAATTTCTGGACAGTAGTATGTATATATTTTAGTAAAATATACTGGTATACGCTTAATAACAGAGCTGGAGTTGGGTAAGAGCACGGATACATCAATGTTTAACATGCAGTGGATGACTTTTTTCGATACTAAATAAGATTCTACTGACATGCTGAACAATTATGTACCCAGATCTACAAAATCACCTACTGTTAAGCTGGCTCTGTCCAAAAACACACAAAGAATCTCACTTTGTCAGTCCATGGTATTTGTTGCGATAACTAAACCAAAACAGGGATCTACTCAAGACACCCACTTTGAGATAAGTTAGAATCTCCGTACACTAATATAAAGTTACGCATTTATATGCACTTTTGACACATTTTCTCTTCCATACATACATGTATTATATCTTTCCTTTGTATTATAATTGTTTATGTTCAGTTATTATCATATATAACATATCTGCTTTTGTAATTTATCTTATAAGTCAATAAACATATATGTATATATATACTACAAGTGAAAACAATGCAAGTGTGAACGCCTCACCATCTTGCAAAACTCTACAAAGGCCCTATATCTCGAGGCTGTGCTGATATGAAGTGCGGTGGGTTATCTGATTATCGCACAGACAACTGGGAATCCATCTTTGTCAATGTGGCAATAACAAGGAGAATATCCACCACTTATCCATTGATTGTCCCTAATCATGCTAGTTCAAAGCGCTGTGAGGATGAAACAATTTAATTTGTGTAGAAATAACACGCTCATAACAGGCAAAGAATACGCGGCATGTGTTACTCACAGGCTCGCGTCCTACCTTTCCCATGGCACATATATTTAAAGCTACCGTTGCTGGCTTGCTGCCCTTCTTATTTGAATCATCATCGCTATCACTACTGCCATTATTCATGTTAAGTCTACTACTGCTACTACTACTACTACTACTGCTGCTGCTGCTGCTACTACTACTACTACTACTACTACTACTACTACTACTACTACTACTACTACTACTACTACTACTACTACTACTACTTACTACTACTGCTGCTGCTTCTGCTTCTGCTGCTGCTATTGCGTTCAGGGTCATTGGTCTTATAAAGATGTGAAAGAACGCATCTTTAAATATAGGGGAAACGTAACCTGAAGTGATTTTCCAGTGTGCTGGCCCTTTGGCATGTTCTAGGGAAACGGTACTCTGCTGCAAGAACTGAATGCACATTTCTGCATAATAGTATTTACTTTGATTTCAAACAAATGAGCCTGCAAGCATACCCGAAGATGCGCTATCAGGGGTTTAGCCGCCTATGCATCCAGCGTGTCATTTGGACACCCATAACACTGTTTTTTGGACAGTTTGGACACCCAATGTTTATGTCAGAATTTGCTGATGATGACTTTTCTTAGAAGATAGAATATGTAGAAGCTACATGTATAGTGTCACTTTTATAAGCCACACAAAGCAGTTACTGGCCTAAAAAAGCAAAATCTGTAAATATATAGGGTTTATTTCATTAGCATAATGTACCTTGTACATGTACCACACTTTGGACACGCAAGTCTATGAAACCTCTATTTGGACACCCTGTTTCCAAATATTGGCCAAGACCATGTGCGCTATACATGTAAGGGGGTATCGATACAACCCTGCCATGTGATACAGATGAGTGTGTACAGTGTTAATGCTACCTTTGTAAAGTGTCTGTTTCATTGATTTCAGGGTTACCACACGGACTCTATGCAATCAGGAACCTGTTGAACTGTCCACATGACGACTGGTGTGGCGCGGAGCTCTCTATAGATGGCGCTGCGCCCCGCCCCTACGCCACGGTGGAGTGGACGGACCCCGTGGACTGGGAGCTCATCCCGCAGGGGGAGGACTTGTACTATATACGCACCACGTGGGGCTGCCCGGCCGGCAAGTGGTGCCACGCCTACCTATCGTGGGACCCCACGGGCACGCACCCGCGGGCGTCGCTGGAGCACGGGGCGACCACGCTGTGGCGCATCACGACCCGCGAGGACGGCTGGCTCATAGAGAGCAGGAAGGACTGTCCGGATGGCAGATGGTGCGGAGCCGAACTCTCCTGGGATGGGAGGTCAGGAACTCATCCGCAGGCATCCGTAGAGTTTAATGACCCCATTAATTGGAAAATCGAACAACTCAAAGGTAAATATGTACTATATTATACATAGAAAATGTTTATTGAATTAGTATTCATTTCGTTTCTCTCTTGCTGCATCATTTGCTATTTTAAAAAAACAGAACTCAGTTATTATGACTTCCTACGCGAACATAACCTGAATCTTCAGCACTGATATTTAAGGTTTTCAACTTACAAGGGGGGTCCATTTGCACTTAAATGGTAAAGGAGATAGGGTTTCCCAAGATAAAAAAAACATCAATTCATTCAGGTATTCTATTCACGGAGGTACCTGGTTTCGACATACAGAATTCTAGTCAAGTACCATATGTTGCTTTTTGGCTGCATTATTCGCTTCGGCATTTTCAGATTCAGATACTGCAAAAAACTTAACGCATCTGCTCCATTTAAAATCTGATACAGCATTTCTTCAACTAGTTTTGGTGGCTAGTTAAAGCATAAACTTTTAACTGGTGATAACAATATAAACTCGCTCTAGCTGAGAAAGTGGCATATTGGTCCGGCATTGTTCTTTGGCAAGCAGGAATCATGTTTGGAGGCTTAATTTTGTGTGTGAACACCGTTTTAAACATTGATTTAATGTAAAAAGGGCATATACCGTGTTACAACTCTATACCATCTGCAAACACACCAAGTAGATACACACTAAGATATCATTTGAGCAATAAGTTCTTTTAATCCCTTAATGCAAAGTAATAAAGAATATATTTACAAAACGCCAGATTAATTTTCCTGATACTTCTGAACGAAAGTTGAAGTTTAATTTATAGTTATCGTGTTTCTATATAATATATTTTAAAGGGCGCTTTGATCATATTGATATCAGTAAGTTAATGAGGCCTATCTTCATAGCTGAAAGGGTTAAAAACGATCTGCTGCCACCATGGCTACACAGGCACTACACGGCGCAGACTCTTCCCGCGGGAATTATTTATCAATTTGCCCAAAACGAAACATCTATTCTACTGGGCGGTTCAATCAATCATTTCTACCCTTCGTGAAATAAACATGAGCTAATCTTTCACCTTGATCAAAACCTTTTTCATTCCTTCAGGCAGGAATTGACAAATTCACAGAGGCAAAGCACAGGTGTATTTCCGTGCTCTGTTAATATCCCCGGGATTGGGCCGTCGTTAGAGGAGTTGTGATTGAGTTTTAGCTGGGATGAGTAAGAGCCTGGTGCCATGCTCCATCTAGCCTCCAGTTCCTTGCCCTTCTACTATGCTTCATACCAGCATTGCTACAGTACAGCAGCTGGTATAGGACCGTCCACTTTGCACTTTTACAAAACTTATTGTTAACCAGTACTTACTAGCGCCATCTGCCGTCGAGAATATGAACCATACTACGTCGGTCTAGTAACACAAAACTTCTTGTAACCCCAGACGTAATATGATTTTAATGAAAGAAATCAATGAAACATTAGATATCATATACTAGTAGTTGACACTATAATCCCGACATTTGGAATTTCATTTGAAAACATTAATTTCCTTTCTAATTCACTAATGTATGTATCAATCCCTGCAATATTGAGAAGTTTTCAGTGTATATATATATCCGCTCACCTTGTCTCGTCTCAGCACATGGCATGCAACTCCAATATAGATCAATGCATGACAACGGGGTTAGTGGGAAGTTTTCATGGGTTTTCGTGTGCCCTGCGTTTACAGCTGGATAATCGAGATTCGGCCTTGCTTATGGCTCAAAAAAGCTATAGACATCCAATACATCCCATATGAAATCCTTCGCCGTGTTAAAGCAAGTGAGAAGAGTAGAGTAGAATTTAATTCAATACAACAGTTAAGTGTTAAGTGTATTTTTTGTGAGATTGCAATATCATAGGTGTGCTACAAAAGAAATATGTGTACATTGTTGGTTTGATTGCAATATCACAGTTTTGCTAAATAAGAAACATTTGTGCGTTGTTGGTAACGTTGCTACATCATAGTTGTGCTAATAAGATATGTTTATTTCTTATACAGTGCCAAGATGGACTACAGAAAAGAAAACAGAACAACAAGGATTATCACAAAGTGAGTAGCCGACGTATGTTATGTTCACTTTCCTTCATGTTCCAGCCTATGCCATGACGTATCTTATTGCTGTATTATAGTCATTCGCAGAATGGTGGTTTATCAAATAACATTGTTCTATGCTTAGTAACCAAAAATATGTGACATGCATGAGCTGATAAATCCCATTAAAGCGCTAACAGAAGAATAAACATAAAGATAAATATAAAGCGAAGAAAATTCCTAATACAAACAGAATTGAAAGGAAAGGAGGTTCAGGTGAGTTGGATATCTACAGCCTAGATCCTTGTAGGTCATGTTATTTTAAGAATTTTCACATTTCCTGAGCTAACAATTTCCCTTGTCTCCAAACCAGTTGGCTATCCGTGTCAAGCAAGAACATTCAATTTACAATTACAGCAATTATTTCACAATTTGTCTGTAGGTCTCGGTTGACATGGTTTTAATGATGATAGAATGGGGCATGACGTCAGAAGCATTCTAGCTAGTTTGGTTCTACACTCGCTAAAGCTAAAGCATCAATGTAGACTGGGGTTGACATGCCGAGTATGAAGGCATACAGTGCAGAGCAGCCTTAGGTGGGGTCGAGAGGTCGAATACAGAGAGCTGAAGGTATATGAGCCCTTTGACCAGAGATAACCACGCCCATCAGAGGTATACAAAGTAAACACATTCCTGGACCATGCTATTGAAACCCTCTATCACTGACGGTGCATGGCTCTGATAACTGTACGGATTTGGTACAGTTTTGAATTAAGTCATTTAATGGCAGGTTTCCACACCAAAACAACGCCATAAAAGGTAGATGAAGGGAGCATAAAAGCATGTTGAACTGTACGCTACATTATCAACTATGGTTCCATCTTTCTGATTGGCCAACCATCTCTTGAAATTATGTTAAATGCATGTGTAATTGCATGTGTAATACAGGGGGAGTTAAATGGGTTCGACACATCCTTTACGATTCAAATGATACTTTCTATGTAAAGAATTGACACTCTTTAAGAAAATGGTCTAGATCAAATCTCTGTTAAAGCGGGGCCCCCTTATATATGAATTACTGGAGTCCCCCTACAGCTTATTGGGATTTTCCTTCATTACCAGATATACATTTCATGTAGATACCACTCTCTGATTTTAACTCTGTGCAGTATTTGGTATTATTATGTCGGAGCTAGTTACTCTCCTATTTAATCTCTCAGGGCTACTAGAATATCTGGGCGTTTCGGTTAATATCTGAATGAGTTTCTGCCACTGTATGATTTATATCTTGCTATTTTGGCATTTCCTTCAGTTTCAAATATGATACTACTTTCTGGATTTAGCTTTCTGGGCATTTTCATTGACGTGAAACTCAGTAGCTACTCTATGGATGTATGTTTCGGCATTATGGTCGCTTGATGCGATGATGTTAATATTGATTACCACCCCTGGTTCTATCGCATTGGACTATCTGTGTATTTTCGTTGGTGTCATAATTAGTTAACACTTTTTACTCTCATTCTATCTCTGGGCTATCCTAACATAAACCACGATGCCAGCAGTAGTTGCTACTCTCTTTTTTTCTATCTCTTTGGCTAATGGGTATATTCTTTAAAGTTGCAATTAGAAAGTACCACTGACTGGGTCAATTTCTTTGGGCGAACTGGTGTTTTCTTTAATGTCACAATTAGTTATATCTTTTCTCTGGTGCTAATTGGCCCGCTAGGGTATTATCTTCAATGTCAGACTTAGCTTCCCCTCTCTAGTTCCATCTCTCTGGACGTTTTGCGCCAATTCTTTGTTGCGAGCTTGCTCGCCACCCAATCCTTGCTTACAGCGCCCTCTCAGTAGAGTTTTAACTAGTTATAAATACTAAATAAGTGGAGAGAATGTGACCACGTGATCGCACTGATAGCCTTTCAATTCGTCTGCGTCACACTTTAAAAAGTTCCAGTATGATCTTCTGCCAGTAAAATTGTGTATCCCTGGCTTCACGAGTGTGAACGCGCGCTGTACGTTGCTAAATCGCCGTGTAAAGCAACAATGTTTTTTCTGTCAAATAGGTGGCGAATACGTGGTCAGATTTTGTCTCTATAACTTAGTGAGATTGACCTATTTCTTCTCCATATGACGTGCAGTCGCAGGTGCCCTGTCTCCGCACAACTTCTCGTGTCGTACCAAAATATTACACCCTCAACACAAAGTTTCACTCTTGAATTGAGTCTTTCTGGGTTATCTGCGTACTAGTATTTCCTTTTGTGACAGACGTGTTTGCCACTCTGTGGTCCTATCTCTCTGTCGGCGGCGGCAGTAGAGACAAACAGGAGCGGCCTAATGGACAGTGTTTGGCTGATAGAAGATCAACATCAATATCCACTAATACGGGCAATGTTTCATTTAGTAGAGGGTTATGGCAGGCTAAGGCAATGTATCATCTCCGCTGCGACACAATCATAGGGACACTGAGACTGAACAGGGCACCGTGGCCGGCATTACTACTGACTGGGCGCACTTCAACTGCACACTACACGTAACCACTACTATCTAATCAAAATCATACGCAATCAGTTTCATTTTGCTATCCCTCAAGTTTGCCCCATTTGAAAACTGCCCATGTTCATTGAGGAGTTACCGCACAAAATGATTAAACGCATATACTAGTTTATAATCAGTTTGCTTGGCTTTGGTGTTAGGCTTACTTTGCAATATTGGAAAATCATCGAAAGAAAAATGAATAATACAATTTTATCTATATGACCAAAAGAATATATTGTATACTATCAATTGCGTTTGGTAATAAGCTAACTTTGCAACAGTGGTCCGCCTAGTTTCATTGAAAGGAAAACGAACATTAAAATTGAACTTGAATTGAACAAAATGGTCAAAATATATCAATTCCAATAGCATGCTATCAGTTTTGTTTATCTGGTGATCAACTAATTTTGCAATATTAAAAGAACCCGCCTAGGTTACTTGAATACAAAATGGCCATTTAAATATCACCTGCAAAATTAATAAAAGCATCTGTTTATATATAATTAGTAAGCTTTCAGTTTCGCCAGGTGATCAGCGAACTTTGTCACATTGGGATACCATCCAGGTTTTCTGATATCAAACTTTGGACTATTGAATGATTAAAAGTATCGAACAATTAAGCTTAAATAGAATGTTAACAACATGATAATTATGTGAATCAGGATCTTTTTGTCGACTTTGATTTCGTTGATAGTTAGCTTGACAAATAAAGCTCGCCTCGCAAAGAAACGTGCACACAGTACGTGAATGGCTTTTCTTAATTATGTGTTACTTACAACGCTTTAGAACTATTATATCCCAGTCAATAAGGGATTCAAAAATTCAAAGTTTTTCCTTCATAGGGCGATCTTCGTCTTATTAATTACCCCACATTGACCATTAACCCACCTAACCTAGCAATATAACCTTACACTCGAACCATTCGTCGCCGTTCTTCTGACAAATTGCCTTTTTCTAAACTCCGCCGCTTTTTACTTGTGTCGATCCTTACCAATTTGACTATTGTTGCCAAAATGATTTCATCGCCAATATTACGTAATGGGCGGTAGATGAAAGAGTTACGTGTCTTGGCCCCAATCTACGGCCTCCTCTTGGCGGCTCATTGTTAATACATGTAGAAGTGGAAGCGGAAGGTGGGAGATAACATGCATAAATGTCTTCTCTCCTTTAACCTACGAACATCTCTAGCGAATTCGGCTGACAACTTTGAACATTGCATTTTAAAAGGGCAATATTAGTGATTGCAGGAAAATTATTAAACACTATAGGAACACAACTTTTCAATTAGATATTACTCAAAATTCAGCCTTGTTGTCAAGACATTTAAACAATTGTGTGACCATGAGTGCAATCCCGGTTTAAATGGTCAAAACAGCACTGAGCCAGTGAGTTGGGGCGATGCGGGCACTCGCTGCGGCAGTGGCGCGTCTGGCACAAGGCAGAAACTAACTAAGAGTTAAGTTGAATGCGAACACTGTGGATTGCTCCCGTAATGATCCACGGCTCCCCCAGGCTCACATGCTATCGATCCCAGCGCTGATGATAAACATATATTCCCCTATTATCGCCCTGGGACTATAATGCTGGTATCATTTGAGGCCCGCGAGACTCAGACGTATTATTCATTCCTCCCATTTGTCCAAACAATTCCAGGCTTTCTTTGCTGCGACCTCGACCCACAGGGAAGTCCATCGATTCTAAGAAAATCAGTTTTGATTTAAACTGTTCAATCTGAAATGGGTGCAGATATAAGTTAAAGGTCAATATATATTTACAACACAGTTCGAGCTATTTCTAGAATAGCCGTCGTTATGAAGAGATTAATACTGTGATAGGTTTATAACGATCACTCCATGTAGCTATAAAAGAAGGAATAAGATTAGAGCGTTGAGATGTCATGGCTTCGTGTTCGCATGAGGCATGTGAGAAAGTTGTCATTGACTTTGGTGAATCTGCTGACACTCTGGATTTGGTCAAATCATCAATGGTAATTTAGGAACTTGCAACTCGGCATTTCCTCTGTTGTTCTTATTGAAATCAGTTTTTAACGTATATTTTCGACAAAAGAATTTACATTCATATTCACTATATATATATATATATATATATATATATATATATATATATATATATATATATATATATATATATATATATATATATATATATATATATATATATATACATATATATATATATATATATATATATATATATATATATATGAATTTGTATATAAATATGTATATATATATATATATATATATATATATATATATATATATATATATGTATATATATATATATATATATATTTATATATATATATATATATATATATATATATATATATATATGTATATATATATATATATATATATATATATATATATATATATGTATATATATATATATATATATATATATATATACATATATATATATATGTATTTATATCCATGATGTATATATATATATATGTATATATATATATATATATATATATATATATATAGAGAGAGAGAGAGAGAGAGAGAGAGAGAGAGAGATAGATATGTATGTATATATATATACATATATATATATATATGTATATATATTTATATATATATATATATATATATATATATATATATATATATATATATATGTGTGTGTGTGTGTATATGTATTTTTATCCATTATGTATATATATATATATATATATATATATATATATATATATATATATATATATATATATATATATATATATATATATATATATATTTATATATATATATATATGTGTGTGTAATGTGTAAGCATACATATGCATATCCATTTATACATACATACATACAAACATACATACATACATAGAACATGTATGATACATAGTTCTTTTGATTAACCAAGTTTCAGTACTACATTGCCATTTATTCCATTTTCAGCCAAGTGCGAGGACACGTCCGATTTGGTGGTGATAGTAACAGGTGCCCTGTCCGCCATGTTCGCTGTGCTCATCATTGTCTTGTTGATGTGCGTGTGTTTCTACAGACGGTTACATAGGTATGGTAAGATCTTCATCACACAATTTCTCTCTCACAAGATCACTGGCTGCATTGGGCTTCACAATTCAAGCGGTCGTGGCGTCATCTGATAGAATTAATTAGCGCTGTTGACGTAGCTTTATAAGGGTCTCTCTACATTGTTTGACATTGCGTGTAAATAAATATGTGGCACTTATACGTTTATTAACTTTCTAATCATTAACGACCCCTAATAGCGTATCACTATATGATTAATTTGGCATGAATGCTTTAAGTTGCATCTGGAGAGAGTGGCGTAAAAGTCATTTCCTTAATAAATTCCTGAGAACGTGTATAGTTACTGCTAAATCTATTTAATTTGATTGAATCATTTGCGCCAGGGTTTTAACAATTCAAATCTCTATGTTGTTACTTGATCTATTCGATAATTATTCGACGTGCCTTTTGATCATTTTTGTTCTGTTTTTATTTATGATTCTCATTATAAGAGGCTGTTTGGACACCCTCCCACAGCTTGATTCTTTATACAAAAATGCACTGCTTACCCTTTCCACAAACAATAACGAAAATGAATTAATATTATAACAATTTAAATAAATGAATATCATTTTGTCCTTTCTATTTCTCTATATCGTTAAAAATAATTCAAGATAAATAGTTATCCTACAAATGAATATTTTCAATTTTTGGCATATCACTGTGATTAGGCCAATTTAATCTGTTCGTTATATCTAAGTATTGCAAAACTTCCTTCGCTACCTTGCATTGATTCTCATTTAACTGTATCATGATTGATACATGTAGAGATGTATTCATATGAATTCTCATAAGCTGACTTCCGCTGAATCCAATCGAGCTAAACTACTAATTATATATGTAAGGTAATTTCATTCGTGTTTAAAGACTGTGTAGCGTTTGTCTATCCTACTTTTTTTGTTATTCAGAATGTATACAACGAGGAGATCGGATGTAGAGCACTACAGTCTGGGCGGCGGGCAGATGGTGGCGTACCATGACGACAAGTACCAGACCATATCCAGCACGACCACCCAGGGCAGGGACATGTGAGTCTCGCCAGCTCTCGTCCGCACCACCAACTCTCGCGAGAGCTCATCGTCGTCTCACTACAGACTCACCTGAAGGGCACGTGACTCACCAACTCTCACCTGATACGAGAAATGTGGCTAGGTTCGGAAGCAGAAATAAACTGACTCGACATGCTATGAATGTGAGATGCTATCATGAGATAGAGACATGTCTCACCCTATCACCCTCAACCCACTAGCCGTGAGAACCTTACATATAGGCGACGCGGTGAGAGCAGCACCTGACTCACCATCTCATCTTGTGGCCATTGCAATTACGCCAACCGACTAATGGAGACGACACCAACAAGAGGGCTGGCTAGGGCACTATATAAACATACAGCACTTTGAGGTGCGGCCTTAAAGGCCCATAGTAATTGAAAAGCTTTCAAGGGAACTTCCGGTGAAGAGAGGGGATGTTTGTCACGGTGAAAATCTCGATGAGACCAAAGTTGTTGAAAGCAACGAAAATCACAAAAATATATATAACACACATGGACAAACAGAAAAGCAGTTTTATACTTTTGTATGTGTTGAAAGTGAGGCTATGTGCTTAATATAGGTTAACACTAAGCATAAACTGTGTTACGTTTAGCGCAACCAAAACCTTTGATTCCATTCTAAGAAATACATCAGATTTCAGTCAGCTGTGCAACAATGACGCTTTAAGTACTCTGTAGTATTGAATTTCCTGCATTAGCAATTACAAGCTGCTTTCTAAAGTTGCTGATATTAATCTCAATATTAAGTGTTTTGCATAAGTTCAACATATGAAAGATCCTCACGTCCTACGCGTGCGTTTCAGAAAAGGGGGTATGGATTGACCCTTTCTTTACACAAGACATTGTGTGTATCGAATATAAGCACATATGCCAAGATTCTGAATTTGGAAGTCATGACTTGTTTGCAATCCTTGGCTTATTCGTTCGTTACTAGCCTGTAGTCAATGGTGAGCGTAAACGGACAACCTGCCGAAAACTACCCATTAACCATACAGTACAAGCATTTAATTCCTGCACTGAACGTCTACAAGTGGCTGGCTCTACAAACACCCAGGGCAAACATGTCAAAAATAAATAAGCCAAGCACATCAATGGCCCACGTAGCTTTCCAAGCAAAGCTATATTCAGTTGTGAGGTCATTCATGCATCCATGCCCAGGAAACTAGGTGACAACCGGGTATGTGCTATGGGCTGCCCACACATTTATTGCAGGAATTAAATGTCACTGGCAACAACGTACATGCATCAAGAAGTGGGAATAAAAACACCATATTGTGTGCAGCGATGAAACAAAGACTGCAGGCAGTGTGCAATACACTAGACTGCTCGACCAAGAGGCAGTCTCAGATTAAAAGAAAGACGGTAACTAGAGGTGGAAAGAATGCCTTTCGAAAGATTAGCCACTCTTTAAGACATTCGGTGATGAACATTTGAAGGAAGGAAGAGTTAAAAGCACTTTTGTAGATTGTACAACCAATTGTACAACCTGTTATTGTTTTGGTGTAATATACTGTTATATTTCATAGAATAATTCCAAATAGCACCATTCTTTTGGAGAGAATCAGATACGAGATGTGTGCAATAAACAATAAAAGTGTTGGTAATGTTAGGAATAGGTACGACTTGTAATCTACATCATTCTCTACATAGCAAGTGTGAAATGTATGCTATGAGATGGGCGGACCATTATAAATTACTTGGTATATACGTCCCAATTAAGCCACCTGTTCATTGTACCAAAATGCAATCATGGCTTTTGAACGCAATCTACCTAATGGGCGTATCCGGATCGTTGATTATAAAATGCAAAATAACTTCTCAATCCCCTAAAGAAAACCTGCCTTTTATTGCTAGCTATTTTTCACAGATGTGTTTGCATAGTTAATAGATATCACGTGTCTCAAGTAAACTATTATTTTAATCGAACATGACAAACCCTCGCCGATATCAAGGGGTTTCAGCATGTCGCATGTTCGAGAGAACGGAGTCGCTTTGCCGTTTTGACGAAAACATGCCAGTATTGCAGAGAAATAGCGTACTTTTTCGTGATAATTTTGAAACAGAAGTATCTTTTGGAAATTGTTTAAAAGAAGCAATGTCTATGAAAACGAAACGCACAACTCTCCTCCAAATGTTTTTATAAATTTATAACTCATTACAAATTTATCTTCAAAAGTATCAATGGTCCAGACGACAATTGTCAGGAAACCTTTCATTAAGCGTGAATGGGTTAAGCGTTCCTTTGGCGTGTTTCTTCACACTGAACAGCAACCTGCGACATGGAAGCTCTTACGCCTAAATGGGCAGTCAGGCTGTCGCGGCTGCGTTACAGCAAATCTAATCTATCATTGTTTGTTGTGATAGGAGTGTGCAGTTCAGAGGATACTGAGGTTCGCGTAGAAATGACCTGACGAGGTCGACCCACACATGTCTATTTGTGGAACAGTCAACTTCCCAATATCCTTCTATGATGATGGATTGTGGGTGGGGGAGGGAGGGGGTATTTCAACCAGTGATAATAGAAATTATGGTATAGTACAGGTACTGTAGGATATTATAGTAAAGAGTATACTTGCGTTGTTATATCACCGAATGTCGGATGGACAACTTTATTCACCCACACATAAAAAAGAAGCACGGGCCATTGATTGGAATGGATACAGTCACTTTCTCTGACGTTTGAGGCTAAATTATGACATGTCAGTGGTTTATGGTAGAGGGATCAGTAGTTCAGACATAAACCCTACCTATGTTCCCGTTTCTGTTATCCTATATGACATGCATCAAACAGACATCGACAATAACAACAGATGCATAAGTAAGGTTCAATATTGTTGAACTAAGGGATCGGGAAAACCACCAACTGCCCCTTGTTTGATCAAGGACAACTTTTCTGGTTGACCTTGTGCAGCGGTGATTCACGGCGTCAGGTGGGCGATCAGCGTAGAACCTCTAGTTGCAAAAACGTTTCCAGACTCTACCACGTGGTGTCGCTAGTATGCAGACGTCCCAAAGTGAATTCAGGCCATTGGTTGAGCAAAAGATGAGAATTACAAATTTGTAGCATCGAGAATTCTTGAAATAAGGGATTAATGATTAGAACTGTCGTAGGTCACCATTAACCACACTCAAGTTTCTCGATAGCAGTAAGTTAGACGACATGAGTTTTTAAGCCTGCCAGCCAAGTTGTCTTATTAAGGGTGTGGCACTTAACAGCTCGTGTTGGGGTTGTGGGGTTGAGCGGTACTTCAGTGCCCAACAGTTTTCGATTGTCTAGTCAGGGTTTAGATCTAAATAAGGCAAAATACGCGGCGATAAACAAAAGTCCAAATTCGAACCCACGAGTATTTTCGTCCACTATTTCGCATTTAGGATTTGGTAGCATGTGTCAAAAACCATACCACCATAGCTTGGTCTAAGAGGTAACAAGTATAAAAGTGGTCATACAATTTCTCATTAAGTCTACACAGAAGGCTTGTTACAGGAAGTGATTGAAAACACGTACCACTCCTTGCACAGGGGATGGGGTTTTCCTATGTTCGGTATTCTCCAAAAAGGGTATCTATTTCTTGAAAGGTACCATCTAAGCCTTGAAGCAAATGACGACAAAAGCGACTCGTTAAAACAGTGTTCTTTGCTCTTTTGGTTAACACGATATATACATTCGTCAATGCTATGCGTTTATGCTTTCGAACCATGTACTGTACTATAGAGGCTCAGTTACACATCAATATATCCCTTAAAATAACTTATTTCAAAAACTATATATATATATATATATATATATATATATATATATATATATATATATATATATATATATATATATATATATATATATATATATATATATATATATATAAATATATATATATATATATATATATATATATATATATATATATATATATATATATATATATATATATATATATATATATATATATACATGTAAACATGTGTGTGTGGTGTGCATGTATGAATGTGTGTGTAAGTGGCTACTTTCGCATAAAAAGTAAATTGTCTGCTAATTACTACTATCATGTCACTTGATTTTCAAATAACCAAATAGCTTGAATTTGTCATAATATCATGCTATTAAGTTTGTATATAGATGTTGATTCTGTACTTAAGATTCATTAACACATGTTTTAGCAGAATTATAGTTTAGATCATTTCTATTCCACAATAAACAAAATCAAACATTAAAAACATCATCAAAATATATCTCGTTTTGTTGGCAGAATTTCAAGACTAGGCATTGGATTATATAATGAACACGTGGGCAATATCGTCAAATGACATATTTGACAAAGCTTTTGCGGACGAAGTGGAAATATTCCACATAATATCCATGATGTTAACAAAATGATGTGTGTGCATATGGAACAGGGCTTTTCATAAAGAATATAAATTCTGTAAGAATAGTTATGATTTAAATCCTACAATGAGCACAACATTCTCCATTATTGGTTAGAGATACGTGCATGTTTGCAAACGTATATTATATAAGGCAATGGCAATATTCTCTACGATATTTGATTCTCATCAATGAAATTTCATTGCACATTGATTGTCAAAATGTATTTTAATCATCTGGCGGTAAATTGAGTGCATTATGTATGTTTATATGAGAAGAGCACCATTTTCGAATTGCACACTACTTTCGTATGTCATACCTAGCTCCCATGAACTCGGTTACTCGAGATACTTGCTCCTCGGAGGCATAGGCAGTACATATAAAATGACAGTCACCCACTGTAATGCCAAAATCATTATTGATATGGTTAAAAGGAGGCGAATGTTGATATGATACTACTTGGAAATGTTATCAAAATGACAAAATGGTCTTCTTCTTCTTTAAAGTTAATGCAAACATTTATTGAGTATGCCTCCGATGGGGAGGATATATCCTCTCTCCGAGGCCAGGAGGTATCATTTCAGTGCAACATGCACTGGTCAAGAAGGAATGACAGAAACAATGTCAGCAGCAGCAAATCATTGTATCTATCTATTACCAACACTGTACAGCGTAGCCACCTTAGCTTGTTCTGTAATATTAGTATGTAAAAAAGCAACTGATTATTTGTACATGTAAATACTTTTGTGATAATTGTTAATAATGACTCATCATATTGTGATTAAATTAGTTCTTTTAATTCACCCACAAAATCCATGACGTCCTTTCTACTTATTAACCCGCGTTTCTAGAGTGCAAACATGGTACTACAACGTTATGTTAGAACTTGTGGAAATAGTTCTTTTTTGCAAAATTCTCCTAATCCAAACCGACCCATTAATAATAATAATAATAATAATAATAATAATAATAATAATAATAATCTTTATTTCACAAGGGTAACACAGACAAATACAGGACTTGATTTTCGCTGTGGCCCTCCGATTTAAGGATTATACTTGTCATGCTTCGGGCCACAGAGTTGAAAATTGTTCCTCTAGGTAAAGTCTCTTGAATGTTGAGAGAGATGGTGCCGTTTTCATATTTAACGATAAGGAATTCCATATTACTATGCCTTGGTAAGTGAACGAGTGTTTAAATAGCTGGATTTTGATCGGTGGAGGAACCAAATTTAGTGATGTTATTGATCTTGTAAGGTGACTATGTTGATCTGAGTAGAACTGAAACATAAGTTCGTTTCTAAACGCATTCACTAAATTGTCACGCATGGGGAAATGTCAAAGCTAATGAACTATAGTATGTATTTTATGATAAACATGGTGAGCCTTTTCACACAACAATCACACTTATGCTTGCCAGTGGCTCCCCATAATGGTCATAGGATGAGAGGTAAACTGTAATCGATGAAGTTTGTTTTAATTAATAAAAGTCCCAAGGAAGAGCTACCATAAAAATACCAACATGTTTCACACGTATTTAAACATTCCTAATAAGCTACGATTGTTCGGGTGTGGGCAGAAAAGAACATTTTTTCACGACCTATAGCCTGAGACGAAGACCATCAAGCTGTTAAAAAATGATAAAACATGATCTAATTTTCGAAAGAGATGGGAGCTTTTTCTTCCCATCTTACTAAGTTAAGAATATCGTTCTATAACAGACTAAAAAAGGTATGAGGAGATCTTTTTGACCATTAGTTATCATTCATTTCTCTCCCAGGTAACTATTTGCACTAACATAACGAGTGTGGGCAGGGAAATTAACAACAGTGTTATATCTCCACTAGCCATCACTGGGAACATTTTGAGCATATGCAACTGTGGCAATACATTGTGAGCTCCATATAAAATGCTCTTTTGTTATCTTAAATGAACCATCGTTTTTGTTTAGCTTTATCTTTAATTGATGTTGTTTACAGTAATGGGAGTATTTCAATCTGGATCCAGCACAAATAAAACAATCAAAATTTATGGTTAGGCATAACAAGGTATAACTTAATATATTGAAAAATGACCAATTAATGTGCAGCATATGTATATCAAATGATGATTCAAAATGAAATATATAGAATGACACAATAAATTATTTATTGAAAAAATAATTGTTATGTCTGTAACTGTTATTGTATTCAGTCGAGCACTCCAATCAAGTTATTTGGTCAGTTTTTTTTTGTTTTTTTTTTTGGGGGGGGGGGGAGCTTTGAATTATTCAAAAATTCACTATAAGTCTAAGGCTTCCCCAGCCCCCCCCCCCCCCAAAAAAAAAGGAATAATAAAAATAATAGTTATAAATAAATAATAATGATAATAGTAAATAATGAAAATATATAAACGGTAATAGCATTAGCCTCCCTTTAAAGAGAATTATTATTATTAAGGAATCAAAGACCAGCAAAAATTTATAACTTTTGGAGTACAAATTAAAGGGAATACCTCAACCCAAAAATCTCCCCATAAAATACCTGTACAATCTCAGCCAATCCCTTCCACTTCCCAAACCCCCCCCCCCCCCCCCCCCCCATTCCTTAAAAGAACAAAGCTTGTATGTTCATAGTTTTTGTTTGGTATGCATATTGCTTCAAAATATTCATTTTGATTTGTATGTACTCTTATATTTTGTATGTTCTATTTCATTTCTTATATCATTGAAATACAAATATTATTGTGCATAATTACAATATTGAAAAAAAAATCTTCTAGGCTTAAAACCCCTTCCCCCAAGGGTATAAACAATGTGAGACAGAGAGATACATCAATTCTCTTTATTGAAATGAGTGATTGTCTTTTTTCAAAACTCCACTTTCAGTTGTAGGCCTTGAGTTATGATAAGTGGTTCTAATGTCCTAAAAGTGCTGCGCGTCAGCATGAGCATCTATATCTTGCCACAGGTACCTCAACCAATCATAGTAAACATTCAACAAAATCAACAACAACATAACATGTTCAGTGATATAATACTTTATTTTAGTGTATTTACACATATCTACAATCTCTTCTGATATGAAATACTAATTAGAAAAGAATAAATACAAAAAATGTGGACCATTTTTTCTTTTTAAAAGTATTGGTTTTCACTATAAGTAAACATAAGCAATATTTGTATTTATAATTCTATATTAAAAAAAGCGTAATTAAATATATTCATACGAACCAAGAGTTAAAAATTATCTGAGAAAAGGAAAAAGGATGGAGTTATCAAATCCATGTAGAGAATCTGTGAAAATGGAAACCTTCAAACAGCACCAATGATTCTCCAAGGCTAGAATCATGTCTAACAGAAGCACTTCTGAATTGAATTCTTAGCTGGACAGTACAGTGCCTGACCAGTAGGAAGTTCTTCATGGTTCCACTGGTGTTACCAAAACCTTAATATGGAAGTATTTATTGCTTGATCTAACTCTTTAACCTTAACTTATATGGATTGCACCTTAAACCCATTAATAATCACAGCCTGACAATCTTGATGAATTCTTGCAGGCAAAAACATATGTGGGGAAATAATTGAAGAATGAATATCATAAGAACACTGCTAACAACTCTCCTTGAAATATCTTGTAAAAGAAATCTTATTCGTAAAATTATTGTCAAAGCATAAAATATCCAGGCGACTGTTTCAAGGGTATCTCTTAAACACTAATGTGTAAAAACATTTCTAGCCTGGCATTGAAGCCGGCCTTGTGGAGCACTAAGCTATACGTTGTGTACTAAAGGAGCCAGGTGTGTGACTTTCATAGGTATTTCCCTCATCTTGGCCTCGTGTTCGAGAGCCTGCTGCCGGCGCTCCTCCTGCAGCCAGTAGAGCATCTCTGTGCGGTCCCACTGCATCTTCTCCAGGTAAGGGCGGCCCTGAGCAGGAAAAACATGCAAAAGATATATTAGCAAAATATTGCACCGGTGCTACTTTTTTTTTTAGAGAGCTAAATCATGACTACCTAGTAGTCATTGAAAGCTATAATTGCCAAGGAAAACAATTAACAGACCAAACATGTCTGGCACACGTTATAGTAACATAACCAACATATTTCATAAAAGCAATTGAGAGAGAGAGAGAGAGAGAGAGAGAGAGAGAGAGAGAGAGAGAGAGAGAGAGAGAGAGAGAGAGAGAGAGAGAGAGAGAGAGAGAGAGAGAGAGAGAGGAGAGAGAGAGAGAGAGAGAGAGAGAGAGAGAGAGAGAGAGAGAGAGAGAGAGAGAGAGAGAGAGAGAGAGAGAGAGAGAGAGAGAGAGAGAGAGAGAGAGAGAGAGACTTTAAATGATTTCTTTGAAATTGACTTATATAGAGAAAAGCCTACAGATGTCCAGAACTGTGTGTTTCAATGTGATACCTAAACACCCTGCTCCTAGGGCCCTGCTGCAGTCACAAGGTACTGACAATTATCAAATATGCGAAGTGGTCAGCTAGTAACTTATGACATATACTTACCCACAAGTGTTTGGTGATCAAATAAACATTAAAATGAAGATGGAACCATATAGTAATTCAAAATTTAATATTTAGGGAGGTTGGCTTTTCAGGTTTTGATTTGAGTGCATTTCACTCTTTCTTTCTACAGGCCTAGAGAGGCAGCAAGGGTTGTTACCTGGAATGACATGGAGTCCTGGAAGTTGTCTCTCACATACTGCACAGCCGCGCTCGTCTCATTGTCAAGCTGGTCCAACTTCTACAAAACAAAGCATCTCCAGGTCACAATCATGCCATGGTGGTAAATGAAACCAAGAAACAATACACTAACTAAAGACTTGGAAAGTTGCCAAATTTTTAACACGATAACTGGAGTATCACATGAAGTAGCTCTAAACCCATCCAATGTTGAGGCTACTTTCATCCATTAAGCACAAGGACAAAAAGATTATTTCTTCACCCTGTCATGTTGATATTCATTGGATAGATCTCACTGGGTGCTCTCAGATTAGTACCCATGCTCCAGGGTTTCAGTCATTTATTTTTAGGTTTTTTGCCTCATTAGTATTGGCCAAATTTGTCAACAGCAGCAATGGGGCATCCAGCCAGTGTGAGTTGGTTGCCTTTTTGCTACTCATCGGCTATGGGGCTGGTACAACTCCTCCCACAAGCTGCCTTTGCTAAGATCTATCAGTACCTGTGATAATCAAACTGTGTTACTTGGACTTTCAAATCCTATTTGTCATTTAAGAAATAATATCTGAGATGAAAGACTACATTTTGAACATGATGTAAAATCAAAGATTTGAATTCAGAAAAAATGAAAAAAGAGTAGAAGTAGGAAATTATCTGATACGAAACACTACCCTGTAAAACTGTGCTCTTAGCTTGGCCTCCTCCAGTCTGGCCACGGACGAGCCGCGGTAACCCTTCTCAAAAAACCTGTTGGGGTCTGAGGCCATTCTCTCGAAGGACTCGAGCTTGGCGACCACAGCCTCGCGCTGCAGGATGAGAAACGTGGCTTTCTCCCACACTGATATGGCCTGGAACAACACAAATAACACTCATTACAAATATAATGACTGGTGACCCCCCTTTTCTATTTTGGATATACAAAGGGGACATTACAATGATAGCTTATGCAAAGTTTGATGAAATTCTCACTGGGTGGTAATTTTTGAATGGACTTTCAATTTTAGGTGTGAAATTTGCAATTTTAGTGCCACTTTGGCGCCACCTATACAGACAGTATGATTGGTGACCCCCCTTTTTCATTTTGAATTTACGAAGGGGATCTGACAATTATAGCTACGGCAAAGTTTGATAAATTTCTAACTGTGGGGTATTTTTTAAATGGACTTTCACCTTGTCGAATACCCTACTAAGCCTTTACATGAAAATCTATCATGCCAGCATTAAAAGCAAATCTGCAGATCATTGGTAGCTAAAGCCACATACCACACTTACAGAAAAAACCTTTCAATCACTGACATGACACGTTATCAACTAGACCTGTGGTAGATACTGGAAAATGTTTTGATTTCCACAGTTTTGACACTGGCCAATGGTAGACCTGGGGCAGCCAAGTGGTTAACCTTTACCACCAGTCTACCACTGGTCAGCCATGGGTCTACCTTGGTGCAAGGTTAGTATGTAGTAGTTCTGTGGCCATCTCTGGGTTATGTGATAGTAATGTAGTTTTAAAGTTAAAAGCCATTCAGTAGACACGCTTGTTACACATACATGGCTCACTCTTTCCTCCTAAAGACAGTATCTTAAAAATGCTTGTTTGAAGAGGCCATGGTGTGGTGAAAATAGGCCAAAAACATTTCATTACATTGCAAACCTATCTCAGAGTGTGGTATATTTGGTCTCTTACCCTACTCAATGATTGCCTATACTGTAAAGTTAGTCTGATTACAAAGAAAATAATGTAGTCTTTAAATAAGTACTAGCCCAGTAGGTAGGCTGCTGGCAGTGACACCATGGCTTGATGGCTGCAAACTCAGGTAGCCTAACTCTTCCAATAGTGAGGCTCCTTTCGTCCGAAGCACAAGGATGCAATTTTTTTTGAAAACCATCTAAAGCCTGCCATTTTGGCATTAATTGGATAGCTATCACTGAGCACTCTCAGATGAGTACCCATCTCCCAGGGTTTCAGCCATTTTACAGCTTTTTGGCATTATTTTGCATTGGCCAAATTAGCCACCAGCCGCATAAGGCATATAGGACTGTAATTACATAACCATAAAATAGTGTGGCTTGATGGCTGCACACTCAGGTAGCCCAATAATAAAACAGGTAATTGTCTTACCTCTTCCAGTTTGTGGTGGAAGTCGTCTGAGCTGTATTTGATTGCCATGTCTAGCTTGTGTGCATCTGGCATCTGCAGGGAGGCCCAGACACGCTCCAGGCGGTCCTGCGGGGTCAGCAGCTCGTCCGGACCCACCTCCACCTCCTGAAACACACAACATGAAACAAGCTGACAATCTCTACCATAAAGACTAAGTAGGGTGAGATCCTGCGGGGTCAGCAGTTCCTCCGGACCCGCCTCCACCTCCTAAAACACACAACATGAAACAAGCTGACAATCTCTACCATAAAGACTAAGTAGGGTGAGATCCTGCGGGGTCAGCAGCTCGTCCGGACCCGCCTCCACCTCCTAAAACACACAACATGAAACAAGCTGACAATCTCTACCATAAAGACTAAGTAGGGTGAGATCCTGCGGGGTCAGCAGCTCGTCCGGACCCACCTCCACCTCCTAAAACACACAACATGAAACAAGCTGACAATCTCTACCATAAAGACTGAGTAGGGTGAGATCCTGCGGGGTCAGCAGTTCCTCCGGACCCACCTCCACCTCCTAAAACACACAACATGAAACAAGCTGACAATCTCTACCATAAAGACTAAGTAGGGTGAGATCCTGCGGGGTCAGCAGTTCCTCCGGACCCGCCTCCACCTCCTAAAACACACAACATGAAACAAGCTGACAATCTCTACCATAAAGACTAAGTAGAGTGAGATCCTGCGGGGTCAGCAGCTCGTCCGGACCCACCTCCACCTCCTAAAACACACAACATGAAACAAGCTGACAATCTCTACCATAAAGACTGAGTAGGGTGAGATCCTGCGGGGTCAGCAGCTCGTCCGGACCCACCTCCACCTCCTAAAACACACAACATGAAACAAGCTGACAATCTCTACCATAAAGACTAAGTAGAGTGAGATCCTGCGGGGTCAGCAGTTCCTCCGGACCCACCTCCACCTCCTAAAACACACAACATGAAACAAGCTGACAATCTCTACCATAAAGACTAAGTAGAGTGAGATCCTGCGGGGTCAGCAGCTCGTCCGGACCTACCTCCACCTCCTAAAACGCACAACATGAAACAAGCTGACAATCTCTACCATAAAGACTGAGTAGGGTGAGATCCTGCGGGGTCAGCAGTTCCTCCGGACCCACCTCCACCTCCTAAAACGCACAACATGAAACAAGCTGACAATCTCTACCATAAAGACTGAGTAGGGTGAGATCCTGCGGGGTCAGCAGCTCGTCCGGACCCACCTCCACCTCCTAAAACACACAACATGAAACAAGCTGACAATCTCTACCATAAAGACTAAGTAGGGTGAGATCCTGCGGGGTCAGCAGCTCGTCCGGACCCACCTCCACCTCCTAAAACACACAACATGAAACAAGCTGACAATCTCTACCATAAAGACTAAGTAGGGTGAGATCCTGCGGGGTCAGCAGCTCGTCCGGACCCACCTCCACCTCCTAAAACGCACAACATGAAACAAGCTGACAATCTCTACCATAAAGACTGAGTAGGGTGAGATCCTGCGGGGTCAGCAGCTCGTCCGGACCCACCTCCACCTCCTAAAACGCACAACATGAAACAAGCTGACAATCTCTACCATAAAGACTGAGTAGGGTGAGATCCTGCGGGGTCAGCAGCTCGTCCAGACCCACCTCCACCTCCTAAAACACACAACATGAAACAAGCTGACAATCTCTACCATAAAGACTAAGTAGGGTGAGATCCTGCGGGGTCAGCAGCTCGTCCGGACCCACCTCCACCTCCTAAAACGCACAACATGAAACAAGCTGACAATCTCTACCATAAAGACTGAGTAGGGTGAGATCCTGCGGGGTCAGCAGCTCGTCCGGACCCACCTCCACCTCCTAAAACACACAACATGAAACAAGCTGACAATCTCTACCATAAAGACTAAGTAGGGTGAGATCCTGCGGGGTCAGCAGCTCGTCCGGACCCACCTCCACCTCCTAAAACACACAACATGAAACAAGCTGACAATCTCTACCATAAAGACCAAGTAGGGTGAGATCCTGCGGGGTCAGCAGTTCCTCCGGACCCACCTCCACCTCCTGAAACACACAACAATCACTACTGTCAAGCCTGATGAGGGTGGGGGTGGTTTGCACATATCAAGACATTCAGGTGTACTGTACAAAGAATATGGTTAAACTAGGAGAGATGAATTAGATGAGATGCAATTAACCCATTAATGCTTAAGAGTTCCTCCAGAAATTGTCGTCTGGAACTATGATACTTTCTACAATATCTTTGCGATTGAGAATGATTTTACAAAATGTTTGAAGGAGTTGTTGGTAATGTTTTTATTAACATTTCTCCATCAAATATTTACCTAAGTATGCTTTTGCCCGCAATATTTCATCAAAATTGTCAGGCTGCTTTTGGCTGCCGTGAGCATTAATGGGTTAAATGAAGTCAGGTCCCTAGAAATAACTTAGTTTTAGGCTCCCATTCTAATATTATATAAAACATTCATAAATAAACTACTTCTGAAAATTTAGAAGAAAAAGATGTGCGGTTTTCCCTATTTTTTTCACATTGACCCCAAATGCATTGGCAGTTTGAATGAAGTAAAATTTCCATTTCATTTTTTTTTCATGCTCAACATTGATGCTCATTGGATTAGATTTCCTCCAGAGTTGCGTTATTATGATTGCAGTCATATTCTATTCATATTGATAAATCATATTCGTTATTCTGTTTACTCTTACCATTTCAAGTCCACGATTTGTTGAAAATGTTGATCCATACCAAGATACTTTTGAAAATTGGTTTAGAATAAAGCATAACAGTTACTTTGGAAAACATTAATACTATGTAGAGTGTTTCAATTAACCTTTGTCCTCAAATATTCAATATAATATGCCTTCAACTGGAATATATCACCAAATCAGACCTTCTTTTTTTATTTTTCAAAACTTTTTTTATTCATTCACATGCAAAAACAGGTTACAGTGCAAGCAAAGGTGCGAGGCATACGATATGCCGAATATATAGGTATCAGTATATAGACGATAGTCAATACATAACAAGTTTTTTTCTAAAAAGGTTTGCAGAAATCAATTGTTGTATAGATTAACCCAAAGGTTATATTGTTTCTCAAACTTCGTTCTATTACCTTTGATGTATTGCCTGTACTTTTCCTGATAATAAAATGACCTTCTTGACATGAATATGTATACTCACAGGTTGTGTTTCTGTATCGCGCTTGCTCTGTACTGTCCATACTGTTCTCTGCGAGGCTGCGGTCGCCGTCCTGGACTGACAGCCAGCTCTGAAACACACAAACAATGCAACATAGTACCCTCTGCATCTAGGATACCTTGAAAATGACTTAAGAACAAAGTATGAATTCGTTAAATATTTTTTATGTTTGTATATTTTTTATTCAGTTCTGGCATAAAAAGTCAAAGCAATTACAAATAGTATAATTATTCCACAATACACTGGTGCAAAGCACAAATCTGTGTATGACAAAAAGAGAAAAAATAATATACTAGTAGTTGTTGTATTGGAAAAGGTATAATACTAAAGATTAACAACATAATAAAGAAAAATGAACAATGTACTTTGATGATTATATTGAAAAAATCTTTTTTGTTTAATATGGAGAGTAGTTCCTTAGGTTCTAATAGTTATTAAACCTTTTTGATATTTTCTCTGAGACCTTTAACAAATAGATATCAACAAAATAGTTATGCCACTTTTAGGTGCTGCAAGGACCTTATGATGTTGGTGGCTAATTTTGCCTGTACAAAATCATGCAAAAAGCCAAAAAATGGCTGAAACCCTGGCATATAGATACACCAGGAGAGTACTCAGTGAGAGCTATCTAATGAATACAAAAATGAGAGGGTTTAGAAAGTTTTCAGAAATATTTGTGTCCTTGTGCTTTTGACAAAAAGTAGTCGTAGCATTGGAAGGGTTAAAAGAACATTTCAAATGATCTGAAACACATATGAAATACAGAATTCAGAAGTGCAAAAAAGATATCATTCTTGGAGTCAAAATGCAAGGGCTCTCACCTGGCTTTCAGGAGCTCCGCCCCTTCCTGTTTTTTCAGGGTCAGCCCAACATTCCGAGGGCCCACTTCGCCTGATTTCCAGGAGATGGTTGGCTTGGTGCCTGCTGCCTGCTGCTGACTCTTGCTGCTGGCAGAATCAGCCGACCCCGCACGCTCCTCTTCTTCAACCTCAGCACCTGAAGCACAAGAAACCAGTGCAGAATCACTTAGGCAAAAAAAAAATTGTTTGTGGTTACATGACCCCCCAAAAAAGGGTTGGTCGGTAGGCTTCTTTTTTTTTTCAATTTTTTTTTTTTTTTTTGCTGATTGCCACGTATTCTAATAAGAAGTGGCAATACATAGATATAGTTAGGTTGTATTGTGCATGTATGCTTTATAGGTATCATTGTTGGGGTAATATGATTTTATACATAGTCCTGTGGTACTGTAAGATTTAAAACCAGTTCCTTGTGTACCTGCAGTTCTTTTGTGTACCTGCATTAAGACCAAAAAAGCTTAAAAAAAACTTTACGGTCGAGTGGTCAAAACAGGGTCGGTAGGGTAACCACAAACATGACACTTTTTTGGGGGGCCTCACTTTAGAAATAGAGATTGAATTGCTTGAAACGAACTTCACCCTTTCATGCTTGGAGTTCTCATTGAAAAGAGTGGGGTGGATGATATTCAATCTTTTTGAAATGGAGATTGTTATGAGAATGAGAATTGAAAAAAAGAAGATTATGACAGTTATCACCAGAACTCAGTAGATAGTTTCTAGTTATTGAAATGGTCAGGACTGTACGAGTTACTGCTGGCATGAATAGGTTGTACAATCTCATCAACTCCCCAACGGCCGAGCAGTCTAGTGCACTGTGTCTATAAGCAATCTATTCACTATAATATTATCTAAGAATATCCAGCAATAACCTTGAAAATAAATCCAGTGCCACCAAAATATAATCAGTTCACAGCAAAGTTGTATTTCATAAACATGCTATTAGAAAGCATCCTTGGAAATATGAAAGGATTTCAATAGAAATAGTTTGGATATCTTATAGACATGCACCTCCAGATGCTAAGAAGCATCTCCTCTCACAGGGGGGGGGGGGTTAAAAATAATGAATCACTTCATTGAATTATGTACAATACATTTGATGTCAGAATAAACAAGCAATATCGAAAGAGTTTCAGAAATAAAAAAGATCCACTAGAATTTACCTTCAATGACTGGGTCCTTTCCGAGACCTCCCATGAGAATAGAGTTGACATTCCAGAAACCCTCCTTGAATTCTGTCTTTTGAGTTTTCATCTCTTCCAATTTCTTTTCCTTTTCTCTGAAAAAAAGAGGTTTGGTTTGTCAAAAAGATGTTTCCCCACTGTTCAACAACAAACATTGTTGTAACTGATTGATAAGCTGTGTTTTTAAGCATGCCTAAAACAGAGACTTTAAGGCAGGACTTAGAAAGTGCTTGGAAACCATACTGGTTAAAGCAATAGGATACGGAAAGCAAGAATTGGATCGTCTATGAATTATTGGAATAATAATCAACATTTTTCTTATTTTCAGGTATGGAACATTTGCATTTGTGATTTTCTCATCAAAGGCTGAAACAAGGTGACTTTGATGAAACATTAACATAATCTAGTACTTACTTTATTTCTACAGCTTTTTGTGACTTTGTTTTTTGTTGTTCTGAGGTCTCTTCTCCGTCCCCATTATCTTCCTCCGAGTCGTAGAAATGGAAAAGGAGACCTAGATAATCGGATTCCTGCAGAGATCAAGAAACGAAACAAATTTGATCAATACATACAAAATGGTAGAACTATGAGTTTGATAAATGTGAAAAAAAAATAGTGTCTCTTAATGGTAAATGCTACTACATACCTTATTCAACTAAATTTGCAAGTTAGTTTGGTGATATCAGAACTGGATATTAAAGTATGCTACATATAAAAAAATAAAGATAAGTGCCTCATAATTTTCAAGTAATTGCCAAATATCTCTATTTTTTCAATATTTGGATTGATATTAGAAGAGAGAGAGAGTACATTGCAGTTACACCATTTATAACCCAATTCATGGGTATAACAATAACCACACTAGACCGCTTCATCTATTACATCTCCCTATTACATCTCCCATGTAAAAAAATCAGCAAGCACACTAGACTGTTTTATGTGTTGCGGTGTCGTACCTGTGTGGAGATGTATTTCATGTAGTCGTCACTGTTGACGGTGTTTTTCCACCAGTTGAGCCACGAGGCGTAGGAGCGGGACGCCACCTCCTTCATCATGGCGGGCATGTGGGACGTATCGGGCATGGTCGGCTTGCCCTCCTGAAACAAACTCTGCTCCCCAAACAAGTCAGACAGCTTCTCCACATTGGGAGTCTGAAAAACAAACAAACCATTGAAAATTGATATTGCAATTGAAAACATTTTAAGGAAAATTAAGATGAGTCAGATGGTACAACATAAACTTTTAGAATTAGGAAGTATGAAGAACTGAGCAGGGATAAAAAGCAATCATTCTACAGGTTACAGGGTTACATGGTGCAACATAGGTTCCAAAACATTACTTGTCAAGCAGGGCAGGCTGCCCCAAAAGTTTACTTGCCCAATCAGCACTTCCACCTGCCCCGCCACTTTGTTAAACAAAGGTGAGTTACATTGCGAGGACTCTGCGCAAAACATTACTTGCCGAGCGGGGCAAGTTAGGCTCTTGTTCAGCTTGCCTGATTGCCGTTTTTTGCCAAATTCACTTGCAACTTACAACAGCAAGTTGTTATGTTGTATGTTGGATTACATACTTTATTAAAGGTACAGTCTTGTGGGCTTTGTGAAATACAAAAAAAGGAGTGTTCCATTGTTTCAGGAGGTCAAGGAACGTCACTAACCTGAGGGTCAAAATGAGGCTCCCCATCTTTGTTCACTGGCGGAGTCTGTGGTCTGCAATGGAGAAAAATATTGTGTCCTGAATTGATATTTCTAAAGATTCTGTTGCTATTAATGGAATTTAAACCAGCATGCAGCTTTATCTATTCAATTCAAAATGGTGAGGTAAATTCATATCTAGGAAAATATTGTATTGGATACTATTCATCAAGAGCATTAAACTACGATTGTCCTTGAATGCTTATTGGTGAGGCCTCGTTGTACTGGTGACTTTGTAATAGGTTTAAGTATATATCCTATCCTGGTAGGACCACAGAGGTGTGCAATCACCAGCCACCGAAGCACATCATACTACCTTACTGGCCTGGCCGAGTGGGGCTGGCTGTTGCCGTTGAAATCCCCATTCATAGCTTTGATATTTCTATCATCCAACTAATGCCTGAAAGGTTTGCATGTCATTGGTGAGTCTGATGTGACGATAGTCTTTGATATTTCCACTAGTCAAGTTATATCTGAGTAGTTTGCATGTCACTAGCCAGCATGGCACTTTGTTACAATACCACCAGTGTGGCCTAGTCAGGCTAGTGCTATTGTCTGACCCTGGACTTACGTCTTGACCCAAGACTTGGGGTCCATCTGTCCCCAGGGCGGCGTCTTGTCCCTCTGGAGATGTTGGTTCACCACTCTCTCACCAGAGGGCTTGGCCAGCGAGGCAGAGGCCAGGCACGTGGATAAACTGACAGCGTCGGCCACCGGCTTCACCAGGTCATCCTAGGAGCAACACAGAGAGAATATGAAAATTTAGTTGATACCCAGCAAATAGAGGGCGCCACCCTCAAACATACCACTTCACTGGGGAACAATCAACCATGCACGGTAGAATGAAGTTTCTATGATTGAATACAGGAAATACAATCAATAAATCAACTGATTGAAAATTTTTGAAAATATCCATTTCTTTTAGTAAATTGTATGGAAATTGAAAATACAATATGATGTAATATTATTTACATTAAGTATATTTTGACATGCCTTATAGCTATATGATATTATTTACATCCATGAATATGTTGTCCAAATATTTCCGAAACATGACAGGTTAAATTTTGTATAACTGTCTCAAAATGAGGCATGGCAAAATAGGTTAGAATCTTTAAACAATTTGTCCTGGTTCAATTGACACATTCAGGCTTAAGAATTCTGGAAAAAGATTATTGTCTTGATCTGTGAAACATTTCATGACAACTTGGGTAATAGGAATGATTTTTGAAAATATTTGAAGGGGAGTTGCTATAATTGTTCTGATTAACAATTTTTCTTGAAATATGTTAACTATGTGCTATCCCGAAATTTCACTCCAATTTTGTCACTCTGAGCATTAATCGGTTAACTATGGCAATAATGATAAATTCTGCTGACCTCGTCCAGTCTGAGATGGTCTGTAGGGACGGTCTGCATGATCTCCTTATACACCTCCTGGATCTCCTCACTCAGGAAGAGGTTCTTATCCAGCTTCTTCACAGTCTCAGGATCAATCTTATATAGAAAAACAATGATGTACAAATAAGAAACACACATTATACATACAAAAAAAACTCTTACCATTAAGACATAACAAATTTTCACTTTAAACTGAAATTGACATTTTTACATGGCCTTTTATCTTCTTCACATCGTAGAATCTTCCTTAATATTGTATAATCAGTTTAATCTCACATCAAAGAAAATAAGTAAGCTAACATGTCTGGTTATTTCATAGACAAGAAAGGTAAATACAATGGGATTGTAGGGTATACAATTTAACCATGTGATCTGGTTTATAGAAATCACAAGGTATATGTTAACATAACACCATGGTAGTACAACTAGCATAAGTAAATGAAAAATATATTTTAACATATCCGAACTACTGTACGTTGATAAAACCAGACATTGTGTCACAACATAGCTGAGATACAAAACAATCATATCATTTAACTTGTTTAGCTTAAGAGTTTACCAAAATGAAATGTCTTCTGGGTGTATGAAAATTATAAATATTACATAACAGTGGAGTATATTTTTTGAATACATTTGAAGGGATTTTTTATATATGAATGAATTCAAAAGGTTTCTAAGAATTCTACATGTGCGATTTAAGAAATTCTCTTTTTAATCCCAGTTGTGTTGGATTATCATAATGAGGTAAAATTAAATGAAACCTCTATAAGAGATGTAGAAAAAAGACAATATTTTTACATACAATATATATCTGTATTAAAATGGCAGATAACAGAGAGAATGCCAAAGAGAGATAAAGAACTACAAGAGAAAAAATGTGACAATATGATAGAAAGTTGAGATTAGTACATTAATTGTTAGTACATGCACAAAAAAGGTCTACAACTAATAAGTTGTATAAATTTGCAAAAGAAATCTCTGTCAGCCGAAATATTGTTGATACAGTCACTCCCTAACAAACTTCAGGAATGAGTTAATTTTGATAAATTAAAAAGTGAAATGTATTTTTTTTTTCAAATATGAGCTAAATAAATAGGAAAACAAATTATGAATGAATATATGTTCATTCTACGACTGCATGGTGTAACCTAAAACTTACACCTTGATAAATATGACTGTAAAATTGTAGCAAGCAAAAATGTAGAGTACAAAAATGACATCATATATAAAATGTGCAGTTTGACTGCACTAGAAAATGAGTCAGGTACCAACTCGTCCAGTAGTCCTTCCCAGTCTACTTACCCTTAACAAACACCAAGCCAGAGCAAAATCTTCAGCGATAATTAGGACAAAGCATTACTTTTGGTTATTCAATTAAGTTCTTTGCAATTATGAAGAAGTATTAGGCAGCAATTACCTCTAAAATGTACTCTTAACAATTAATCTTTAACGTTTATGGGCCCAACTATATTTTATTGTGCTATTAAACGCCTCCCAACTTTATGTTTCAAATCAACGAGTTAACTTTAACAATCTGGATGTAAAAGTTTAATCCTGATATAACATTGCACTACAACACAATATACTGCGTTACAATGCACTACCCAGCATTATACTATTTAAAGTGAATTGCACCGCATTGCAATGCGCAAAAGTGCTAATTATTGTCAAATTCACAATAATATTCATATTGAATTATAATTCCAATAATAACGTTCATAGTAAATTATCATTTGAAGTTATAGAGAGAAAACATTTCTAATGTTTGCCTGGTCATTGAGATGGCTGTCAAGATGCTTGAATAATCGTTTGACTTCTAAAGGGAATGAAGTTTTCAAAGTTGAGATTTGCACCATTAGGTCGCTCGCCACTCACAAGTTAAATCGCCCTAAAAGTTAATATTTATCAATTTTATCAGAAATGTACATATGCAGTGTTATTGCGAGGAAATATATTTTTGTTAATTTTTTTCATGATTTTACAACTTTAACCTTTCTGATGCTGGAACACTTTCGGCCAAAGCACAAGGACACAAAAATCTTTTAAAACCATCCAAACCCTGTCATGTTGATAATCATTGGATAGCACTCATTGAATACTCTCATATGAGTACCCATTTGCAAGGGTTTTGGTCATTTTTCAGGTTTTTTGCATCATTTTGTATTGGCCAAATTAGCCACCAGTAGCATAAGGGTTAAGAGAGGTTGCAAGGTAATTTCCCAGAGGTTAATACTGTTGTATTATGTGGTCAGGTGGTATATGATAGAATGTCTCACCTCGTCCAGCAGGTCGTTATAGACGGTGTTATTCTGCTGTATGGTGATGGAGCTGAGACACACACGCTCACTCACACGAATGTCCGACGTACGCACCACCATCTACACAAAGAAACAACAACAACAGCATCATAGAGACTACAATACAGCTATTCACATTAGGCACTCCACCTATCCACGTCAAGAGTTAATTACCCTGGAAAACTATTCTTCAGATGATCAGGTTCTTTTGATAACGTCTTAAGATGATAACTTAAAGTGTGAATTTGCAAATATATGGAGTTGATGGCTGAGATTTGATTAATCCAGTTGTGCTTTAAGATCTGTAGTAAACTTTCAAAATTAACTTGTTTATAAAATAGAAGTTTGAAAGATAAATGAAAGATTGTTTGTTATATTCTGATTAACATTCTTCCTTGAAAATTCTCAAATTCTTTGATCAGAGACATATCAGCAAAATGGTCAGGCCTTTTTGGGGTGCTGCAGGCAGTGATGGGTTGCTATTTCTCATTCAAACAATTTCTGAAGAATTTGTCGGTAATAAAGATAACACCAGATCATCCACTTGTTTTTTGCTGCTTTTGATAGCTTCTTGGATAGCGTAACTTTGAAGATTAACGCCATTTGCCACCACTTATTTTGTAGACCACCATGCATGGTACTGGAATATCAGAATTCTTTCATGTACATTTCCACTATACTATTTCTCCCCAAATAAGTTACCCTTTGAGTGAAGATTTGTTTTAGAAAACCCGACTTTAAGATGCCCTACCTTGTTTGGCATCTTGGTTGCTACTGTAGCAGGTTGGGGATGACTGGGTTCCTGCAGCTTTAACCTAGAAATATGAAACAAAATATAGTGAGTCAATTTTGATGCGGTGTATTTCGTTAGAATCGCCATAATTTCCTGTACATGCTTCTCAATTTGCTTTTAAATCTGTAGCGAAATGAAGATTCTTGGAAAGGTTGAAATCTTAGTAAATTTTAAGACATCTTTAGTAGCGGTAAAAGTTGACACTGCAATGGGCTCAATGTTTACGGCAAAAATAAATTACTCACCAGGTTCCAAATTTCAAAAGCTCACAATTTCGTTCTACTAGCCTTTTACTGCTCTCTTAAACCTGTTACAAAATGATGATTTTGCGACAGGTTGAAATCGTTGTAAGTTTATACAATTAATCTTATGGTCAGAAAAAAAAAATGAAATCATCTGAAGCTTCGCGCTCGCTTCCTGGCCATGCCAGCATCATATTAATTTCTAGGGATTGTCCGATTAATCGGACATGCTGATTAATTGCTCATTCAACCTCTGATTTTGATGATCGATTGCAATTTAATGAAATCGATTATTTCAAAAGTTTTTTGAAAAAGATAAATTGTATCTAGAAATAGCCTATTGATCAAGTGAGAGACTCCATTAAAGCCTACAAAATCTTAATTAGTACCAAGCATTACTGTAACAAGTAAAACTAATGGGTTCAAGGGTTTTAAAGAGAGTTAGATTAGATCCTTTACAAAAATGGAGCCAAGAAACCTTGAACAAGCAAAGACTACCAAAGGAAAACTGTGCATATACAACTTATTATTAATCGATCATCGGTCGTTCTGATGGACTGATGATCGACCTTGAAAATTGTGAACGATTCTGAACACTATTAATTTCTCACCAATGGCAACACCTATTCTCAGATATATCTATTTGTCAATTGAGTATTGTAGAAGTCAATGGATATATTCAAAGTTGATGAAGGGATAACTTATACTCTTTTAGGTGTTCTTTTTTCTATAGATCTAATAAGGATTGTGCAACAACACATGGCAACAATGGGAGCTTAATTGTCATTGTTGTACACAATATAAAAATAGGATAGATTAGAGTGATTGGTTGTAATTTAAAAATATGTTCTTTCTTGACTAATTAAACTAGCTCATGCTATACTGTTATTACTTTTATCAATAAATATATGGCTAACAAAACCGCATTTAGTCATGATTAAAAGAGTTAAGATTTATTGTCAGTTATACCTCAAATTAATAGCAGTCCCCTAAATTCTTTTAACAGCAAAAGCTCTATTTTAAATAGATATTTTAGAAGATGATCACAAAGTCATTACATACCTTTCTCTTTTCTGTCGCTGCAATTCTTTTTCCTCGAGATCCTTCAGTTGTTTTTTCAATACTGTATCTTTCCCATCATGCTTGGCACTTCTAGTGATAGCCTTAGAAAAATAACAAAACCTTATTTTTCACAATGGAATATTTTGTTTGGGTTTCACGTTTAAAATGACTAGGAGATAATTAGTTCAAACATTTTTAACCTTGCTTTACAATGACAGGTGAGTCTAAAACCTTAAGTCAACCCCAGTTCGGTGAACCCATTTGCATCAGGAGGGTACACATGATCTCACAAAATGGAAATACCTTGATAACAAAGCATATTTGTCCCTTTTGGGTTCAACAACACATCTTCAAATATTGTTTGATATTCAACTTTATTTCTTGAGTTATCTTCTAAGTTGCCAGGCCCTGTGTGTGCTCCAGATACAAATAGATTCATTGTACCTGTTGGGAAAATAACAATACAGGTGAACTTGGATATGACGGACCACTGTACGACGGATTTTTGCATATGACGGACGATGTGCTTGGTCCCAGTCCAATGCATATCAAGTATTCGGCATATGTATACGACGGATTTTGCATATAACGGACCAATTTTCCTTTTTTTAGATATTTTTCATATTCAACTTTATTTCTTGAGTATTGTCCAAAGTTGTGAGACTCTGGTCAGGTGTACTTACCTGTAAGAGTGGAGGCATCTCCTCATCCTCATCCTCCTCCTCATCAGCAGCCTGAGTGTCGTCCCGAGCGGCAGCCGTTAGCTTCTCCAGGTCTTCCCTCACTAGGTCCTTGGAAGACTTCCCGCCACGCGCCTCGCCATCCCTCTCTGAACCTGCAGTCTGCAAGCAACAGGCAACAATGACCATCAACACAAAACAAATGGAACATATTGCCATAACATACAGCTAGCTCTTGCCATCTAGGCAGAGACTGATATAATAGCAAAGCCTAATTGCGTTGGAGAGAAGTTGAATCTAAGTTTCAAGTTGACCGATAGAATTTTTCATGTCTTTACTTATCAAAATATCAGGACTGGTTTGTTGGGTTCTGACAAAAAATTTCCTGACCATATTTCCCAAACATGCTTTCCTCTTAAAGCCATTACCAAAATTGTAAAGCCTTTTTTAGGTCACTGTAGGTATGAATGGGATAAAAAGAAACTGAAACACCCACTCTAAAATTCCTGAAACCAAAACAGGTGTCTTTGCCATGTTTATCTTATAACATTAAGCAGGGGCCCGTTTTTATTGTATCGTAAATTATGAATCATTCCTAAATTTACGATGACCTCTGAGGTAAAAAATATCGTAAATTTTAAATGACTTAAATATATAGTCGCAGCTTCAAGAAACAGAAAAATCGTAGAGTAGGATTTTCAAGTAGAGTACTATTTTCAACAATGAAAATCATAATTTACGATACGAGACAGGATATAGATGTTGTTACCTTGTCAGTAGTGAGTAAGATGTTATGTTTGATGGCTTCTAGTCCTTTACTGGTGACAGTGCTGCTAGCGTCACTATCCTCCAGACCCAGCTCCTCAGCCAACGTCTCACCAGCACTTAGGTGAGGCAGAGAGTGAGATTTCTGGAAGAAAGAATATACATCAAAATCAGTCTCCTCAGCCAACGTCTCACCAGCACTTAGGTGAGGCAGCGAGTGAGATTTCTGGAAAATAAAACAAGCATCAAAGTCAGTCCCCTCAGTCAATGTTTCTCACCTGTACTCTGGTGAGGCAGCGAGACTACTAAAAAATGAAACAAACATCACATTCAGTCTCGCACACCTTAATCAAAGTCCTTTTATATGATTTAATATATGAAATATACTTCTTGAAAACGAAATATATACATCAGAGTCAATCACCCTGTATGCTTAATCGGGATTATTTGGTATAAATGAATAAATACATAGACGAAGGCTCCTAAAAAATAAAACACACATCATGTTAATACTTATGCCCTAAAAAAATCAAGGACTTTGAACAAAGGTAAGATTTTACAAAAACTTAAATTAACTTAAAACCAAAATGATAATAATCACAATCTCTTTAACAACTGAAAAAAGGCTTCATGAAATAAAAGTTTATATTCATCTGATTCAAAACCAGGAAAAGTATCCTATATAACATTAAGACTAGCAACATTTAAGAATTTGGCCAATTCCAAGGAAATCTAATACATAATGAGTTGCAAATGGTTGACTGCATGTATCCATTTGCATATTCTTTTTTGTTTTCGAAAGTTATAATGATATCATCTTAATTTTTCAACTCTATTTAAACAGCCTGCAGAAGTATAAGACTTTAAAAGTCCTTCTTTATCTATCATTAACTATGATCTTTCACAATTGACTTCAAATGAAAGGGAAAAGCATTATAAAACATCTGATATTACCTTCAGAAGAACTTTGTCACGAGTATTGCTTGCAGAATCTTGCCTACAAAAATGTAAAGAAAAATTAATTGCATTAATTTATACTGCATTCAAACAAATCCAATTATTGGCTTGATTTCTGAGATCATGATAATAGTGGTCTTAGATAGTAAATATCTTATACATTCTTAAAACTATAACCTATACAATCACAGATTTACTGAATCAAGCTTGGATTTTCACTTGTAAAGAATTTCTTGGATATAATAATGTTTGTTAAAATAATTTGATCAGATATCATGACATGACTTCTATTTGAGAAAGAAGTAGTGCTGCAATGCTGAAATTGTTTTAAATAATGCCTTCTCTAGCAAGGTAACACTAGAATAAGTAAGCCTTTGAGGCAATAAACTTTATAGAAGTTTAAAGACTTGAATTCTTAGATTCCATTCCTTTTCTTCTGAACAAAGGTTATGAATTAGCATCACATAAACTATACTCAAAACACTTCAAGCTCTATCTTGAAAAAGTATCATGGCACCATAGTTTCTACCATGAAAAAGTATCATGGCACCATAGTTTCTACCTTGAAAAAGTATTATGGCACCATAGTTTCTACATTGAAAAAGTATTATGGCACCATAGTTTCTACCTTGAAAAAGTATCATGGCACCATAGTTTCTACCTTGAAAAAGTATTATGGCACCATAGTTTCTACCTTGGAAAAGTATTATGGCACCATAGTTTCTACCTTGAAAAAGTATCATGGCACCATAGTTTCTGAAGTGATGTTAGGAAGTTAGTGTGAGTATTCCTTACCTTGACAAAACTGTGCTGTCCTTCCCAACATGAGCAGTCCCCATGCCAACACTGCCTACAACACAAAACACCAGGGCAGGACATATTAGGCAAAGTTATCTGTAACAAGGCATGGTAACTCTGGTGTTAGTGTTGGGTTTATTTCATCCGCAAATCGTTTTTGTCTATGCCAGCCAGTACAGAGCCCTTAATAACTTTGGTTGCCAAGTATTGTCAATTAGTATACTTGGTTTTACTAAAACCATATTGTTTGGATATCATTAAGGGCGTTGTCTAAACATGTAGGCCCCAGGAAGTCCGGAGAAAGAGGAAGGGAGTTGACATTTGGAATGGGACCTTGGCTCATGTCCACACGTAGGCCCCAACTCCTTTCCCTTTAAATAGCGGGCCTGCTGGCTGGTAGGGACATAAGGGGACAGAAGATCAGAGAGAGACAGCGAGGGAGCGAGGAAGAATAAGGCTACATGTACTTGATTTAAAGACCCAATAAATATATATCACAACAAAGAGAGGACTCCACTTATCGGTTACATATCAATAAGTACTTTAAGCCGGCAAGCTGCCTGCATGTCCACCTGTCATCTACAGGGCACGTAAAAACTTTTCAAATACAAGATGTCTCCTGTGCTGCAATGCAGGAACAAACTTAATCAGGGCTTAAGCATACTATAGTTTTTTGCAAGTCTTTTTAACATTGATTTGAAAAATTAAATTATATATATCACAGAGCAAATGTCTGCACACTATTCCAGGCATGTTGGTAGCAAATCTAGTAGATCAGTCAAATTTTAGTTAGCAATACTGTGTCCCATTATTGAGAGGTAAACACATTGTTCAATATATATAGTGAAATGTCAAAAGAGGCAACTGCGATTATAGTATAGCAGTACCTTCATGGGATGGCAAAAATTCAGTGTACCACACTAAAACAATGGAAACAGTGGATCAATAACTTAATAGGAAAGCTAATATCTAGAGGCATAAATTGGTACTCACTATAAGGTGTGCTTGAGGCTGAGCTTCTGGGAGCCTCTGGAAGATCTGCTATAATGCTCATGAGTTTACTTGTTTCCAGATTGGGCATGTTTGCATCAAGCTGAGCAAATCATAAGAAAATGATACTTGATGAGCAGAGGATGAACAATGATATTAGGTGGCATTTGGAGTCTCAGGAAGATCAGGGAAGATAGCTTATAAAGTGTAATGTAAAGCAGGGTTCGACTTTCCCAGGGGTCCAGGGACATATGCCCCTAGATTTTGCTGTGGGCCCCTAGATTTTTCAGACATGGGACCCAAAATTGTATGTATATTAACTAGAAATCCTGTTTTCGACCACTATCTTTTTTTATCAAAAGACCTTTTCAGGCCACTAGCCTAAAATCTAAGTGTCAGACCCTGCAAAGTGTAATATTAAGCAAAACATGCACACAATTCATTCCCTAAAAAATGTCCTCTCATGAGATCATACTTAA
>OZ012692.1:5312887-5405387 GCA_963942565.1 Maea johnstoni | reverse complement strand
CAATGCACATACATCGACATTTAATATTAGTAAAATATTTATTAGTAATATTTGAAAAGTATGTGGAGATCAGTGCAAAACATTAGCACAAAAGAGAATTTTTCATTGAATATTTTTCAACAAAATTACTAAATGTTTTTAATGTGGCATACCATTTCTACACTACAGATGTAAAATAGGTGATACACAGTTTGATGCAGAAGTATGTCTATAGGTTAAGATTTGTAGATTTCAGGATTTTTGTGCAATCAGCGAAAGAGAGTGCTTACTTTGTGCTTTCTGTACGTAGTGAGTGAAGAGTTCTGCACAAACGGTCACAATGTGCACACAGATTCTCCGCTGTAATTCCTTGTTCTGCTCCGGACTCTGCAAAAAATCATACAAGCACTCTGTCAATCTAATATTGGGATAAACTGGAACAAATCAGATAAAGTCAGCACAAGATTTAATTCCTACATTTTCTTTCAGAACCAAGCATATTGTTAATTTTACAGAGGGATATATATCATAAATATCACCTGTCAACATCAATCAGACAATCACACACCAATTTGTTAAATAATAGGAATATGACTTATTGCTACTCAAATAGTTTTACATGCAAATTGTTTTAGTACTTCATACAATCTAATTGGTACATTCATTTATATAAGTTGTGAAATACAATATGAGTACATTTGAAATATGCTTACAAATATTGTCATGGCATGTAATGAATCTTTGCTATGCTGAAATTAGGTCTTAGTTATGATACACTGGCATTTTAGCTTCTTGTAATAAGCCATCATACTTTATTACATTAGTACTTACTAGAAAAGGGTCATCCACTTGTTTGCGGAGATCCCTCCAGATTCCATTGACCTCGCCCATAATTACACCAGCCTGAAATGCATGTGCAAATTACAATATTGGAAAACATTCAATCAAATAAATATTCAGCAATGTATCAGAAACTTTTGTTAAAGATAATATCAAAACCCTTGCTAGAATAGACTGACAACAATGGATATAATTTAACCAACTGGTGGGAAACATGGCCGACAGCCCAAATAAACACTTCTGTTAAGCTAGTTTTTCATTTCTTGCTCAGCTAAGAATATCATACCATTCATACTTATTGAAACCATTTCTGTATTTTTTTTTTGTTTACCTATGTGTAATTATAAAAGACATTTCAAGCACAGTTACAAAATGTATAAGAGAAAGAGACTTGGTGCATGCATGACAACTAATTCAATACTATAAACATTTATTACCAGCTCCTGTTGTTCTCCTGTAGTTAAGTGTTCTATCTGGGAATTGGGAGAGATACGCCGCCGAATAAACTTCCCTAACTTCTGGAAGGTAAGTGGAGGTGCCTTGATCTCCATCTGAAAAACAAATAAAAACAAGAATAATATCAAGCTGAAGTGGGGGCTCAGATATAAGTAGAATATACCCTTAGACACAGTTCAGGCCTATGTTTTATACATGGTGTAATTGTCCTTAAGAAGCGTTTTCTTGAGTCAAAGCCATGTCAAACTGGGCCCACAGCTAGAATAAGAATCAAAATTTTATAGCGGAAATCATAGATTTCAGTAATAATTTCTAACAAATACATATCCCAAGCATAAAATAAATTCTACCCCAATTTCTGTCTAGTTTTCAACTAGATTTTGTTATTTCTTGAAAGAATTTAGAGCTTGTGTGCAAAGAAACTTGCAAAAATGATACAATTTAAGTGAAGATAAGAGGTTGTTTGCGCAAACGGCAACTGAGGAACATTTCTCCTAATATTTCTAAAAAAATGCTCTGCTCAACAGGAAACTGCCAAAAAACCTGCACAGTTTGGCTGCTGCAGGTCAAAGACTGGTAGTGTTAAAAGGACATCAATGTCCATTATTATCAGGGAATCCCAGCTACATTACTGTAGATTCACAAAAGATTGTGTAGAGTAAATTTAGCGAATTTACAGAAAATCTATTTTTGCATTTTTTAACTTTGCGAATTGGCCGGAGTGCCAGTCATACACTTTAAGTGGCAGCACTAATTATTGCAAATTTCAATTTTGCGTCCGAGGCTAAACGCTAAAAAATGCAAAAAGTAAACTAACACAATATTTTCCGAATTTACAGTATTCATAGAAATAGTTCATACTTACGTCTATAGGTGTCACTGGACGGTCTAACTCTAGTTTCTCTGGAGGTGGCTCTAAAGAATATGCAATATTGTGTGATCACTTCAACAATGGGAAACATAACAATATTGGGCAACAATAGGAGTGTTGCCAAAGTTGACTGCACAAAGAAATCAATAAATAGGTCAAATGGCCATTATTTGCTAAAATGCAATTACATTTGTCTTTATCAACAGATAAATGAAATTGATTATATTTGAAAGTTAAGCCTAAGCTGAACCAAGTTCATCAAAAAACTAGGCGAGCACAACTATTTATGCCTAGGAAGGCTGTGATCTGTTGTAGGTTGTACCTCATATAGCAACAGTACACTCTGTATGAAGATTTATAGTGCTAATACCAACTAAAAAGTAATAGAATACAATGAGTTCTATTGATATTCATTGATGACAATATATTGATATTTGGCATAAAGATTTCTTGGGGTCTCCCCTTCCTAAAATTACTAATACTACTGCAGCAGCTGCTGCTGCATTATAAAAGTCTGCTGCTGCACAACTGTTACTGCTGCTGCTTCTACTACAAATATCTATCTAAACAGTGTGTCTACTACTACTAAAACTACTGCTACTGCTTATACTATTACTGCTGCTCTGCCCCTATTTATTTTATGCCGCTACAAGTTCTACTACTGCCACAGCTGCATGCTGCTGCTACTAATACTACTGCTAAACAAGTACTTCTAAGACAAAATTATTGACAATTATGTGGAACATGACAACAAAAACAACAACAAAAACAACAATAACAACAACAACATCAGCAACAACAGTAATAACAACATTGATTATCATAATGTTGCAACTCTTCTTATCAAAAGCATAGCTTTACAAAAGAAATTCATACAGGAACCTACACATTCAAGCACCTCATGCATTCAGCATATTAACTAGTGTTGTTTTTATTCCACATATGCATGACATTGACTGATAAATATTGAATTACCTACATTGAATATCAATAAACAATTTACCATTTCTTTTCCTCAGCACTACTCAGAAAGAAAAACACCTGATAAGTATTGAAATATCTTCCTTTAAAACAAATTAGTTTCATTCATTAGAAAGCACAACAAGATAGTTAGCAAGCTGCGTAGGTATTATGTGATGTGCAATTTGCATGGACAATGACTTTTTAAATCACAAATAACATAATTCGCAAGCGGAAGTGCCACTTTGGTACCACCTATATCGCAGGCAGTACGGGTGACCCCCCCCCCTTTTTATGTTAGATATTCAAAGGGGACCTGACAATGAAAGCCTGTGCAAGGTTTGATGAAGGTTTTATTGTCGGTTATTTTTCAAACAGACTTTCAATTTTAGACTTCAAATTTGCAAATTTAGCACCACTTTGGCACCACCTATATGGACGGGATGACTGGTGACCCCCCTTTTTTATTTTGGATTTCCAAAGGGGATCTTACAAGTATATATATATATCTTATATGCAAAGTTTCATGGAATTTTCATTGTGGGGTATATTTTAAATGAATTTAAATATATTTTAAGATTTAGATGCCACTGTCAGCTTGTCGAATACCCGACTATGCATATAAAACATCTGATCTGCAAAAGGCCTACCTCTACTCTTAGCTACAAAAATAAAAATTGGAAAAATGCACCCGCAGGTTACGGTTTGAAATGGTGATATTTAATCTAGTGACTCAGTAATTTACTTTAAAATGACATCTGCAATCAAACCTATTTTCCAAAGCTGCAACTGTCAATGCAAAACCAAGGGTGAAAAAGAAGTCTTTCTAATTCTGACAGCTTTAAGATTTTAAGAACTCTGCGTGTTAGTAAAAAAAGTTAGATCTATATATAATTAAAGATTGTAGGCTTCCCTGATGGACATGTTGATGCCTGAAACTTACCATCTTCATGCGGGTACGGTGCGAAGAGAGAAAGAGGACCAAGAACACCCTGGCACCTTTCTAGGACATCATTCTAAAACAGAACAAGAGAAGTCAAAATAAAGAAATGTGCCCATTTGGGAAATTAATATTCAAGTAAAAAGTATGATTATTAGTGTAATCATTAGCATCTAATCCATGATTTAAAAAAAAATGAAATTCAGAAATCTATAAGTTTTGAGTGCTTTACAGCTTAGAAAAGCCTTGCATGGGAAAATTAGCACCAATTGAGGCATATATTATTAGTTATCCTCCTTGTAAAAAAGGGATACGGCCTGGTATCTGCGTGAAGCCAGTCGTATCACACGAGGCCGCAGGCCGAGTGTGATACGACTGGCTGAACGCAGATACCAGGCCGTATCCCTTTTTTACAAGGAGGATAACGAATTTATCATCAGCTCCCCCCCCCCCCCCCCACGCCTCCCAACATACTTGTATTGTTGACAATGGGCAAATTTCACAATGGGACCTTATGGGTAAAAATAACATTATGCAGAGTTGAGACAAAAAGTACGTTCATCTATACACAACTAAGTGCTCCAAACGGGTTTGCCAAGTTTGGATGGCAAATTCGAGCGATTTGTCACAAAGAAAATGAAAAAAGCGGTAGCCAAAGTCGAGTCCCACAGGCTATATAGCAACGGAGATTTTCGTCAGACCTGACGCCGACCATACAGCAATTATTTCTCATATGTATGTGCAACATACCAACCTAAATCCATCTTATTTACTTTCTGCCATCTTTATTTTCATGTATACACCATGTTGGCAGACTAACATGCGCAAATAGTGTTTTAAACGCCAAAAGAATCCGTCAGGCGGCAAAGTGAAGAGGAATGTCCGCCATTTTATTTTTCGTCGCCAAGGGTTCAAAACGAGGCTGTGACCTGTAAAACTTGAGGTCAAACCCATAGTTGCCATGGCGAAGTGGGATAAAACTTTGAGAGTGGGGATAAAACACTTATCCGGATCCTAACATTGCCATTTAATGAGAAGCAATGAAATACAATCCAGTACCCAACAGCAATTGACCAATCAGCTGCGAGTATCACAGTGGAGCTGATGATAAAGCACAGTGTCAACCCTTGGCCAATGGGATAAGGCAAAAATGTCTCACTGCAGCACAGTGTTCAAATCTTGGAGGGCGAGAACAGAATTAAAGCTTTGTTACAAAGTAAAATTAAGAGAGATTGTAATGAACCTCTTCAGCTATAAAGAAAAAAGTTGACAATATAACTTAAAATGCTGTAGAGGTGAAAAGGAATTTCCTGAACACCCAGGACCTTATTGTACAAAAACAGGGCTAGGATAACTATCCCAGCTCAAAGTGCACATTAATAAACTAATGCACTAAGATAAATTTAACAGAGCTACTTCACCAATAACCCATTCATGCCTAGAGATCTATTTAGAGAGTGTCGTCCGGACTTAAATCAATGTCATACTTTTGAAAATGAGTTTGAAGTAAAGCATAAATTCACAAAATATTACGAGGAGAGTTGTAAACTGAATTGCGCTTAACCACTCTCCCTCAAATAGTTTCTTAAATATTGCTTTAGTTAGATAGATATCAGCAAAACAGTGAGGTGGTTTTGGCTGCTGTAGGCATGAATGGGTTAAGTGCATGATAAAGAGTCATTTGGCAGAGGTCACATTACTCCATACCCATTGCATGATCTCATGCCTGATCAACAGAACTGCTCTGCTCAAAATCAATAGTAAGCCACATAGCATGCTGAACTTCAAAACCAATGCCAGCAGGGTGCAACATAGGTTACAAAACATTACTTGCAGAGCGGGGCAGTGAGATGTTTATTTTTAGCAAAATTATATTTTGAAAAAAGAGAAGGAAAAATGCTAATCAGAAACCAACGTCCAATTCACCTTGAATATCTTACTGATTTATACTTAATACCAAAGTTTTCAATTCTAGGCAATGAGTGGGCTGACATCAATAGCTTGACATTACTAACCCATCCACAGCAAAACCCAAAAATATGAGGACCAGTCCATTTATTCAGCAAGCACTCTTCCCTAACTCATTTGAAATATACCGCAGCTAGAAAGAACTCTTGAGATGTGAAGATCTTCTAGTGAATGTTTTTTATCTAAGAAATTCTTATGCATGAATGATTAAAATATATATGACAAGTAAATACACTTATAACACACACCACTTTTAAAAGCACTTACCTTGCTGAATGGCAATTTCTGTATAATACTGTTGACTTCATTTTCATTGGACGCACGTTTCCGTGATGACTTAAACCCCACATCCCGGATTCCTAAAGCTGTCTTCATGATTGCTAAAATGCAAAGTAATAGTTGAATAAAATATAAATTAGGCTTGACATTAGAATAAATTTAAATGATCATTTATACTATGGACTTCTCATTCTCCAGAATTGATCTTCTTTTTCTTTGTGCATCATATCCCTATAGAGATACCATCTCAACCAGAGATACTGTTAGAACTGCTATGATAAAGCACCTTTTTGCTGATATATCAAACGGCATAGAGAATCTCAGCAGTGCAAGTGATATGTCCTTACATCATTATAATTTCATTTCAAGCTTTTGTGGGAACTGATATATCCTACTGCCTACACAATCACTGTACGTGTGAATTGTGACAGTGAACGGACCTACAGTTACCATCTAAAGATTAGCTACAATAAATTGGTCACTTGGTCAGATCAACCAATCATATCCTGAGGAAATATGAAGTAGTGCTTAAATAAGGGCTTCAGAATTCAACAGGATACTGCATTTTCCACCTGCAGTACCTTTGATTAGAAAGAATATAAATGATAGGGAAGTCCAAGATTTCCCATCATTGAAATGATTAGTTACTAATTACATATCAGATATGGTATCATCAACTCATGACAACATGTAGTGATATGGGGTTCACTTTTTGGGACTTACTGTTTCCTATACCGACTTTTATTTGACTATACTCAGCCTTTATACAAAGTATATACTGCTTGAAAGAACACCTGATGAGAATTTCATCCTAAAAGCACAGGAAAGTACTTTATTAACAGCTTGTAATATGTAAGGGGCAAAAACCTGAAAATACCAGCATAGGGTTATCAAACAGAGCTTCTCTCCACAGAGCTTCTCTTCTTTCCCTGATTTTTGCTCTGTTCAAATTCTATGACAATTTTGTTATAATGTGTTGTTGAAAATGAGATAAAAAGTGCTACTTAAAGCAAATCTTTTACCGTTTGATACACAAAATACAAGTTTTAGTTACCACATTTTCGTGAAAATCAATATAGAACCTCTTTGTGTGCAAACCTATTTGAGATTCTGTGATGTTTGGTCTCAAATTGACACACTAACAAGCTTCACCCCATTTGAACCATCTTTTATGACAGCGTACAAATGGTCCCAAATTCTTGGCTGATGATCAATTAGTCAGGCCTAGCTATAAGTCATGCAGGTCTATTATTTAGCATTCGTACAAATTTCAAATTGGCAAAATTTCCGACTTCAGAAATTCCTTCTAAAATAGTAAAGCAATAGCTGAAACCATTGTCATTGTCACTTGAATGCCAGCTTGGAGCAAATTGACAAGTCAAACTTGTACATAACTAAATGATATAAGCCTGTATGTAACTTGCCTATAGTCTGTCTGACCCAAGTTTGGCTTTTTATTGCAAAAGGTACAAATTGTCATCAAAACTGGGCAAACCTCTTCAGGCACCAACATAAGATTCAGAACTAATATTAATCTACCATGCCAGGCAAGTAGTTAATGATTTTTACTGGCCTGACATCATTTTTACTCAAAATAGATTATAGTATATGCTTGAATGGCATGTATTTTTTATCTTGGTTTTAATGATTTGAAAGGCAATTTCTTCCTAATTTTGTTGCAGCATTAGCATATTTCTGGGGGGCATTTGTGCCATTTTCTGAAAAAAGAAGGAATGTGTGGTGATCAAAATCACCTTGCCCATTTGAGCAAGTGCAAACTTAAATGTACTTGCCCAAAAGCCCTTTTTTCAAAAATTCACTTGCCAGGGCAAGCAGGCTAGTACGTATGTCAGTGCCAGTCTTCCAGACTCTTAGGAGCACTAAGTCATGTATGTTTACGGTACAACCGTACAAGTGGTGAAAAATATTCATTTCTTAATAATCATCTGGCAAATTATACAATCATTTTCACCACACAGGCTTGGACTGAAGTTTACACATCCCGCTACTTGTGACCTTTCTCGCCTATAGCATGGGCACTATCAACTTCATCAGGGTGACAGTGCGAGTGTGGAATTGCAGCGTGTTTCTGTGAAAAATGGCAGTTATAGCTTTGCTAATAAAAGTTCAAAGTCGTATTTCTTTGTCAGAGCGAATGACACAACCATAGTCATATTGTTGAACTGCCTATAACCTACCGACTGTGATGCAGGAAATGTACTAGTCAGACGACCTTGTGCTTCAATATAATGTGTGCGATCTAGAGTGTAATTTTACTATGGGCACCTAGTGTGCAAAATCAACATTTTACGGAATTGAGGCAGAAAGTATATGTTTATAGATTACATACACGACTTTAAGCGCTCCTAAGAGGTTAAAATACCAAGTTTGTATATAGGGATTAAGATCAGCCACTGAGCATTGTTGCAGGGGCCGTTTGCACCAAATAGGCTTAAGGCTTAAACTCAAACTCAACATGTAAATCCATTGTCTAAAAAAAGCATCTATTGTTGTAGACAATCAAGTTAAGCCTTAAACCTAAGTCAGGTTGCATGTGCCCCAGATGTATAGCCCAGATGTAGGATTCTGTTGTCAACGCTGAGGCCGCCAAGGCCGAAGCTTTGCAACAAACACCCTCTGCGAGGCTCATCGATCTGCACCAATGCTCAATGGCAGATCTTCAATGGCTAGAGTATAGTGGGTTTGAATGATATAAATTTTTCTCACAACTCTGTAAAAATGACACAAAAATCATGCTTTCTTAAATGGTTGCTGACCACTTTAAGGCCACAGAAACAGCTTCTCACTAAACATAGTATGTTTTCCAAGCCCATGTATTGCCATAGCAATGCACTTTAATAGCAAACACAAACTTTTTGCAACAAAAAAGAGGAAAAAGCGGTCAGTGAAACTTGGGTCAGACAGACTGACTATAAAAAGCGAGAAATCTGCTGTTCTTAAATTACTGCTGCAGTGGCAGGTGCAATAGATCCATCTCTGAGTTCAGGTCATGACAATGACTTCAGTAAAATGAAAAGTTAGCCTGGATAAATGACACAAACCTGGTATAGGGCCCAGGATACTTCAGGTAGGACCTAATGGGCAGGGGGGTTGACCTTATGGGAACCAGTCTACCTTGCACATGTATCATTGTATGACAGATTCAAATTTGTGTCCATCTTATTCTATATACGTATGTAATATTACTTCCAAAACGTATATGTCAGTCTAGAATGTAAAGATCATGTTTGTTCCAATTCACACTTGCTCGGATTCGCAGATAACACTACACGGTACCCGGTCATAAGGGTACAACTACCATAAGGGTACAACCATAAGGGTACAGATCTGGGACCATAAGGGTACAGATTTATGACCATAAGGGTACAGGTATATATATTGTATTTTATATGTGAAATAACTCTTTTTAATGGAAATCTGGCTGATCAATATACAACATAGATAACTTAGGAGGGTACTCACATGATTTCCTTGCGTAAAATGTTGACTTTGTAGAGCTCCAGTACAGGAAAGAAAGGGTACATCCCAACCAGTATTCCAGTGTTCCTGATGATATATTCCAGTATGTGTATGGGTTTTTACTATTCATTTAACTGTTTTATACCCTTTTAAAATGAAAGAATGATCTGCAGTCCCCAGCAGCATCATGCATACATCTCACTCCTAGCTTGCAAAAAGATAGACTAATTTGGATCTGTTGTCTGGGGGTATGACAGAGCAGGTGGTTACTGGATTCAATTGCAGTTCTGTGTAAGTTTATTTCACAACTTACTGAGTGGCAGGTGGATTATATATAATCTCTTTCTCTCTGATCTCAGTGAGTGTTGACCCAACAGATGACATTTGATAATTATTGTAATTTCACAATAAAATTTTATAAGTACATACAGTATCAGTGTCTGACCCATTTATTACTTTCCTCTTCTCATATTTATGTCAATAACCTTCACATCAGTTAAAATGAAGTCCTGCTTTTAACACAACAAATAGGTAATAGCCTAATAGGTTATTCCGTTTGAGTAATGTTCTGTGAACTTAAAGGACAATTCCAGCATGTATAAAACAGAGGCCCAAATAGTTTATTATGGTATTCTCTACTTACACCCAAGTTCCCACCAGTGCCAACCTTCATACAAGAAGTATTAGTACAGTAGCCAGCCACCCATTTTTGGGATTCAGGTTAACCCGAGAGCTAGAAAATTTCCGTTGGTATCATGTTTTAGGCCCACACTTGGGGCATACCGCCAGGGTGGATGTAGACTTCAGAAGTGGTGCACATCTTTTTTATGGGGTCATGTCTTAGACACCCCACTATATGTAAAAAGGCCCCAAAATGGTCAAAATAATAGGTATAGGGGTAGGAAAGCCACCCTAAAACAGTCATAACTCAGCTTAAACCAACCATAGGGATCAGTGTTTGGTATTAAAATGTTGGCATGAGGAGAAGTATCTTTTGAAATAGTAAATACATAACCAACTCTATCCCATGATGTAATAAAGGTCATTCAAGGTCAAAATGGCTGCCAAATCAAGAATCTGGGATTTTCCAATATTCTATCGTTTCCGTTTATAAACTTCTCAGTTTTTTTGACGGTATGTATTTCTTTTTTGTAGCCACTTTTTCTGAAGGAATGTCTTTTAATGGAATTGTTGAACATTTTAGAAAGTTCATTGACTAGAGTTTTAAGTCCAATTTTGAGCTGTAAGGTACAAAGTAGGGTACTAAGCCCACCTGGAGACCCCAAAAAGTGCCTAAAATGGTAAAAATTTGAAAATCAAAATGACTTTATCTTAAGTTTTATAAGTAGGAAGGGAGCAGATGATGTACGAAAACATCAGGTTTAATTTTCTCCTCAATCTGGAAGATTATGGAAAAATAATATTGAAATTAAGGGGTTGTTGAAGGTCAAATAAAGGTCAAAATGTATTTATTTCTCTAAAAATTCATATTTTGATCAAGAAATTTTGATGAAGTAGTTGTGTTTTGTCACTATTTAATTTCCAAACCAAGTTACCACAATGATTAACGGATAAATAATCTCAAATATGGTCCAACAAATCATTTTTTACCATTCACCGGTGAAAATGAAGTAGTTTTAAGTCAATAAGGAGTGGTGGAAGGTGACATTTGGCTATTCCATGCTTATAATAAGTGTTTACGAACGGGTTGTGGGAAGGTGCTAGTATGGGACCACTGTTTAGGTCATAAAAGTTGTGAGCACCAAATAATATAGGCATTGTTTGGTATCAATTTTTTTGTTGTAAGACAGTCTTTCCATTCCATGCAACCAACCAAGGGTAGGGTCTATTGTTGCGATACTAGAGGTCATTCAAGGTCAAACTAACCCCAATTTCATAATTTGAGGCATTTTGTCTTTGAATTTTCCATTAAGCAGCTTATCATATTCTCCTAGAATACATATTTTATCCTGGAAATATTTTTAGGTGAGATATGAATTTTAAAAAGGATTCTGAGACATTTTTAGGTCATTTCAAGAGAAAGTCTAGACCAATTTGGAATATTTCAGGGCCAAAATTACAAATGTCTGGTTACGGGTGCACTCACATATTTAAGCGAAGCAACAGAAAGTTGACATAACAGATCGAGTCATATCTTATGGTATGTCAGTTTTCATTTTCAGTAGGGAGAATAAGCCTTTTAACTTGCAGCATTACTTGCCTATTGTGCTTGTCATGTAAGATTATAAAGGCAGTGTAAAATATCTCTGAGATTTAAGGAAAAAATGAAGGTCAAATAAAGGTCAAAACATCATTTTTTCTCTAAAAAATTCAAATTTTGATGAAGAAATTTTGATGGAGTAGTTTGTGTTTTGTTATTACATAATATCCTAACCACATTACCACAATAATTGACAGACAAGATACCTTAAATATGTTTTAGCAAAACATTTCCACCCTTTACCTGTAAAAATAAAGTAGTTTAAAGTCAATATGGAGGTGTGGAAGGTGGCATTTGGCTTTTCCATGCTTATAATAAGTGTTTACGAACGGGTTGTGAGTAGGTGCTAGTATGGGACCACTGTTTAGGTCATAAAAGTTGTGAGCACCAAACAATATAGGCATTGTTTGGTACCTAAATGTTTGTTGTAAGACAATCTTTCCATTCCATGCAACCAACCTAGGGTAGGGTCTACTGTTGTGATACTAGAGGTCATTCAAGGTCAAACTAACCCCAATTTCATGATTTAAGGCATTTTGTCTTTGGATTTTCCACTTAGCAGCTTATCAAATTTTTCTAGAATACATATTTTATCCTGGAAATATTTTTAGGTGAGAAATATTTTTCCAAAAAGGATTCTGAGACATTTTCAGGTCATTTCAAGAGAAAGTTTGAACCAATCTGAAATATTTAGGGGCCAAAATAACAAAATGCCTGATTACGGGTGCACTCAAATATTTAAATGTGGGCAGAAAGTTGACATAACAGATAGAGACTCATATCTTTTGGCATGTCAGCTTTCATTTTTAATGGGGAGAATAAGTCTTTTAACTTGCCTATTGTATTTTTTATGTAAGATTATAAAGGCAGTGTAAAATATCTTTGAGATTTAAGGACAAAATGAAGGTCAAATAAAGGTCAAAACGTCATTTTTTCTCTAAAAAGTTCAAATTTTGATGATGAAATTTTGATAAGGTTCTTCTTTTTTGTCAATACATAATTTCTTAAGCATGTCACCACTTTAATTGACAGAAAAGTTACCTTAAATATCTTTTAACAAAAAAAGTTTACCCTTTACCCGTGAAAATGAAGTCTAGTTTCAAGGTAATATGCAGATGTGGAATGTGCTATTGGACAATTCATGCCTAATCGAGTTGTTAGCAAGTGCTAGTAACATATGGGACTGCTGTTTAGGTCAAAAAAGTTGTGAGCACCAAACATTATAGGCATCGTTTGCTATCAAAATGCTTGTTGTAAGACAATCTTTCCATTTCATGCAACCAGGCTAGTGTAGGGCATTTTGCTGTGATATAAGAGGTCATTCAAGGTCAAACTACCCCTAATTTCATGACTTAAGGCATTTTATCTTTGAATTGCCTGTGCAGTATCTCATCAAGTTCTCCTAGAATACATATTTAATGATATTTTTTCCTGCAAATATTATTTTTAGGTGAGAAATGTCTTTTAAAAGAGAAACTCATGCCTTTTAAGGTTATTTCAAGACAAAGTCCGTTCTAATCGTGAATATTCAAATTCGAAAATGCTCTATGTGACCTTTTGACCTTGGTTTGACATTCCATTTTTCCTTAAATCTCAATAATATTTAACGCTATCTTTAACCTTACGTGGCAAGCACAAATTGGCAAGTTAAAAGGCGTATATGCCCAATTGAAAATGAAAGCTGACGTACCATATGGTAAGGCTGTTGTGTCAACATTCTGCTGCTAAATTGATATTTGGGTGCACCTAAAATCAGACATTTTGTCATTTTGATGCCTAGATATTCACGTTTAGCACAGACTTTGTCTTGAAATAACCTTAAAAGGCATGAGTTTCTCTTTTAAAAGACATTTCTCACCTAAAAATAATATTTGCAGGAAAAGATATCATTAGATATGTATTCTAGGAGAATTTGATGAGATACTACACATGCAATTCAAAGACAAAATGCCTTAAGTCATGAAATTGGGGGTAGTTTGACCTTGAATGACCTCTTATATCATTGCAAAATGCCCTACACTAGCCTGGTTGCATGAAATGGAAAGATTGTCTTACAACAAGCATTTTGATAGCAAACAATGCCTATAATGTTTGGTGCTCACAACTTTTTTGACCTAAACAGCAGTCCCATATGTTACTAGCACTTGCTAACAACTCGATTAGGCATGAATTGTCCAATAGCACATTCCACATCTGCATATTACCTTGAAACTAGACTTCATTTTCACAGGTAAAGGGTATTTTTTTTTTGTTAAACATATTTAAGGTATCTTGTCTGTCAATTATTGTGGTGACAGGCTTACCAAATTATGAAATGACAAAACAGAAGTACCTCATCAAAATTTCATCACCAAAATTTGAACTTTTTAGAGAAAAAATGACGTTTTGACCTTTATTTGACCTTCATTTTGTCCTTAAATCTCAAAGATATTTTACACTGCCTTTATAACCTTACATAGAAAAACACAATAGGCAAGTTAAAAGACTTATTCTCCCCATTAAAAATGAAAGCTGACATGCCATAAGATATGAGTCTCTATCTGTTATGTTAACTTTCTGCTGCTTCACTTAAATATTTGAGTGCACCCGTGATCAGGCATTTTGTCATTTTGGCCCCTAAATATTCCAGATTGGTTCAAACTTTCTCTTGAAATGACCTCAAAATGTCTCAGATTCCTTTTTAAGAAATATTTCTCACCTAAAAATATTTCCAGGATAAAATATGTATTCTATGAGAATTTGATAAGCTGCTAAGTGGAAAATCCAAAGACAAAATGCCTTAAATCATGAAATTGGGGTTAGTTTGACCTTGAATGACCTCTAGTATCACAACAATAGACCCTACCCTAGGCTGGTTGCATGGAATGGAAAGATTGTCTTACAACAAACATTCAGGTACCAAACAATGCCTATAATGTTTGGTGCTCACAACTTTTATGACCTAAACAGTGGTCCCATACTAGCACCTTCTCACAACCCGTTCCTAAACTCTTATTATATGCATGGAATAACCAAATGCCACCTTCCACACCTCCATATTGACTTTAAACTACTTCATTTTCACAGGTAAAGGGTAAAAATGTTTTGCTAAAACATATTTAAGGTATCTTGTCTGTCAATTATTGTGGTAATGTGGTTAGGATATTATGTAATAACAAAACACAAACTACTCCATCAAAATTTCTTCATCAAAATTTGAATTTTTTAGAGAAAAAATGATGTTTTGACCTTTATTTGACCTTCATTTTTTCCTTAAATCTCAGAGATATTTTACACTGCCTTTATAATCTTACATGACAAGCACAATAGGCAAGTAATGCTGCAAGTTAAAAGGCTTATTCTCCCTACTGAAAATGAAAACTGACATACCATAAGATATGACTCGATCTGTTATGTCAACTTTCTGCTGCTTCGCTTAAATATGTGAGTGCACCCGTAACCAGACATTTGTAATTTTGGCCCTGAAATATTCCAAATTGGTCCAGACTTTCTCTTGAAATGACCTAAAAATGTCTCAGAATCCTTTTTGAAAATTATTTCTCACCTAAAAATATTTCCAGGATAAAATATGCATTCTAGGAGAATATGATAAGCTGTTTAATGGAAAATTCAAAGACAAAATGCCTCAAATTATGAAATTGGGGTTAGTTTGACCTTGAATGACCTCTAGTATCGCACCAATAGATCCTACCCTTGGTTGGTTGCATGGAATGGAAAGACTGTCTTACAACAAAAAAATTGATACCAAACAATGCCTATATTGTTTGGTGCTCACAACTTTTATGACCTAAACAGTGGTCCCATACTAGCACCTTCTCACAACCCATTCGTAAACACTTATTATAAGCATGGAATAGCCAAATGCCACCTTCCACCACTCCTTATTGACTTAAAACTACTTCATTTTCACCGGTAAATGGTAAAAAATGATTTGTTGGACCATATTTGAGATTATTTATCCGTCAATCATTGTGGTAACTTGGTTTGGAAATTAAATAATGACAAAACACAACTACTTCATCAAAATTTCTTGATCAAAATTTGAAATTTTTAGAGGAAAAATGGCATTTTGACCTTTATTTGACCTTCAACAACCCCTTAATTTCAATATTATTTTTCCATAATCTTCCAGATTGAGGAGAAAATTAAACCTGATGTTTTGGTACATCATCTGCTCCCTTCCTACTTATAAAATTTAAGATAAAGTCATTTTGATTTTCAAATTTTTACCATTTTAGGCACTTTTTGGGGTCTCCAGGTGGGCTTGGTACCCTACTTTGTACCTTACAGATCAAAATTGGACTTAAAACTCTAGTCAATGAACTTTCTAAAATGTTCAACAATTCCATTAAAAGACATTCCTTCAGAAAAAGTGGCTACAAAAAAGAAATACATACAGTCAAAAAAACTGAGAAGTTTATAAACGGAAACTATAAAATATCGGAAAATCCCAGATTCTTGATTTGGCAGCCATTTTGACCTTGAATGACCTTTATTACATCATGGGATAGAGTTGGTTATGTATTTACTATTTCAAAAGATACTTCCATTTCATACCAACATTTTAATACCAAACACTGATCCCTATGATTGGTTTAAGCTGAGTTATGACTGTTTTAGGGTGGCTTTCCTACCCCTATACCTATTATTTTGACCATTTTGGGGCCTTTTTACATATAATGGGGTGTCTACGACATGACCCCGTAAAAAGATGTGCACCACTTCTGAAGTCTACATCCACCCTGGCGGTATGCCCCAGGTGTGGGCCTAAAACATGATACCAACGGAAATTTTCTAGCTCTCGGGTTAACCTAACTTCTAAAATAGAGCACTTTTCTTGATCTGGCTACTGGACTATATACTGCTGTTTACCCATCATAGAAATATCAAACAATAAAAAATGATGATGTAGACTTTCATCATATTGTATTGCAATCTGCATGGATCTTTTTTCTAAAAAAGAGTTCCAAATGCAATTTATCTCTCATATCAAGAAATGTTTACTGTATACATACAAGATCAAATAGATGTATTATGAAAAATATTATTTTTGAGTGAAATTAATCATTAGATCAAATAGACTCATCCTGTTTTAACTAAATCCATGATTGTCATTGATAGGATTAAATTTTCTTATAACATTTGTCTAAGTCAATCCATGTGTTTGTGATTTCTATGGGAATGATTTACTGGGATGAGGGAATGGTTTATACATAATCCACCAGTCACTCACTTGTGGTAATTTTTATACTGGATCAAAAACAAACAGAGTTTTCAGGCAATTATTTAATATTTCAAAGCATGGATTTATATGAATAAAATTCACTGATAAGTAATAGGGTAATTCATCTATATAGTTTGCCTAACTCTTTTACAAATAACTTATTACCCATAACCTATTTTTTCTTGAAATCTAACTGGTGTGAAGGTAACTGACAAGACACATAGAAAGTCATAAATATGAAAAGAGGAAAGTAAGAAATGGGTCAGACACTGATACTTTATGAAGTCAATGTCATCTGTTGGGTCAACACTCACTGAGATCAGAGAGAAAGAGATTATATATAATCCACCTGCCACTCAGTAAGTTGTGAAATAATCTTACACAGAACTGCAATTGAATCCAGTACCCACCTGCTCTGTCAAACCCCCAGACAACAAATCCAAATTAGTCTATCTTTTTGCAAGCTAGGAGTGATATGTATGCATGATGCTGCTGGGGACTGCAGATCATTCTTTCATTTTAAAAGGGTATAAAACAGTTAAATGAATAGTAAAAACCCATACACATACTGGAATATATCATTAGGAACACTGGAATACTGGCTGGGATGTACCCTTTCTTTCCTGTACTGGAGCTCTACAAAGTCAACATTTTACCCAAGGAAATCATGTGAGTACCCTCCTAAGTTATCTATGTTGTATATTGATCAGCCAGATTTCCATTAAAAAGAGTTATTTCACATATAAAATACAATATAAATACCTGTACCCTTATGGTCATAAATCTGTACCCTTATGGTCCAAGATCTGTACCCTTATGGTAGTTGTACCCGGTGACAGGACCTTATACCCACCTACCCGAACGGCCACCTGCCAGTATGGCCAATTTTCGGGTCTTTATGGCCACCTTCAGTGAGTCATTATGGCCAACTCCACAAAAAAGGTGATATAAGGCAAGTTATTATTAATAAAGATTTAGGAGGAAGATATGTCAAACTCCCATGAATTAAGTCACTTGATGAGTGCTTTTAGGACTAGTGATAGAGGTTTTAGGAAGGAAAATGGGTCACCATTGATTGGCCTACTCACAATTGTCAAGAACCTCCATTACTGAGTAGTGTACACTTTGAATTAGAAGTTTAGGGTATAACTAATAATGATTTTATGATATAAGGAACTGAATCTGAAATAAATACATATGATTGACTGATATAAAATATGTTTTGTTGGTATCTATTTATTAACAAAGAGGAGTTGAGGGGAATCCAATACATTGTGGGATACTGATGGGGTAATGTTTGCACAACTCATAATTGCAAACATTACTCCTTACTGAATTGTGTAAACATTTGACTGAAAGTTCAGGGTTATAACATAATACAGGTATCACATTTGAAAGATCCATTCAAAATGAAAATATTTGTGTGATTAGGAATTTGTGTTACTATCATTATCTAATAAAGAGTTAAGGAATGAGATATTTTGTGCATATATAGTTTATGGATTTATTCAAGGCCTCGTTTTTATCATATATTTCAATCATAACATAACATGTCACCTGAACTTTCAGTCAAATGTTTGCACAATTCAGTAATGAGTAATGTTTGCAGTGCAAACAATAGTTACCTTCTCTCTGTCTGGCATGTAACCTCCTACATTGGACATAAAATACTGCATAAACAAAATATATCATAAGTATTATTATTTGACTTCATGATACAATATGTATATTTTAACATATCTACACTTCTCATGGTTCAAATGTGTTCATTCTATGCAATTGAGAAAAAATGAATTCAGAACATGTATCAATGTGTACCATCAGTATCCCACAATGTATTGGATTCCCCTCAACTCCTCTTTGTTAATAAATACCAACAAAACATATTTTATATCAGTCAATCATATGTATTTATTTCCGATTCAGTTCCTTATATCATAAAATCATTATTAGTTATACACCAAACTTCTAATTCAAAGTGTACACTACTCAGTTATGGAGGTTCTTGACAATTGTGAGTAGGCCAAACAATGGTGACCCATTTTCCTTCCTATAACCTCTATCACTAGTCCTAAAAGCACTCATCAAGTGACTTAATTCATGGGAGTTTAACATATCTTCCTCCTAAATCTTTATTAATAATAACTTGCCTTATATCACCTTTTTTGTGGAGTTGGCCATAATGACTCACTGAAGGTGGCCATAAAGACCCGAAAATTGGCCATACTGGCAGGTGGCCGTTCGGGTAGGTGGGTATAATGACCCTGAACCTTGTACCCTTATGACCGGTATTCCACTACACATGGACTACTTAAGTTAAATGCCAAACTGGTATCAGACCTATCAGTACAGTATCAGTAGATCTATGACTATGAGTATATGACTTTAAGTTTATGAGCTATGCCAATGAGGGTTGTCAATCACGTATATTTCCTTGAAACACCGAATTTACAGCCTGTACTCATATGATGTCATCATAGCCCCAACTCCCTCACTGATCATTAAGTTATTGGTATGAACATCCCTTCCAAGGAATGTTCTGTTGAGTATGGCTTCACTCATGTTGACGTCCATCCGCCATGTTTGACATTGTTTATCTTGGAGACGACGGTCTGCGTCAAGACGTTCAAGAACGCGGGCAACAACTTTAAAGAATCGATGTACTTGCCTTGTCTGACGCCTTCTCAATAAGAAAACTCAATCCGTGTCATGATGAATAATTTGAATTAATCAAATTGACTGTGTAAACGAAATATCCCCTGTGTTTGCAAGCGAGCTGAAGTTGTCAGGATAACTTGACCTATAACTTGTTTTTCAAAATTACTTCCGGGTCAATGTAAAAACATAGTATGTGGTTCAGCCGCTTGGTGGCAGCACCTGTCAGTATTGAAGTAGTAATGCACACAGAGGAGTACTTTGATAATGGAACTGAAGCTTGGAACTGAAGGGTTCAGAATGAATTTGAAAAAAAACACGCTTTGATTTTGTTCTTTTTTTTATTTGGATAAAACATTATTTTTTAAAAAGAATTGAATTACTCTCTGTAATAGGCTGTACAACTATTTGTAATAATTAAATAATGTAGGCCTAATGGAACCATTAGTTATTGGAAGCCACATGTAAGTGCTGGCAAAGAGCTATTTACAAGTCGTTGGTCCTGGTAACTCCTGAACTGTACAATGTATTTAATTCGATACATAGGATATTTGTTTTAATGGATTTTTATGTGTAGATACTGCAGCATAAAGTCAATGTATGTGAATATGTAGAATTGGCAGCCACTTTGCATTAAAATGGCCTATTCAAAAGCTTTACTTCAGTTTAATTTTGACACATTAAAGCAGTAAGCATTTACTCGGCATGACAGGTTGTCATTTTGCTGTGGTGTTCAATTATGTAAATTCTCAATGATTCAGTCTTAAAGAATAGCACTTTAAATGGCCAACACGCAACAATAGGTTAAAAAAATGTCACCAGGTGGCACTGTCCTCTGAGCCTTAATATCATCTTAATGTCTCAGCTGCACTCACCACTCACAAACTTGAGTGGCTCGAGCCGTGGGGCAAACTCGCCGGGCTCAAGCTGAAATGTTCAAATCGTGAGCTTGTCTATGTTGGGAACACGTAACACAGAGCACCTAACACACATTATTAACATACATAACTGCCTATCGCTGTCATTTCTTCTTTACAATCTCCAATGTATACATTCACGTGGTGTTGAGTGTTATGCTGACCTCTGTACCTCGTCAGCACGTTTAAAAATTAAATAAACATGGCAATGTTAATAAATCTCCGCCAAGAAATATTTATTTTTCAATAGCTGGGCTGGAAAATAAGAATTTTTTGGAAAATTGGAATGTTCGTGAGCTCATGAGCTCACGAGTCAAACGGGTGGTGAGCTCATGAGTTGATCTCCCTCCGTGAGTGCAGCTCTAGGTATTCCACATTTTGAAGTCTGTTTCGCATGCTAGTGTGACAACGCGTCAGTTAGACACCCAGTACTACATAATACTAATGAATGGAACAACAAGACAGCAATGACCTTAACATGTTTATTGCATAAAGTATGTATTGTAAGTATGCTTTCTTCTTGTGGTGACATAGTATAGAGCACATATGGTACAGGTATAATGACAGAGACCTGGCTAATCCATTTCTCAAGCCTTTTAATTCTGATATATAACAGATCACAACAGATAGTATAAAGGTGCCCATCCCATGACTAGAAACTACAATTCATTACCCACATACAGGTGATCTAGGCAATACTGTTCAAGGAAATACAGGTATGGTATGGCCACTTTGAAAGTGTTCTGTTAAAATATACAATTAATTTCTATACCTGCTGCCCAGTCTACTATCAGACATCTTCTGAAGGGCTAATATCCAAAATCAACTCGGATGAATACACATACTCAGGATTAAAGAACTATACTTGCATCTTCAGTAAGTAACAGTATTAAATAAGATGTAAACAAATTACATTACTACATGTATTGTCTAGCCTATCTTGTGCAGGTACTGAATCTTGGTAGAGTACATGATAGCACATCAACTAGAGATTTTCTAACAGGAAAGAGACAGTATTCCTCCATAGACAACAAATGTAACTTCTTTTGCACCCATGGCCATATTCCACACCAACAGAAACAATAGAAACCATCTTGATCATCTTACAATGAAAACAGTACTTCTAGAACAGTATATATAATGAAGAACTGCATACTCAAAGAAATGCATATCATAACCATGGCAAATACACAATGTACATGTAGTTACTTGCAAGCACTTTCAGTTTATAAGTGTTTTATCTTTACATAAGGTAGTACAGATCAAACTTTGCAACACATGAAAAATAGGATGGGGTCTTTTATCCTGTTCCAGAACAGGATATAATTTGTCCATCAAGGACAATACATTTATTCAGTCTTTATATTAATATTGAGGCCAGCATCTGCTCCTTTAATTGCTAGTAATAGCTCGTAACTGCTTTTCATTTCTGTATTAAACATTTTGTAATCACACTTTTTGTAAGTGTATGACTTTCTACATATAATTACAGCCAATGAATGTACAATACAATACAGGCAAACCTATTATTCACTGATAAAACATTTCTAAAGTGGTCTATTTTAATACCGCTTATCTATAATGGAAGGTCTCATGAACTGTATCTCACTTATGAATTGTTTGTGGCTCCAATATCTGTAGACAGATGGTCTTCAAGGTGTCATTTTGAGCAGGTTGTCTTTAACTGCACCTCTCAATCTCAAGTGTACTTAACCCTTATGCTGCTGGTGGCTGATTTGGCCAATACAATATCATTTTAAAAACCCTGAAAAATGCCTGGAACCCTGGCAAATGGGTACTCATTTGAGAGTACTCGATGAGAGCTTTCAAATGAATACCAAGATGACAGGGTTTTGATGATTTTCAAAGATTTTTGAGTTTTTGTACTTAGGACGAAAGTGGTATCAGCACTAGAAGGGTTAATGGGTAAAACTGAGTTGTTGAAATGAACTGTAATATGCACTACGTTTGCCACATGTAGCTTGTTCTACATCATTTACAAATATGGATCAAGAGTTTGCCCATATAACATACCTATTTATTTTGTCTTATACACTTGTTTACATCAAATGATGACAATGACATTCAGTTCCTTCCCAACAGCAAATCCCTCTTACTCGGTCTTATGCTCATACAGGTTCCAGCCTTGATATTATCAATAACTTCTACTCGCCCAGTAAGGCGAGAAGCCCATAATTTTGGTGACAAGGAATTTTTCTGTCCTAGCCATGATCTATTTTGAATATATGGTGCTTAAAGAACCCCACCCCAAAGAATACTTGCGCAGCAGAGCTATGGGCTCAGAATATTACTAACCCTGACATTTTCTACTAGCCCTGGGCTAGCAAAGTACCTTAAGATTGTCAGGCCCTGGCCTAATATTTTAACAATAGAAACGTTGAACCCTTTTCTCATTTAAAAATTTACGACTAGATTATAATAACATCTAACATATATTGTTCACAAATACATTTGATTTGGCTGATAAATACTATACCGTTTGAGGTCATCAGTTTACAACAATATCTGAGCTCAATGATAACTTTTGATATAGAAATATATGTACTCTAGAATTCAATGATAAAAGCAATAAGAGGAGCATGATTTTTAAAGAGAAAAAAACCCCAATGTTCCCCCCCCCCCCCAAAAAAAAAAAAAATATCAAGAGGGGCTTCCATTTAGATAAGAGTTGATAACCATATTTTGTAGCAATAGTCAATCAAATATATTTTGATATCCATTTATAATTATGTTCATATACATATACATGTAGAATTTTCTAATTGATATCCGTACACCCATATTGACCTCATCTAATCATCAATGACATCTTCACTGTTAAGAACATCCTAAGTGTAGAATATAATCTCTGGTAACTGCCCGTCCTCCACTGATGTTCCGTTGTTATTGCCGGCCGCGTAGGTGAACTGGAACGTCACCTTCCCACTGGACACAGACTCATGCGTCACCTTGCGAAGACCCTTCGTGCCATAGTAGGAATCTGGGCCCTGCAGGACAGAAAACAAGCAGAAATGTCATATAAGTCTCAACCAATTTGCATACACAAATTGTTCCCTCTTAACTAAAACCCCTTAACCCTTCCAACTCTGAGGCTACTTTCATCCAAAGAACGAGGACACAAATATTTTTGAAAACCATCTTAACCCTCTCATGTTGGTATTCATTGGATAGCTCTCGCTGAGTACTCTCAGATGAGTACCCATGTGCCAGGGTTTCAGTCATTTTTAAGGTTTTTTGCATCATTTTGTAATGCCCAAATTAGCCACCAGCAGCATAAGGATTAATAGACAGTACTCCATGAATATACTTTAAGCCCAAAATAGCGTTTTAGAATATACTCTGCCCTGCTTTCTGATGCCTGCTATCTGATGCCATCAGATAGCAGGGTGGGACCAACAATGACATCCTGTTGCTAGGTGCAGGAGACCCAATATACATGTAGCTGCCATAGTAGCCACTCCTCCTCTACGCATAGGTTGAGTTTGTACTACTGTTTACTTCTTGTAAGTAGGTGGGTGGCTATGAAGACTTGATTTAAGAGAAGTTTATAACTTAAGGCCCTAAGACACAATAAGAACCTATGTATTAATCATGGCCCCTAGGGCAATGGTCCCTAACTCCCCGAGTCAAGTTTGTTGTGGATATTGCAGAGAATGTAACTGACGTCAGAGAGAGGGAGCATGTGTTGTTTTGGTAATCATTAGCAGCGCCAGCACTGCAAGTTAAGATGCTGTGAGACAGGTGGAGCTCGTTACGACAGGTGTTGACACACGTGCACACACACACACACACACACACACGTCACACAGAGGCAGATACAGGATTTGAGAAGGGGAGTTTATTTTCGAAGAGGGGAATTGTTTTTCACGAATACAAAAGTGAAGTGAACTTGCGACTTAAAAAAATACTAATGACTAGCACATTTTAAGTACTGACATTTCCTTTAGTATGTTCTCAATATATATTAACTGATAAAGCCATACAATGATGAAGTTCCTCATTGTGAACAATTGTGACCCTTGTGTACATATCTTGACATTTCCACAGTTGTTTTACCATTTGTTTGTGTTAGTTTAGTGGGATCCCCCCATTCAGTGAGACCCGCCTGAGTAGAGTGCCAGAATGTTTGTATTTGTCTCCTCTTGGCTGATCTACAGCTGTTTCCTACATGTAATTAACTATGCTCTCATACCATACTCCTCTTAGCTAAATGGATCCTCTAATCAGTTACATTCTTTACATTCATTAACAAGCACTTTTTGGCTGGCTTGTTAAGATGTGGCTTATCAGTTCCCCATCCATCCCTTCGGCAGCAAACAAATGGCCTGACTATAATTTGGTGATATATTTCCTACAAAAGCAATTACTTGGAAAAAATATCTGAAAGAGAAATGTTAATCAGAACCTAAATTACAACTTTCCTTTATATAAGTTTTGAATTGATGCCATTTTCTCAAGTTATTTCTACTAGTATCATAGTATACGAATGTGAAGACTGTATGTATCTATATACGGACACTATCAGAATTAATGGGGTAACACATGACCTAAGACAAATGGTAATATCTTGATTACAAAACATTACTTTTAGAAATATTTGATTGAAAGTTGTTTTTCTAATTGGGTTTAAAAATCCCTCTTTATTATTTCTCAAATATCATAGAGAGTTTTGTCTCAAAGATATAAGACAATACTTGCACATCAGATGCACAACGTTGAATCTGTTCACAATATTTTGTTTTTTTCAATTGCTCTTATACTATAATTAATGATGATTTCTTATTCAACTTTCGACACTTGGCATGTTTGAATTGGCAAGCTGCTTTAGTAAACATGTTTTCGTTATGAAACTGTTTAGCTCCACCAAAAAATTGCAAAAATAATTATTTGTCAAAATAAGAACCAACAATGTATACAGAATATCTCTTTCACAAATGTTGACCTAAGTGGTGAGTTCCCAAAGGTTAAATGCAAACTGTAGACTCCCACAGTCAGAATACAGGCCAACAACTTATAGCTTCTTTCAGCCAAGGACAATAGTTTATTTAATGATTATATTACACTATGAGTCATCTGAGAAACTTGAGAAATATTTGATAGAGCTTTTCCATTTTTTATGAGGAGTTACAGAGTTAGGAACATACAGAGACTATCTCATTACACAAGCTCATACTGGCAAAACAAACGGCTAGTTAAATATCAGATTATCCCTTAGTTGTTTACTTAGCACATTTCATGAGCAGCTGCTTTCAAGACATTTCACCTAATTCCGAAGAGTGTGCATCAATCCACTCACATCTGTAGTGTACAAACAGTCAGGCACATATGGAAATATCTTTACAACATTAAGCAACTCTTTGAGAAATATCTGACTGAAAGTTGTTGTTACTGTTGGCATAATATATCTATCTTCTCATATTTTTCAAAATTACTCTCATTGCATTCAAACTTGCCAGACCTGCATTCACCTCTGATGCACTTAAGCAAACCAAGTCCCTTTATTCACCAGCTTATACAAATCATTATTTCCTCTATGACAACTAACACAATGAGTGGCAAAGATTAGGTGTCTATGTAAAGAATGATGAGCTGAGAGGTGTAGAGGTGATGAAAAGGTGACCCGTAATTGCATGGTAGTTTCCCCGGATCCACCAAACTCAAAATAACCCACCCAACGGAAAAAAAATCATTCTTGATTTTTTTTGTTATTACAAACGGCCGACTAAACTAAACAGTATCTGGTGTGGAATATATAACAGTAAGATTAAATGTATAAAACAACAGTTAAATGTCAATACAAAAATAAAATCTCGGAAAAACATGAAATTTCCCAACTCGGTAATGCTTGGGTTCAGACAAAAACAAAAAAAAGCCGGACTTTTATTTTATTTTTATTAACTTCCCTACTGATTCTGCAAAAATGGTCCGTGAAAGATTAGGGATACTACAAATCAATTAAGAGTGGTCTAAAGGGCAGTGGCAGTAGTCAGCTCACCTTGAGAGTGGCACAGGCAGTGTAGTTGATGTTGGGCAGGATCTCGATAGGTTCCTTGAACATGACGCGAAAGGTGGCGTTGGAGCCATCACACTGAAAGCTGGTGTCGTTAGAGCCAGACACTTTCCCGTTGTCCTGGATGATCTGGAAAAGTAACAGACCACGATGGCCACCATGAAACAGCAACCTTCACTCAGTCATGCCCTACTGACAAGTTTGAGGATATCATTCCGATGAATGCATCTTATAGAAAGAGTGTTCGAAAAATCTAAATAAGAACAGAACTCTACTTAAAACAGCGAGTAACTTTATGCTTTATTCCTGAGTCTATGTCAAAGGTGACACTGTAACAGACAAATTACTCTATGAGAAGCACTCAAGCACTTGGAAGTTTTAATGGTTAAAATGATTATCAAAATGTTTTTAAAACCTAATATGACAAATCGAGATAATCTGTACTGGAGAACTTGGGGTAGAGGTTAACAAAAGCAAAACAAAGTAGAATGACAACTGGTACATTGGAAGGTGTATACAGTTCCTCAGTTCCATCAATCAATCCTCAAATGATGCAGGTGGGAAAAAGGGTTACAAATGTACATTGCAGGTAGAGAAGAATATACATTGCACACATTATATAAGGGGGCCTTTCCAGTTCCTCTTGGACAACATGTGATATCATACAAAGTCATCACCGCAGCTGTGTTATTTTTGGAACATAAGAACACCTACAGGATTATTATATGGAATGATAGGGAATGAGTTAACACAACCCTGTTGTAAATATGTTTGGATCTTATGCAATACTCGCACTTTTAAAACAACAAATGACATAAAAGCCCATTCAAAAATATAGGGCTGAAATACTGCAGTTGTGTACAGGGTAACATGTTTATCTTTGGTCTTGGGTATATCTTCTGATTGAATAGAGTGCACACAGGATATCTTCATTTACCAGTTTCTCAGTGAGAGCTGAGCAGAGGTCTGTGCTGTTGTCATGAGTTGGGTGGACGGAGCCTGCAGACAGCAACAAGTGAACAGTGTCGTGGGATGCTTATCGGATACCTGATCAGTACGGGACTCCTTCATTACTGAGGCTGGAGATATGCAGCAGGAGAGAAACGTACACCTCAGCCAGCCAGCCAGAGTTAGCTGTGTGCAAGATCTGGTTCACCCAAGTCACTTAAAGAGTTGGCTTCAGCTAAGCCCCAGCTTACTATAGTGACTACAGTGGCTAGCCTGCAGCTAATATCCAATTTAAATATAATTTGAAAAGAATACTAAGATATCATCCAGCTGGCTGTTTGTTTCAATGTGAAACAAGAATTGTTGGATTAACTTAATTAGGCCAAAAAAAAAGTGTTTGGTTCCTATTATGTCCTAAAAAATATAGGTAGGGTAGGTAGGGATTTTTTTATTATTATTATTTTTATTCAACTTGCACGATTCCCTGGAGTTGGATGGCTTTGATAAAGGTTTGCCTTGTTGTAATTGTCTTTATATATATGCATTAATTGTAGGCCCCTGCTTCTGTTCATCCAGAAATTTATAATTTAATGGTTGGAGAATTGCTATTTAGGACGGCGAGGCAATTTTTTGGGTAGGAACAATTCATTTTTCAGTAGGATTGGCAAAAAGAACTTTAGGGTAGGGGACAAAAACTAGGTAGGGTAGGGTAATAGGAACCAAACATCTTTTTTTTTAGGCCTTAGCTGAATGTTGAGGTAGCTAGGTATTAACCAATCATAGGGCTTCCACGACAATTTAGAGAGTGCAAGTATGATTTGGACACCACTAAATCCACTTGACTAAAAACCCACACCGTGACACCCGAATGTTTTCTGATGAAACAGAGGATTTTCTGAATAGATCAGTTCAAGATGAGGACCTATAGTCAGCCAGGTAAACAGGCGTCCTTTGAAAACTGAAGTTTGCGAAGGGAACACCATGACTTCTTGAGGTTTTGGTCAGCAATTTCAATATCAATTTCCAGAAAATAATTTAAGATTTAAGAATTCCACAGCCATACAACAGCTATGACATTTTCTCATGATTCAGTAGAATACATATGAGTCTGTGAATGTTTATAAACAACACTCTCTTAAATCCATGTCAATACCTGTATGTCAAAAGCAGAAGGTTAATGCTAATTTTTTCATATTAGTAAGGCCACTCCAACTTAATTACTTGTCTTACAAGCTTTTTTTGGAAAAAAAGTTCTGTCAGACTCCAAAAACAAATAAAATAAAAGTCGACTTTGGTGTCTTACGGAGGAAAGTGGATTGGAAATTTTCTGTCAGACTCCAAAAAAAAGAAAAAAAGTTTAAAAAAATATTCATTGTTAGGGTGATTCAATCAACTTCAGGAATTTATCCATGCTGTAGTAGAGCCTCATATTTGAGGATCTATATACTCCCACCCATCAGGTTACAGGGATTAATTGATTGATTGATTTTATTTAGTTGAGAATAGGCTTTTAGAATTATCTTGCTACCAGTCCTAGTCGGCAAACTCTAAAAAAAATATATATAAATAAATAAAAAACCCACATTTTTCAACTTATTTTAAAATTCCAAAATGGCTCATTTTCTGCCTCCGGAGCTAGTATTAGACAGTAATTAAATTGGAGCGGCCTTAATAGTTTCCCATTGAGGCATGTTATCAACAGCACAAAGTCAACATGCAGAAAATGTTGAAATATAAATGCTTTAAGCATAAGAATTGACCCCATATAGTCAATTACACAGGAAAGAAATAGTATTAGTCTTGACATCACACAGACAGTATAGCAGGTACTATGAGAAGGGAGGTGATCGCAGCTGAGGGAATTCTACCTAGAGATAATAGGCATTGCTGTCAACGACTGTGAGTATTCAGATTTCAACATTTTTCAACATTTTAATACTCTCATATTTCAAAAATGGAATAACAGATGACTGGCGGACAAGGCAAATCACTTAATGCAAATATGTGGGCTCAAATAAGAAACAGAATATTACTCAACATTTCTTACCAAATTCATCCATAGCTCAAGAAGAAAGCTCAAGAATCATATAGCTTATTGTGAAATGTATGCAAGCCACATGATAATGGTAAATCCATTTGACATAAAACATGTGCAGAAAAGCAAAACATACATATTAAACTAATGGAACACAGTCAAAGCCTTTAAGGTGAACGATCGACTGACTTCACAATTCATGCAAATCCTAGAAAAGGATATAAAAGATCCTTTTTTCTGAAAAGTGATTTTGTGACAGTTATAATCTAGTGTAGAAGAAATGTGAAACTGGATGTGATGCTTACTAAATTAATGTGGTCAGAATATTTAGTAAACTTTCTGGGCATGTAAACAAATACTTTTACTGGCCAATTCAATCTAGTAAATGGTTTACATGCCTACATGAGGTTAAATTTCATATTTAAAAAAAAACACTTTTTTTGTGTTCCATGAACTTTAATCTTTGAAAGCATATATTGCTTTTTCTGAGACTCATAAGTACAGCGATGCTTGAAATCCTGTATGGGTTTCAATGAGAAGTTCATCATCTCCAAATATGACATTCTAATGATTCTATAACCCTAGAATAATCAAACTGGATATCAAATACTAAATATTGGGTTATTTTGTCAGTGGTTTGAATTTGGTGCTTTTTGCTCATTGGGACAATAAAAAACTATAAATTGTTCAATGCTTTCAGTAGTGTGTACCAGAAAGACTCTGACAATGTACAATGACCTCCAGAAGGCACCAAGTCTATTTGTAGGATTCACACCAACAGGTTTGCCTGGTGTCAGCTAGACAAGGATACCACAAGGTGCAGCTCATTATGGTAGCTGGCACCAGTGGTTCATACAGCGATATCAAACAATATATTTCATATACATAAGCAACATTGCAAGCAGACAATTTAGCCTCAATATGGCAGAAGGCGACAATAAACAAAATTCACAGTGTACAACGGTGATGAGTGCAAGTGAAACATGATGCCACAGATTTAATCTAAGCGAGGAGCCACAAAAGTGAAAACACACACAAACAGAAACAAAAGCCACCTGAAATCAGGACACTAATAGTGGACAAAAGAGCGAGAACTTGTATCTAAAAGGATGTACATAGCTGTAGTTATGGCGACATCAATGTGACTGCTCTTCAATCCAATTGTCAAAGCAACGACAGTGAGTGTTTCAGTGTTACCACGACGATGGTTACAAAAAACATGCACGATTATGGGAGAAATTAATAATTGAAAGTAAAACTTCCAGGGAAAAGGATGGGGTTGTGTTTTGAGGTAGAGAGGGGTAGAGCTAGGTGTGGTATATTTCTAAAGGGGCTCACCTGTATAGTGACAGCATACTCAGTGGGACCGTGTATACTGCCATATAAACCAAACCCAACAACAAAGATTCGCCTGTTCACCATGAACCTGAAAGGAAAGCACGGACACAGGTCAATGTTTTGGGGGTCAAAGGTCATTGGGAGGTGCACAAGCTCACCTGAATATGCACTGAGAACTCGGCTGGACCGTGGATGCTTCCGTAGAGGCCGAAGCCAACCACAAATATGCGCCTATCTACATCGAACCTGGAAGGATAAGATTGACGGTAAATGGTAGGGCCTCATGCACACAGGATGCGAGTGCAAACCAATGTGCTTCATGTTTGTGATCATTCCTAGGGTACTGGTGCTGCCACCTAGAGTTATGGTACATTAGCATGACTAACTTAATGCTCGTGCTCGGCTGCTGATGTTGCTACTGCTGTTACTACTATCGCTTCAACTACAGCTACTAATACTACTACTACTACTACCACCACCAACACTCCTGCTCCACCTACTGCTTCTACTTTTACTACTACTACTACTACTACTACTACTACTACTACTACTACTACTACTACTACTACTACTACTACTACTACTACTACTACTACCACCAACACTCCTGCTCCACCTACTGCTTCTACTTTTACTACTACTACTACTACTACTACTACTACTACTACTACTACTACTACTACTACTACTACTACTACTACTACTACTACTATTAATAGCAATATCAAATAATAATAATAATATTAATAATAATAATAATAATAGTAATAATAATAATGATAATAATAATTATAATAATAATAATAATAATAAGAATGATAATAATAATAATAAAAATAATAATAACAATAATAATAATAATAATGATAACAATAATAATAATAATAATTATAATAATAATAATAATGATAATTGAATTATAACATAACCGGCTTAATCATTTTTTTGGTGCCATTGACCCCATCCATGTATCGTTTCAATTTATCAATGAATAGTTATATTTACATCATTAATATGGGGAAATATTAGAGCTTTTCATAACCTAAATCCAAGTGAAGATATTCACTAAAATATTAACAGGTGCAGTGGTGAATGGGTGAGCGCCATCAGAAATAACTGTTATAACTGGGTTCATCAGCCAGCATAAGTAGGGCTCTGTTTTGAAGTATATGTATAGTGTTTAATTCCTTACTTCTTCGCAGAAGGGCTAAACAAATGAGGCAGTTTATTTCAGGCTAGAGTCAGTGGCCTGAAGTTTAAGAGAAGTGGATTATACTGCAAGAATACTGCTAGTTTACGTACAAAGGAATCTCTCTTACGTCAAGAATCAGCTGCATACAAGTTCAACATAGATTACATCATTGGTTGTCATGGTTACGGTGTTGTTGGGTTACGAGCAGCCCCGCCTCACGTGGGGTGACTTATTTTTTCAGTGGGAGGAAATGGGAGTTCCAGGTGTTGTTATTTCATGGCAGCATGCATTCTTATCTGATACTACCCACTCTAGCTGGCCATGCTGAAAGACGCTCCCTCAGCTGGAACCCAAAGCTCACTGTAATGTAGTAGACCGCTCATTTTAAGGTTCGCTGTGGGGTTTTAAGGACTAGTTCTACCCTCTTATTAGGGGTTTGACTGAGAGATCTTAGGGCAGCAAATCCTATAGTTTCTCATTTCATTGTAATGGTTCACTCTGAGGCTTTTAGGAAAGATTTATATATCTATAGTCTCATATCAGAAGTGTAATCTATTCAATTACCAATATTACACACCTAAGGCATCATTCCTAATATAGTATCTGGGTCCATTATATGGTTCTAAGGAAAATGTGATCTACCCCTTGTATCATACGTTTAACTGATTGCTTTTGAGGCAGTAGTAGACCCAGTCTCATTAATCAGAATTCTACATGAGGTTTTATGGAAAAAGTTCTACCCTCATATCAGGGGTTTAACAGCTTGGCCTTATGACAGTACATCGCCTCATTTCATCACCTCTATACCACAGCATATCCCCATCATAGTTTGCAAAAAAAATGTTGATATATATAAAGCTGAAAATAACATGAAATAATAAACCTTAGCTAGCCTGCTTTGAACTTCATGGTTCTCCTCGCGGGTAATAAACCTGTTCCGGCATAAAGCATAGAAAGGTATATATTCATCTTAAGTTAGGCTGGGCTACCAGCTAGGAGAGGCTCGAGTATTTTAGGAAAGTTCAATTGCCTTTGACTTGACTCAGATGGCATCTGCTCCACTCAGCCTTATGCCTGGAGATTTCCTTAACAAGTGGTGTCTGAAATTGTAATTACTTTGGGAAACATTTTGGAAAACACTTTGGAATTAAGCAAAACTTTAAATGATGTTTGAGAGAGATTTTTGGGATAGGTTCTGATTAACATTTTAATATACTATAAAACAGTTTCTAATTAATGCTATAGTCACTAAGTTTGTTTTATCAAAATAGACAGGATGCCATTTGAGAGCCACATGGGGAGGACGGAACTTTTTAAACCTGTTTTTTTAATGAGGGGGTAGCGGATTCATTGTTAGTGAACAGGACAATTATGGTAGTATAAAAGCAGACTTTAATTTTACTAAAATGACACCATGCATGCAGCATTTCAGAAAAATTAAGTTTGTTTTTAAATTTTGTTCAGTCAGCAGCATCAGATTACTACAACTTCATAATGTCATGTGATATTACCAACTAGTCTACTTTAATATTAGCCAACACACGGAACCTATCACTTCCTCCACAGTTTATTTCCTACTCCTATAAATACACTTGATGAATGTTTTGCCATGATTTTTTAAGGTCATCCCTGCTAAAAATATCTTCTTGATATGATAACGATGGTTCACTGCCTGAGGGGTTTTATCGAAAACCCAGACACATGTAGCTTTAAATGGAGGGTGAGAGCAACCATTCATGATTAATGGTCCGTCACCATGGTAACAGATCCACAGGAAAACCAACCCTGAGAAGGGATCCAGTAGCACTCACAGGTTATTTATAGCTAGTGTTTTGCTTTTGGAGGTCTAAAAATAAAGCAGATGGCTGCTGTGTTGGTACACTGGGTATCTGGAGCAAATCAGGAAATCCACCACCCAAACACATGATATCAACACCAGCTCAGCAACATACAGCCCAGAGCATAAGAATGTGGTCAAGACTCAGGCGCCGCACAGCAGCAAGCACAGCCTAGTCCTAGGACAAGATTTTTTTTTCATATTTATCTCTATATATTTTACATGAAAACTTAACCAACTCTAAACTGTGTCTACCCTGATTTAGTTCTTAAACTGAGCTCCAGTTGGCCCACTGAGATTTTTCCAGTTTCCAGTTTCTTGCAGATCAGTGGGATCACCCTTGGTGCCATATATCACCAGTCACAGGAACTAACAAATAGACATTAAGCAAATGATAGACCAGAAGTATGCATAAATTAATGAAATCATAGACTAGGAGCTTGTCTACGTACAGCAAGGAGCACCTTCTACAGTCAAACCTGACAGGCAAAACACTGAGGAAAAGGTGGCCATTAGTCAAACGTGGTCTTTACTAACTAGTCAAATATAATGTATCTTTTACTTTGGGTAACTTTGGACAGCTCCTTTTAATAGGTAGACTCCCTTCATCCATTCATGCCTGAACTTCTCTAACAAGTCTGGATCTATTATATTTTTGAAATTAACTTAATTGTTGAAAATAAATTTATAAACTATTTGAAGGAGAGTTCTTGGTTAGGTCCTGATTAGTGTTTCTCCATGGAATATTTTCTTTAAACCATTCTGATCAAAAGGAATCTTGCTCCTTGCAATTCACTAGCTACATAGGCTTTATTTTCCATACCTTTGATAGTAAGACAATTGACTTCACAAGTAACTAAGATTCTAGTTTATGTCAGTTTCAATATAGACAACTTCAGATAACCCTTTCCTCTCAGAGCTAGGTTTGGAAAAAAAACTATCCCCCCAAAAAATATTATTTGGTCTGGCCTTTACTAGCCTAGAAACACAGTTTGTTTAAGTACCAACTGGTTTAATATTTTCTACTTTAAGCTGAGCATTAGTCATTTGCAGTGCTTTGATGAAACATGCTGATGGCTCACAGCTTGCTCACCTATGCATCACTTGCTAAGTACTACGTACCCCATCTGTTTTTATCTCAGCCCCAGTCCACACTTACATAAACTGCACATAGTGCTATTCCCATAGTAGGTGCAGGGAACAGTTCATATAGTACACATGCACAGCAACAACACTAGGTACTGGCTCACCTTAGCCTCTAGAAACACTGAACCATCTGAAAAATACCTTCAGCTAAATCCATGCCTGATGCCATTAATATTTCATGTGAACTGCTTTCACAATAAATATTCTCATGGTGAATGGACAAACTTTTTTTTGACACCACCTACCTATACAGAGACTATAAAGACCATGTAGTAACAAAGTAAACATATATTTCACCTGTTGATATTGAAAACCAACTTAATTGAAAGACCACCCCATGAATAACCTTCCCATCTCAATTGGCCTGCTGCTGCACAACTTGTAATGGGCACCGTGTAGTACCATCTTGCGCCTGTAGATGGCGCCAGATATATGGCAGCCAGCAGCATGAGAGTCTGGAGGATGTAACTCATTCCACACCAAACGCTGGCCTGTCAGACAGTCGTTGGAAGACTGGGGGCGGCAAAGATTGCTATCACCACAACAGGTCGTTCCTCTTGAAAGTTCAAGCTGGATGAAATAGACGAGTTGTGATGGGAATGCCTCTCTGAGTATGACTCAATAAACCTTTCAAAAAGACATCGGCTAAATGTAACTGTAGAAACGAAAATATTTGTTTTAATTTTTTTTCTAAACTAGAGCTGGATAAGTGAAATAAAAAATTGCAACGCTGTAATTTCTATCAATTAGAAAACCTCTGAACAAAAAATCTGACTGGTACTTAATACATAGATTGTGAGATTGCGAATCATTTTTTTTCTTTACACTTTTTCAGTGATATTATTGCTTTTAAGGTACTATCCTTTTTTATCATTTTATTTCACTCATCTTCTTACAACAAAATAAAATCTGCCTGGAAAAGTCAAATAACTTTAAATGTGGTATATTTGTTAAAAGGTTCCTTTGTGCAAATTGATCAAGACTCAAGATCTTTGTTGTCGTTGGAGGAGGTTGAACCTGATCTGTAAGTAGACAAACCTGTCCTAAAGTCACCCAAACCTGGTCATGACATGACATGTCACCCTATACCCCACATAACCTAAGTAACATCTTCTCCATCTCTAAATAAACCTTAATAGTGTACTGCCAATCGGTTCAGGGCAGGTCAACCTAACCCAACGGATGATATCACAACTCCTAGACACTCACTTCATGGGTAATTAAATTAACCCATTCACACTCAGAGTTCTTGTAGAAAATGTTGTCTGCTACTTTCATACTTTTGAAAATAACTTTGGAATAAAGCAAATTCTCACAAAATATTTGAAGGAGAGTTGTTGGTAATACTCTGATAAACATTTCTTCTTCAAATATTTTTGATAAAAATGCTTTTGTGAGGAAAATATCAACAAAATAGTCAGGCCTGTTTTGGCCGCTCTGAGTGCCAATGGGTTAAGCCATTCATGCCTACGACTGCCCCAAAAATGACCAGACTTGATGATATTTATATCTTCCTGTCCAAATCAATCAATCAAGACTCCTATGAAAATTAGTATTAGAATTTATCCTAAAAAAAAATTGCGCATTAAAACTTTACTAACAAATTGCTTTCAAGGATATCAAGCATCCAGACACATTTTAGGGGGAACTGTTAAGGAGACTACAGAGCTCAAAAAGAAAAAAAAAAGAAGCCTTATATTGACAGTATGTAGTGCTGGGAATCGTTGGAAAATTTCAGCTCGATTAATCATCCAAATTTTCGATTGATAAATCGATTATAATCGATTATTATTAATGTTGATATGCCCACTATACAGTGTCCAATATATGGCCGATTTCCTTTAAATTTTGAATGATAAATGGTCAGGAGCTCAAAGTTCATGTTTATTACAATAATCTTTTACTTTTATGCATGGCTTTCATGGTAAGCAAGGCCCCTTTTAAATGGAAACTTTGACCAGGTGAGCAGAAATAATAATCGAAAATGAACGATCTTCTGTTTCAATAATCGATTAATCAGAATCATGGCAAAACGACCGATTAATCGATTATTTCGATTAATCGTCCCAGCACTAACAGTATGGCATTCAGCCAGCATTCAACCCTACTGCTGGCACAATCCACAGTACAGACGGCAAGGAATTCCTCCCACATAGCCTGTCAAAGCCATTTCTCAACCGCTCTCTTACAGATCCAGTAGGGACAGATCCAGACGGCAAAATACCTGATAATGTCGACACACAAATCATTGTGATCTTGACAACCATTCAAACTGTGCCAGAATAAATTGTATGTAGAGCTCTTTATCCACATCATTTAAAATCTTAAGACATTTTCGTAAGTTTGGATATAAATGTATGTAATCTTAACCCTTCCGATGCTAAGGCTACTTTCATCCAAAGTAAAATGACGCAAATATATTTGAGAACCATCTAAACCCTGTCATGTTGGTATTCATTAGATAGCTCTCGCTGATTACTATCAGGTGATTACTCATGAGTCGGGGTTTCAGTCATTTTTCAGATTTTTTAGCATCATTTTGTACTGGCCAAATTAGCCAGCAGCAGCAAAAGGGTTAAGGTTCTTGATAAAAAGGGGTAACAGTACAGGTTTAAGTCACATCACTCAGATGTGAATAAACAGCTAACATATGGTCTCTCTTGGGTGAACATAGCCTCTCCTTGTAGACAATATTTCTTACATGAATGGCATGTTTTTAGTACTTAGGTTGACTGAAAAAATAACAGGTGCCTTGTAAGCTTAAAGAAGTCAGGGATCTGATGCCGGATTTGAGTGTAAATATTTCTGATTGAGTACATCCTGGTGAAACACAAAGATATAACCAAAAATAGCAAGATTGGCGTTGTTAGAAACTTAGTTACGGCTTTCAGATGTTTGTTTTACCATTTGAGACATACATCCTGGTTCTCATTCGCACCGGAATCTTGAGTTATCTCCGACAAGTGCTACTGGTGCACTTCAGGAGCAATCACAGGAAAGACAACCATTTGAAATCTAATCATTTGGATTCCAGATAACTTATTTTGCCTAGAACAACCGAATCCTGCCAACATATCACTTTAGACAATAGTATGTTCACCTGGAGCAATAATACTACTGCTAGCAATATATAGGAAATGGAAGGAAACTGAAGGTTTTGATATGGTGACCATTTGTCCAACACCAAAAGTCCAAAATAGTCAAGCCCTTAATTGCCCTACAGGCACAAATGGGGTTTAAAACCACTGGAGTACCAATCAGCACATACAAATCCAGAGAAGTTAGCAAAAAGAAAAAAGAGATTTGTAAAGATATCAAATTCCTCCCTTCCAAGGCTTCATTATTTTGGTGACATTATAAGCTCAACCACTGACAAATATTGCTAGTCATTTCTATCTATATATTCCATGATTAATGTAGCTCTCTATGCAATGCCAATCTGCAGACTTGTCTTCCTAAGGGAAAGGCTGTTAGCCCTGATTTCTTAGCCTGATCGGGCCATACACCATTAATCTTCTAAATACTAAGTTACCTTCCATTTATCAAATGACTGATATAAAATAAACATACTGAAATATGTAATAGAACTTTGTAGACTGGTAGTACTTACATCATGATATCACAGGCCTAACTTTTCTTTTGAACTCAAAAAGTAGAAAATATGTTTCAGTGGGGCCACACGAATATGTTCAACACGTGGAGTCATGGAACTTATATGTGGTGTTAAAATTGAAAGGCTCTAATGTGGTTGTAATTAACTAATTTCTATCCAGAAAATGTGTTACAACACTTTCTACCAACATTTTGGTAACATGTTCATCAGTATGGTGCATCAATGAAATTAACCCAAAGCCTAGAGTCTAGGCTGAAATTCACCCCTAGTCAAGAACCAACTTGAAGAAAACCCATTTAAGATGACCTTTAAATACTGAGCTCTACAAATTGAAGGAGTAGTTCTGACAAGCAGGATTACACTAGCCGAGTATTCAGCTGCCTCTGAATACAGAGGAAGGCCCCAAGCTTGCTTTTAATTACGGTCACAATCTTGGTAGCAGACTGAAGGCCAAGATCTCAAGCCTTGGCGGCTAGAAATAGCTCATCTCTCACTTCTACTGCTGAGGATCATGCCCTAGGTAGCACCTCTTATGATTGGCATGAAAGCCTTAAATGATACTCTCCCAGATCTATGTAAGTGGCATCCCACAGGCTGAGCCAGACAACTACTCCAGTCTGCATTTATAATTATCACATGAAATGCTAGTCTAGAGCTGTGTGACCTAGAGTCTAGGCTCATTTATTTAAAAGTCAAGATCTATCAAAGACGCATCTAAAAGTCCACAGACAGACCCAGACAGCTACTCAAGTTTGCATATAATTATCAAATGAAATGCTAGTCTAGAGCTGTGTGGCAAAATAATTATGAGGCATTTTAAATTTTTATTTTTTGGACTAATAAGTATTAAGTAATAACCATATATGTTTCCTAACAAACCATTTTCTATAATATGGCTTAAGTGTTAATTGCCCTTTCTGAACCAATAAGCTAAATGTGGTTGGTATAAGGATTTGAAGAAGTTGAGTAGCTAAATCTGTAGCTCTAGGCTGAAAGCTGTTTCTGGAAGGCATTTTTAAGATCCTGGTAAATTAAGAGCCTGCAGAGCAGCCAGGTTATCTGGAGTCAAGAGGCTGAGCTCTGCCACATTGCAATGCAATGCTATCTAGACAATCAGGTACACTTGTAGGCCTGGGTCTTAGCCAGGATTTTAAAGATGCCAGTCCAAATCAGCAATTTCAAAATTTCTGCCCGTCCAGATTTTGCTACTTATAAAAGTACTTCAAATCCTTATACCAACTATGTTAAATAGCCTATTGTGTCAATAAGGGCAATTTACACTTCAGCCATGCCCTAGAAGAATGGTTTGTTGGGAAAATATTTGATTATTACCCACAGTTAGGGATGTCATCGATAGTCGCCAAATCGACATTTTCACTTTGTCAATTAAATCGAATCGAAAGGTTGGGTATCGAATCGAAATAATCGATATTCTGTACCCCTATAATGACGTATGATTATTAATAAAAAATACACTTTTCCCAGACATTTTCCTTTTAAACTAATGCTAAGTGAAACTCTGACTAAATATTGAAGTATTTTCTATGGCTTTTGTAAGAGAAATTGGAAGGAATGGTGTGCTTTACTCAGACATATGGCCCAGACACAGGGTATCCAACCAAAATAGAGGGATATCAATGACAACCCTATTAATAATTGTGCCCTCCGAGCACGTTACGGTGTATCGAATCGAATTGAAAAATATATCAATTAATAGAATCGATAAAATTTCATATCAATGACATCACTACCCACAGTAAGTACAAATTTTCAGAGAATTTTTTGTCTGTCCAAAAAGGAGATTTTCAGGAAACTGTCTGTCCAAAAGACAGGCTGGACAGGTCCTGGCTAAGTCCCTGCTTGAAGGGTGCAACATTTCGAAACTTTAGATAGGTGCCTCTGTATCCTCTACTATTCTTGTAGTTTCAACAGCTCCCTCACATGGCAATAGTATGAACTAAATAACAGGTGGCAGACCATGCCTTCATGTGGGTGTAAGCATGGACGTCTATCTACATACACATGATAAGTCAAGATATAATAGTTTTATAAGTCATTTAGGATGAGGCCCCATCTGACAGCACCTGAAAAGTTTCCCAGGTGTCACAGCTGTACATAGAGGAATGGACAGTCAACAGGTGCTTACAATATGTACATTCAAACTGGTTAATCATGATTATCGTTGTTTCATTCCACTTATAATATGAATGCAAGTAGGCTGTGAACTGAAACTTAATTTTTCCTTTAATTTTTTCTAAACTTAAATATATTGAATTGAGACATGCTATCTTAAAAAGTATTGTTTCTCAACAGGATTTTTGGATCTTGTGACCATTACTGAGAATATAGTCATCAAAATACATAAAAATATTTAAGTTAATAGTGATATACAATAAGAACAAGATAAGGGAAACGTCATTGCTGCTTGGTTCTCAATAAATCCTATCAGCACAACCCAAATAAAACAATTTCTTGGCAAAGGATTCTTAAGTTTAGTCAATTCTTTTAATTTGTGAAAATGAGTAGTAAAAATTCTTACCTTATCCTGTCACTGGTACCGCTGTAGCCCCAACGACTCTCGATTTGGCAGAATCTGGACACAACCTGTTCTTTACCCGTGAGGCAGCATCTTGGCACATCAAGGAAATTTACACTTGGCTTCGGATTGACAGTGAAGTAGAGGAAAAGTTCCACAACCTCCTTATCGCTGAGAATACCGGTCTGTGCTGCACTGCCAGCGAACTCTTCCACGGTCATAAGGGGGAAACGTACGAGAGAAAGTGAGCGGCCAAGAGATTGACGCTGATTTTCAGGAGTGACTGGTAGATTCTGTCGTATGCTCTCTGCCTCTGCCCAGCGACACAACGCACTAAAAAGTTTACATTCTCTTATACCAAGGGTGTCCCTTTCCAAAACCACACACAGGGTATCAAGATCGATGTCTGTGAATCCTTCAGCACCTAGTGCCTCCGAAGTGTTTTTGTCAATAGTTTCTAGGCAGAGAGCGGCTAGTTGAGGTTCATCAAATAACCGAGCCTGTGTTAGCAGCATGAAAGCATTGTCTGCACTTAGATTACGTTTTAAGAAATCAACACACGCCCTTTCAAGGGCAGGCACTGCATATTTCTTTGCCGTGTACAAAGTTGTCATTACTGTCTCAGGACCAATCTGAACTTCATCTGAGTACAAGAACCTCAACAACGCTAAGAAAGCTGCAGGTTCCACATCTGGCAGCTCAACTTCTGCGGCCTTTGTGGCCATTCCTCCATTAAACATAGCATCAAATACAGCGCTACCAACCGACAGAACAAACTTGTGTGCAGGTACACGCTGAACATTCATCCCCTTGCCAACAATAAAATGTACGTCACTCATGACTTCACTGTTGAATACAAAAGTCAAGCGATCCTTTACGGTAACCTTTGTTGACTGCCAATTGTAGGGCGCCTGGTTGACCTGCTGCTCTGGCTGCTGAGGCAATGGCTTGGGGTGATTATGGCTCTGATCTGGAGCATTGTTTGCAGCACTTGAAGAAGAATTTGACAGCGGAGAGGATGTCAATGACGTCACGGATGACGATGCCGATGATGGCGATCCACTGTTGTTACTGTTGTTCGCTCCACTTCTCTTGGCTTTGTTGACTAGATCATTAGAAGGCGAAGAACTTTGATCACGATCACTGTTCCCTGACGTACTAGATGCTGTTGACACTGACGTAGAACTTGTAGCTGGGGTATTACTGGTACTGGAGCTTCGATTAGAGGACGCGTCCCTGTCTCTGTCCCTCTCCCGTGTTCGCCGGTGGTGGTGATGATGGTGACGTGAGGACGTGTTGTTTGCTCGCGGACTCTCCTCATGCCCGTGTTGAGCGCCAGCGTTACCACGATTGCCCAGGTTATGTGTATTCTGGTTCGCATTGGCAGATGGCGAATTACTTGGTACGGTTGCCGAAGCGTTCTGGCTTCCGCTGTTCACTGGTGGATCTTTGTTTCCCCCTTCCATGTCTGAAGTAAGATTCTGTAAAATGAGGTTGACCTCGCAATGTTTTGACAGCCAACGGGGAGAGCTGTGACGTCCGTGTGAGTCACTAGATTATTGCTGCATTTCTCGTGGAAAATCTGTACCGGATTCTCCTCACATTCACACCAGAACTACCGGATACGTCAAAATGCGTGCGTAAGAAGGTCGCTGGGTAGAAAGTCACTGGCAGTCATGGCACAATTTTGGAAACTAAACCCGCAAGTGCCCGCCTCCGGATTTTCGTGTTTATGTTCTTCAACGAGAGTCCGCGATCTTGCGCAGACGTGATTTAATTGTGTGTCACTGTAACCAGCAGGATTGTATTGTATGTTATTAAATCCAAACGGAATTATTTTCTTCGAATCATAATTGAGTTATTGAAAAGAGAAAAAAGAAAAGAAAAAAAAACAATGTCAAGTAAACTATTACTTTTCACACGCACCGCTACGCGACGCTACATGTACCTGATAAGTATAGAGGCCGCCACCTGTCTTTTCTTGCCAGGATGGAGAGTCGACTGAGAAATAATGTAAAGGCATAATAATAATAATAATATTGTCATTTGATATTGCGCCCTTTCCATATAAACATGCTCAAAGGCGCATTACATTCATTGTCAGAGGATAGATGTTGATATCCACATAGTTATTTGATAAATACATCTTTGAACAGATGTGTTTTCAATTGTCGTTTGAAGATTGCCACACTCCCAGCTGCCCGAATATTATTTGGGAGCTGATTCCATAGTTTTGGGGCACAGGCACTAAATGATCTGTCACCGTAGGTTTTCATGTTGGTTCTCGGCTCGTAGAGTAAGTTCTTGGATGTTGATCTCAGTGTCCGTGGTGGGACATACTCTTTCAGCATTTCCCTCAGGTAAGAGGGTGCAGTTCCATGCAAACACTTGTACGCCAGGAGAAGAATCTTGAATTCAATTCTCTTCCTGACTGGTAACCAGTGAAGTTCCTTTAGTACTGGAGTGATATGGTCATACTTCTTTGTGAGTGTGATCACCCTGGCGGCATTATTTTGTACTCTCTGGAGCTTACATATTAGCTCTTCAGGTATTCCACAGAGAAGTCCATTGCAGTAGTCGAATCTTGAGGTTACCAGGGATATGACAGCACCTTTAGTTGATTCTGCAGTCAAGTATTTTCTGATCCTTCCAATGTTTCGAAGGTGATAGTTTGCAGATTTGACTGCCTTTGACACATGTGCGGCCATATTCATGCTTGGATCAAAAACAGAGCCCAGATTGCCGATAGGTATATTGAGAATCTTAACAATCTCACCATTTACGGAGATGCTAGGCACAGATATTTTGGCTCGCTGCTTAGGGGTACCTAGCACTAGGACTTCCGTTTTGTCTGCATTCAGTTTTAGCTTGTTCTGTGACATCCATGTATATATGTCAGTGAGGCAGCCCTCCAGCCTAGCAACTCCTATGTCCACAGCTTGTTGAGTGATAGGTTTTATTGCCAGATAGAGCTGTGCCAGATAGAGCATAAACAAGTTTGTATCAAAGTCGGCGGGGGGGGGGGGGGGGGGGGGGGGGGGGGGATTGTCATCAACTGCACATTTTTCAAAGACAGATTTCTTAACAAACTATTCAGAGGCAAATTATTTTCAAATCATTGGAGACAGATTATTTTTCGTCAGAGGCGAGGGAAAACCATCAAACATTATTATGTTTTTAAAATAGTTTGCCTGTGAATAGATTTGTAATTTGTTTGATACTTATAGATAATTGTGATAATTACATAGCATTAATACATATACACGTACATAAATATTAATCATTTATTTATAGATAATTGTTTATGATAAAATAAGTGGTTTATGGATATTTATTATATCCCATAATTATTTACGAATCAATAGAAAAAGTATAATCATTAGCAAATGATGTATAGATACTTTTGATTTTAAGATGTTTATCAATATGGATAATATCATTTAGCAATATCCAAACATGCGACAAGTACGACGGACCAAAAATGTTTTATTTTAACGACGGGGGGAAAGAAAATTAACAATAAACTTTTTCATATTTGGGGGAGAAAATACATAAACTTCCTTTCCACGACCACTTTTTTTTTTGGGGGGGGGGGAGGGGTGGGGGGGGGGGGAAGGAATAAAAAGATACATAAAGTTATATTTTTTCTCCTCTAAAAATGGTCGAAAAAATGACTGGTTGCTTGGCTCATTTTCATGTCAAAGGTAACCTATCAATTTGCGAAATTCGCAACAAAGACCTAGTTCGTGTTCTTTGGTATATCAGGGAATATCATTTGTAAAACGACCCTATCAATAAAAAAAAACGTATTTATTCATATGTATATCTATTAATATCTAACATCTTGCGACCTGTCTATGTCTTTATTTCTAAATATGTATGTATGTATGTATGTATGTATGTATGTATGTATGTATGTGTGTATGTATGTATGTATGTATGTATGTATGTATGTATGTATCTGTCTATCTATTTATCTATCTATCTATCCATCTATCTATCTATCTATCTTTTTATTTTCTCTCCCTAAAAAAGGTCGTGAACATAAAGTTTTTGTATTTCTTCTTCCCCCAAAATGGTCGTGAATATAAAAAGTATTTTTATTTCTGCCCCCCCCCCCCCACCCATGGTCGTGTATTTTCTCTCTTAAAAAACGGCCGTGAAAATAAAAAAAGTTCTTTATTTTCTCTCCCAAATCAAGGGTCTTGAAAATGTTCTTTTTTATTTTCCCTACCCTCAAAACGGTCATGAAAATATAAAAAAAAATCTTTTTTTTAATATGTCGCAATAGGGGAGCGGCTTTATGGCATTCGAATTCAAGCGACTTCGTCTTACATCTAGACGTACATATAGATACTCTAGTCTACACGGCGGAGATGTCCTCATGCTGAACATATCGTTAAACTGGCCATAAGTTTTTAAATCAGGGTACATGTGAGTTATGAAATGTTCAATTGATAGTGTGCACGTACGTGGCCCGCATACCTGTCAACATTCAACAATCCAAAATCAGGAGATTAATTCAGGCGGTTTACAATAGTGCGGTCTTTCAGTTTCGTTTTGTTTAGTTGCAATTCTGGCCACTAGGGGCTAGGTTAGTACTTTAAGGAGTGGGCCTTTACAATTGATAACCATATACTCATATGTTAATGTGATAACTTTAATTTTATGTAGCAGATCACAATTGCTGCATGGTAATATACACACAGTAATCAAAAACACGCAGATAGCTTTGGAACTGAAAACATCGTCATCAACAACATTTACATTGTGTGATCTCTCAAGATCAAATACTTCTATGTTCAGCATATTATGAAATTTTGCCTCTTGGCTAGAAAATAAATTTATTTTTGAGGAAGGGTGGATGATTTTTGAAAGTTGGCAAATCAGTAATTAATCTGAAGATTTCTGACCAAGTTATATAATTCATACCTGTTAACATTCAACCATCCAAAATCAGGAGATTTCACGCGGTTCACTATTAAGGCTTCTTTCGCGACGTTTTGTTCAGTTCCAATCCTGGCCACCAGGGGTTGGTTAGTTCATTAGTTTACAAATGATAGAAAAGTGTTAATTAAGGTAGCCAAATTTGTTTATTTTGGCATGAAAGAATACACATCTCTTCCAGATGTTGTGAGTGAAGAAATTGATAATGTTGATTTAAACTGTCTGTATGACTAATTATGACAGTAATCAGATAAATCATTGTATATTGACACACATGACTTTTATGGGCGTATATTGTATATATGTATATTTTTACAATTATAACTACAATGTAGATGTATATATATGTTGATTATTCTAATGAAATTATTGTATTTCCTCTATGTACCGCAGAGAGTATTAAAGTTCGTATTCGTATTCGTATTAAGAGTGGGCTATTATATTTTACAGGTGCTGGCAAATAACCATACATATATGATTATGAAATAACTTTAATTTTATGTAGCAGATCATACCTGCATCATGACGACATATTCCCAGTTATGAAAAACACACAGAGATTGCTTTTGAACTGAAAATATAACAGTCCATGCATATGACCCAGAGGGTTAGTCAGAATCATATTGAGGGGGGGGGGGGGGGGGGAATTCTGATTAATATCTTTGAATTCCCCATATTCTCAGCTTCATGGTATTTCAGTAACAAATATTTTCCAAATCAGACCTTTTCTTTCTTTCCCCAGGTGAACTTAGCTTTACGTGTTTACATGATCACGAAATTGCTTTTACTCACTACCCATATTCCTCATATTCCATAACTGTCGCACCTCTAACCATTCCCCTTGAGACATGGACCCGTGCGCCGGCCTCCATATTTTGGCGCAAGGCTCCATTCCTCTACCATACCTGCCTAATGTCTGCGCTGTGTTGCGCCCAGCTCCACTAGCTTCATACTACTTTCCACTCCTTTCATCTCCTCTCCTATGACCTTGTATCGGACTTTCTCTGGGTCCATCGCGGACAAGCCATAAAGCAAAATCTAACCCAGGAATTAAGTCTTCAACAGTACGCTACGGCGGGATAAAAAATCATAAATGCTCCATCCATCCATGACGTTCTTGTCACTGATGCCACTCCCGTAGTGAGTGACATACGCAACAATAGGACTATATACTAGTACATAACAATAGGACGTCCCAATAATATTTTCCCGTAAATGACATCATCAAATCAAAGTTTTGACGGTCATTTCCGAAGAACTTCGAGAAACGTAATTTCTGATCTTCGTAAAAGTCTTCGTAAATTTAGGAAATCGTAAATTAGGAACGATTCGTAACTTACGATACGAGAAACTGGCCACAGCAGGGTATCTGGGTGTCTTTTGGACTCCCTACACAGGTAAAAGTTGGCGGGCCTGTACATGCCCGTTCATAACATGCCCGTTACATGCATAATGATGCACAGCAATGTAACGGGCCCGTTTAAACAGGCCCGTCACAGGCCTGTAAATTCAAAATATCAAAAATCTAAAAACTAATGGAAAAGTTTTGTTTTTAGTTTTTTTACCCATAAGATCTCACTTCCTAATGCCTTGCTAAGTTATTAGATCAGACACTGACAAGAGTTCAATGCTTCTCATACACCAATTTCTGATCTCTGACGTAATATCTGATCTTGCATCCCAATCCAATGCTTTGTCAATATCAGTGCAAAAAGAATAATGCTTGCAACAAAAAGATTCTGCTCAATTGATTATTTGAGGTATTGAATATATTTAAACATTTAAAAAATATTTTCAAAGTTTTATTTGAGAAAAATATGATAAAAATATGGCTGCCAGATGTCTGAAGGCCCAACGGGCCTGTAACGGGCCCGTTACAGGCCCGTTATGGCATCCTTAAAAAATAAAAGTTCTGGCCTTATTATTGTCCATTATGGGCGCATCCTCTGTGGGCCCTGGGCATGGGACAATTCCAGTCCTGATACGGACCCGAAACTTATCGGCACCCACAGAGGCCCTAAAGTTTTACAACGGGCATGTAACGGCCCCGTTCAGACGGGCATGTAACGGCCCCATTTAGACGGTACAGTTAAATTGTCTTCTAAGTGTTAAATAACGGGTTCGTTAGCACAATTATGCCATATGGTGCAAAACCAACACTTATGTATATGTTTATTAAATGATGTATCAACAGGCTCCCAAAAAAGCCTGTCACAACATGCCCGTTATATTAACGGGCCCGTTTATACCTGTGCATCATTATGCATGTAACGGGCATGTTTTGAACGGGCATGTACAGGCCCGTTAACTTTTACCTGTGTAGTTTATGAAAAATACCTGATTTTAGGTAAAAAGACATTTTGGTATGTTAGATTTCTAAAAAGTTTAACTTCAAAATGATAACAGAGGCATTTCTTGAAGAATTAAGCATATAATTACTTGATTTGTTAATGTACATAATCAGTGCAATGAATTTTACTTTTTCGATCAGGGATTTTGGACACCCTAAATTTTTGAAATCCCAATTTGGACACCCTGTAATGAAAATCCTGGCTAAATTCCTGCCTGGCACTTGAAATGAGAATGAAGGACCTATATTACGTTTAATCATTTTACGAAATCTTTTACTAGCAGCATGCCCCCTGTAAGTTATTTTTCAAATACTAACTAGTAACTAATCATAAATGTACGCCATAATTGTAGATTACTTGTAATTGCGTGTTTGAACTGTTCATTACCGGAGGGCTGATGAAGTCAAAAGCCACCTTTAATTTAGTTGTCATTAACTGAGCGACCAGTTTATATTTCTAGGCCTGATTATTGCTAGCCAGGATGTTCCTGGATACGCTTATTCGGAACCTAGGTGCCCTGGTCGCAACCAAGGTACACTTATTCACATTTATAATACATAATGAGAAATTTGATGAACAATCATGATTTTGGTTATTTGGCCATATTTTGGCAATATTCAAAATTTTAAAAACCTTATATTTTACATTAAATGCATAAAATGCGTAACATACCTGATGTAAAAAAATGAATTAGAATAAGGCAATATATTTTACTCTAAAGGTTACTCTAATCAATATGTATATCTTCTGTTGAAGCTATTTTCTCTGCTTAAGCTAGGCATTTTTCAATAATTTGACCTTAATTTGACCTTGAATATAGCGTCAAACAGATTGGAGACAATTCCTCATACAGAATTGGTACCCGCCATGTCATCAAAATGTCCATTACATGTTTATGAAACTTTTATGCACTTTTTCATAACTACAGTAAAAGATAAGAGGTTTGATAGAAAATCTTCTTGAATTCTACATTTATTGCATGAAATACAACGTGTGAAGAAAATATGGATATCAAGACAGTGCACTCTACTCTAAAAGGAATTTTAATCAATACGGGCTAGTGTTGCTGCTCCCTTTATGCAACTCAAATCAGGCATTTTTCAAAAATTTAACCTGTGACTTTGACCTGACATTGAAAATGTTGTCAAAGAAATGAAGACATTTATTGGAATTCCTCTTCCAAAAATGGGAAGACCCACTATGTCTCAAAAATTCAATAACATTTTGATTAAACCTATATAAACCTTTTTCATATTTATAGTAAATAATGAGAAATTTGATGAAAGATCATGATTTTGTTTATTTGGCTATATATTCACTTCATTTGGCCATCAAATTACCTCGAATTTCACATTAATTGCCCGAAATACCTAAATCAAGGGAGTGAATTATATCACGGTAGTATATTCTACTCTGAAGACACTCTAAACCGTACATACTTCTATTGCAGCTGCGTTTTTGCAGCATAAACTAGGTATTTTTCATTAAATTTGACTTTAACCCTTTAACCTCGGAAATGTCATCAAACTATTGGAGACTTGTTGTTCTGAATTACTCGTCCAGAATTGTGCAAGTCCCACCATGTCTCCAAATTTTCCATGATATTTTCATGTATGATACATGTATATCCACCTTTTCACATTTATGGTAAATGATGAGAAATTTGATTTAAAAAACTACTGTTCTGATTATTTGGACATGTTTTCCCCATCCTTTGCCTTGAAAAAGATACCAATCATCATATGCTAATCAGCTGTAATAGATCACAAGATCTATGGGATAAGGTACAACCTTGGATCATATCTCTTAGTATGGTGGATTTCCATTTGTTAGAAATACGTATGATGTTAGGAGATTTAGAAAACTCCAGTCAGATTAATATAATCATACTTAATAACAAAAAAGATCTTTCAATCCAAACTGAGTGGTAAAACACCTGCTGTAGAGATGGTCCAATCCAATGTAAAACAAGTTTTTAAAGCATGACCAACATAAATATACCATAAATAAAAAGCTACATATCTTTGGGAAAAATTGGTCTTTATTACTGGACTTTTACAAGGATTAAAACACACATTTCCTTTTGCTCAAAATATATCTGCAGCATATTTTTCCAAGCTTAGTGCATAGACCAATATTTTCTCTTCATAAGTTACAAGTATTGTTACATACCTGTTCGTATTACATTATACAACTTGTTATATTTCAATAATTTCATACCATTGTATTTGTAATTGTTTGACATGCAAGAAGTGAATAAAAATGAACTAAAACATAAAAAATTCAAAGATTCACATATCTATTTATGTTGGTGCTTATTTCAGCTAGAACTAGACAATTTTAAATAATTTGAAATTCGATTTTGACCTTTGACCTTGAAAATGTCGAAAAACAATGAAGACATTTATCTTGAATTCAATATCCAAAATTGGGGCTGACCCACTATGTCTCCAAGAATTAAAATGACATTCCAACGGAACCTACATGAGGTTTTGAACTATATCGTGGTTCTTATTATCGTTATTGATACTTACGCACGGCACAAAATACCTAATGAACCTTTTTTTTCTAGAAAAACAAAGGACAACTAATTACATTTATGGATACATAATCCTAAGTTTCTAGATCTTTCTTTCACACGTTGAAACTGCAGAATAAGGCGCGTCTCGCAATTTACTTTGCTTTCATAGAGCAAATATTACAAGTCATCTTATTAAAGTCCTCTCATTTATAAAGAAATCAAATAGACAAGATAGTAAACAGATTAGGTGATAGTTACGGTATCAGCCAGCTTAGTTCAACAATATTAAACCTTACTTATGCATCTGTTGTTGGTACAGCCGATGGTTTGGCGAGCCCCCCCCCCCCCCCCAACCGCTCCTTCACATTTCCTGGTGATGACCATTGTATGAGGTAGTCATTAGATCTTCTCTATGTCACTTGACTCCCTGTGAATGATGTTGATCACTGGCAATGTGTGATGTGTTTGAAGGGAGCGTCACTAATTAGCCACACCCACGTCTGCTAGAAGCAGAAGTGTGGAAAGGTGCACTGCCATTATCCAGAACTAATTACTTGCCTTTGCACTGGTACTAAGTTGCAGGTATAGTATCTATGTGCTGCGAATCAAGAACTTCCATGGCCAAGTCGGCAGTAAAGGCGCCAACCGCTCACTGCACCACAAACGACAAGAAGACATTTGATCACGAAGATGGTATCTTCTGATGCTCTCTTTTACACCAAAATTCATCGATTAAACTGCCATTCAAATCAACTAGTACCTCGACCACGATAAACGTATGCGTTGAATGGCTGTTCTATATGTCCGAATGAAATGGTTATAAAGTTTAAAAGGAGGAAAATAAGGGGGTGGAGAGACTCTATCTCTTCGTTCCCATGAGAAATGGGGAAATATTTTGATGAAAAACGTGATGGAAAGGTGTTGTTCCTTTTAGTTATGGTGATATCTTTTCAAATAATTGTCAAATATCTTTTTGTAAAAGAACTTTTTAATACGTAATGTTGAGAGTCTTCAGTCGGTGCAGTGTTTACCGGATGAGAATACGAGTAGGTAAATTTTGTAGGATGTATATGATTTTGTAATTGAAAAAGTACACTCAGTTGATAAACATACATACATATATACATAGGGAATCGTCATCGACCCCAAGGACGAAATGAGCTGCACACGAGTATATCTACTAACATTTATTACTACAAAAGTGTTATCAGTAGTTTATTCCCAGTAACAACATGATGGACGAAATTTCCAACTATTTTCTTGTCGAAATTTAAGCCTAATGTAGCGCGTCCAGTTACATATCATCGTTCATTATATCGTTATATCCACAAGAAAATAAAAAAAATGGATATCATTTTGAAGGTTCCTAGATTGCCTTTTGAATTTACCGATCTGCCGTTGTGACTGTTTGAATGGAATCTTGCATTGAGGGATATTCGATTTAAGGTGAGGAGTACCATTGCAAGCTAGTTAAAAGCCCCATCCCAAAACACACCTCACAGCAGTATAATCATATAAAAAGGTGTATCGCTAGATTCCAGAGTGTTATCAGGGAGATAACATCATAGCCAACAGTCCTTAGTCAAACGATATTCTATACCACTTCAATATTTACAACCTTTCACTCAAATGACATATTCTCATTACTTTCAAAGGTAATAGTCACTGCAGAGTCAGAATTACCTTAGGGATATCATTGTCTATCCCCAATAAGAAGTCAATTTGAGATTGTTGACCTCTAAAGATTTTTACAGGCCATAAAATTGAAAATTTTAGTTTAAAATATTCACACCAACTACACTTGGTAACTTTACGGGCTCATAGCTAGCACCTCTTTATAGCATCCTGACCACAAGCCATTCTCTTGAGATCGTCGAGGCGTATCTTTGTGCAACTGTCTTTTGTTTCCAGTGCTCAGAAGTGATCAGCGAGGTGTGTCCACTACTATCAATGGGGTTCCCACTCAATGTTATGGCCTGTAAAAATCTTTAGCAGTAAAAGATCAAAAAAGTACTTCTTATTGGGCATAGTCAATGATATCCCTAAGGTAACTGTGAACCTGTAGTGACCATCACCTGCGTAAGTAATGAGATTATGTCATTTGAGGGAAAAGTTGTAAATATTGAAATGAATTAGAATATGGGTTGTCTTGACGACAGACTGCTGACTATGATATTCTCTCCCTGATAACACTCAGGAACCTGGAGATACACCTTGTTATATGATTATACTGCTGTGAGGTGTGTTTTGGGATGGGGCTTTTAACTAGCTTGCAATGGTACTCATCACCTTAACTAAAGGTGGCTTATGGGGTTTATTTGAGAATAAAGGATCATCTGAGATTTTAACATTTGTTGAAACCAAGACCCTTACCTCATACTCAGACCAAATGTGAACCGTTATGTTATCACTGAGCAGAGTAAGAGACGAACTATAAAGAAGCTACCATAGACTTGCGCACATGCGGGAAAGGTTTTTGGCCTTTTTCTATATCGAATATCACAAACACATAACTGCTTCAAACATGCATTTCAGGTATCATGAATTACATTTGAAATTTGGTATACTTATAGCGAAGAGTATTTCAGATAGAGGAAATCACATTTTTTGCAATTTTGACTCTGACAAAAATTATGGAATCTGATAATTGAAAATACGATTTTAATTTATTTTCCACAACATTTATGAAATAATTGCTTATAAAATTTGAACTGAGTAAGACACAGATATGTGACACTCTTTCCTCTGCATTGGCCATTTCTCTACATTTGTGAAGTTCGGAGGTCTGTGGTCTGGTCACAGACTAAATACCACAAGCTTACTTACGAAGGGTTGTCGATGGAGAGGGGACACCAAAGTTACCCTTCCCATAATGCAGTGCGCGTATGACGTCACCGCAAGCATGGAAGCGTGAATGCGAACACATGTGGTTCTCACAGGAAAAGGGCTCTGACAACAAATAGTCCTTTCTCCGAGTCAAAGTTGATTATTGTCAACTTCTGTGCTAACGAATTTCGTGGCACCCGGGCGCATTAAAGGTAGAAGAGTTTGGAATCGTATTGTAGGTTGTTTTTTTCAATTTGAGTGAGAACGGTTAGTTTAAAGTACGGGAGTCTGAAATTCCAGTCGTAGTAGTTAGAGTTTAGACTTAGAGACCTTTTCATTTTATATACATGTAGTAAACTACTCTGTTTTCGTGCGTTTCAAGTTGACAACACTATGATGTACATGTATTTTTGTCTGCATTCAGGTGGCAAACGCCTGTGGTCTAAGCAGTTGTAGTTGTGTTTAGTGTGAGCAGGGATAAGTGCTTCTGTCTTTGTTTAACTGCTTGACAATTTTGGTGAAATCTTTAATCATTAAATGTGAAAGCATTGTTGAAGTGTTTGAAGGATAGTTTTTGATCAGAACACTAGTTAGCATAGTTCTCCTTCAAATATTCAGTAAAATAACTTACAAGCTATTGTCAAAAATGTTATGAATGAATCAAGATGACAATTTCTTATGCATGAGTGGGTTAAAAAAGTATTGAAGAATAAAGACAGCAGTGTCTTAGCTAGGATTTAGACAATGAATTATAAGTTTGAAATTGAGATTTTTAGAAATTCCACATTTAAAATTTTGGGTGTTCTGAGGGGTTCTTTTTAAGGGTTTGGGTGTCCAAAAAGACACCCAGATGCCCTGCTGGCTTAGACCATGAAAGACAGCCATTTCTGTTGTCTTACTTTTGGCTCATATTGTATTTGGCAATCCTTTTAACTTCGTCTTAGATGAGGAAAAGAATGGATATGTAGCGAGAGACCAATTATTATATGCACTACATTGAAGGGCTGGACATGTCAGGGGTATCTGATCTGGCATCAGCTTGTGGTCACGAGGGAACAAGAACACATCAAGGCTCTTGTATATTTTACATTACATAGAAATCTGTGCGGCAGCATGTGCAGAGGACGACTTTTGGGCTATTGGTTCAGGCTAGCCTGTTCAGGTTGACTGGCTTGTCTGGCTGGTTTCGTATTCACTTGTTTGGGAGACAAAGACAAATGAAGGCTCTTGTATAATTTACATTACAGAGAAATATATTTCAGGAAATAAAATACCCTAATTCCATCGTTATGTGAGTTGTAACATGCCTGTTTATTTAGACATAAGTTCATCTTGTTTAAGTAGATAATTTGCATTAAAGTCACCAAGATGTCCTGTATATAGATATCAAGAAATAGATTTCAGAATATAAAGTTCACCTTTTCCATCATTAGATGAGTTACTTCTTAGTTAAAACATCATGACGATACCAAGAGTGATACATGTGCTTTCCCGTATTCTCCCTAAATTGATATGCCTGGGCAGTGACTGACTTTTGTCAAACATTATTTTTGTATTGTGCACTGGACTACGTGCAAAAGATTAATGATTAATTAATGATTGCAGGGCTCGACGTTAAGGCTAGCCCCGTAGCCCCGGGCTAGTTATTCAATGTCAGGGCTAGTAAATTCCACCTGTGAGTAGCCCTGAGGGACTAGATAGAATTAGAATATCAGCGCTTAAAAAAGTATGAAGCCCACCTTTGGCTCTGCATACATGGATGATAATTTACCTCAAGTTACCACAATACACTGTATTCTTTTCATGTTATCAACAGAGAAGAGTTGTCATTAATATCAGGGCTAGCAAAAATATTTCAGGGCTAGTAAAAGTTTCGGTAACTAGCCCTGCTGGGCTTATGAAGTGTTTTCTTAATGTTGAGCCCTGGATTGTTGTCAATATGATGAACAGAACAATTTGAAAATATGTGATTAAGATCCTGAGGAAAGATATCTCTTTAGGCAGCTTCCAGCTGTATTTCTGCCAAAGTATCTCTGCAGGCCTTAGAGATATATTTGATATATTTTTTACATGTTTAAATGATCAACCTTAAACACAATGTCTAGGCAATTAGGCATGTACATCTAGTTCAATTAACTCATACCCTTTGAGATCTGACAAAAATTCCTCCTCCCTCAAGAATTGAATTATGCATGTGGATATGTACAGTATTCTCACTCTCAGGCCACCATTGTTGAAGTTTTTTCTTTTACCATGAATTATAGTGTTTAGGCACAGATCTGAATCAACAAGGCATTTAATGGTGAAATAGTTTACCTCTGTGACCCTGACAAACATTCCTCTCAAGACATGGTAATATAAACTTGAAATCAACAATTATCATTGTTTCAGTGTCATAAAATGAATCACATAGGTCAGGTACTTTGGCACAGTTCAGGATTGACAATAGTCTGACAATTAGGTCAAACATATATGACCTGTATGTAGTTTTCAAGATTTTATGTACAAATTTAGAAATCATGTTCTTGTCTCCCCCATAGCTAGCGGCAGTGTATCATATGAAATTGGTAAAAAGATACTGTACTGTACACTGCCTTAATAATCCGTATGTAAAAACATTCCAGATTTTTCTGTTTGGAAGAATCTGGAATGTTTGAAAACAAACAAAAATGTAATGTTGTTTTTTTAGTTTCAGGTAGATGTTGCCAATGATCATCGTCCTTCCGTCCTGGACCAAGTGGATCGTTGGATAATTACGATAAGTATATTTTCATTCTATTCATTTGATTTTCGATTTCTTGTCTTTGATTGTATATTTATCATTACTGTTTATGTTGTTTATCATCTTTAAATGAACTTTTACCTTTGCCATCGTTTGTATTTCAGGTTGGCGACAACAAAGATGGCGGTGAAGGATAAATGAATGAACCCATTCTGAAGTGGCTCGGCAGCGGGGATACAATAATTTTACGATAAGTATTATTTTATTTTCGAGTTTCATTGTTTCATTGTATGTTCGATTTAAGATCAATTTCTTTAAATGAAACATGGTACCTTTCTCTACCTTCCATCTTTTTCAGCGGCGATCGATGTCTAGGGCATTAGGTAAGTATCAGAATGGAACATGATATGAAAAATAGATTCAAATCATAAAAACAAATCATAAACACAATACAAAATAATATCGAAAATGAAACGAAACATAATAGAAGGGTATTTACGCTAGTCCCTTTGTCACATGGTCGCCGCCGCCATTTTCTATTCTATTCATCTATTATCAGCCTGATCAACTAATAGTATACAGTTCACTTGACAAATATTAGTTTGCGTAATGACCGATAGCTGTCGCTGCATGCGGGGATCGATTCCGGACTATTAAAACACCAAACTTTTTTTAATTTACGAGATCCGTACTATTTAAGCACGGAATATCAATGCAGTGTACAGTAACTGTTTCTACCGAATAAAGTGGCAGAAATGTCAGAGACCTGCTTCTGGCAGGACATAAAAACGTTTTTCAGCCAAGACAAGTGAATTTAGACTACCCTAGGAAAATGAATTTTTCAGGAGCACCCTGATTGTGGCTGACCCGATCCTAGTTAGTTACACCTTTGGCATATAAATTCATCGTTTATGAGATTGGCAACGTCATTCGCAGTGACTTGAATGCACTCAAAGTGGAATCTTTTGAGACATTTTGTGCACTGTATGAGTGGTTTATCTGGGCAAACCAGATGACAGTTGCAGTGCTTTGAAATGTTAAAGATACTTCTTTGTACTGTCGAAATGCTGTAATCATAGATAGGAAACATTTTGATTTCCTTCCTCTCTAAGCACTCGACAAGGTGCAATCGCATTTCTGCCTGGATAAACTTGACAGTCATAGGATCTTTTCCTAGGGCAAGGGAGAACATATTTGCAATTGCAAAGAGACCACAGTCAGATGAACCCAACTGCCTCTGGGAACATATGACTGTGATCTCAAGGTTTCCAAAAATTCCTGTTGCGAAAGGGCTATATAGTGCAGCCATCTGGTGTCTCATCCCTGGTGTAAGGGTAGTATTCAGGGAATCATAGACACGCAGATGATTGCCTATTGATGCGGAGATTAGCCAATGGAACCCTACATGATGTATTTGTAATCCCTCACCAGTAATGGGACTCTCGCACAGCCCATTCGCAACCATGACGGCACTTTTTAAACCGTCAAATAGAGGGAAGTCATTGGCCACAAGTTTCATCGCTGCATTTATAACTTGGTCATTCAAACAATTTCCAGCAGAAATGTCTTTCTTGTCCGCATTGGTGACCTTGATGTCCTCAATGGTCACCCATCCCTCATCAAAAATAGATAACTGTTAGTTTCTAATGACATTTCAGATTGTACCTATTGTTATGTTATTACGCTATGTTATGTTATTATCTGCCTGCTCTGACGGCCGTGTGGTCTAAGGCGCCGCAACTGACTGTACGCTGTCTCTCACCACTGTCAGGGTTCAAATCTCTGCCTGGGCATGTGACAAAGTTGCCAGTGACTTTGGGCTAGGCGGTGGTTTTCGCCGGGTACTCCGGTTTCCTCCACTGTGTACACTGGCTAGTCACAAATTAGCCACAATTGGCACAAATGTGATGAAAAACAAAATTCAAATTCAAAAATTCAAATGTTATTACCGCTCCATTTTTGTTTCTCTCCAAAGCAGCAAGCTATGGTTAGCGTTGTGGTAGGAAATACTGATACTGATTATTTCCCAGGGTGAAGAATACTAAGTTACAGAATATCTTGAAGAAGTCTTCCTTTTCTTAAGGCATAGTATCCTTAAACAATGTCATGGGAATTATATTGGGATAAGGAAATTCTATTATGTGCTTGAGATATCAAAGACATATCAAAGAAATTGGTCACAAAAGATTTGGGGCCGTTAGGAGTACTGTAGGGATTGGGTGTCCAAAAGACACCCAGACACCCTGCTAGCTCAGACTAACATGTGAAATCCTCCCTTTTAACTATCCTTGTATGATTTAACTTCTTTACCATTCTTTCTTTCCTCCTTTTATTTTGGTCAGTACCCTGATGACACTGTAGGACAAGTCTACCATCTGGCACATACAGAAAAGGTATTCCATCGTAAGCTCTTCCAGGTAACTGCCAGCACATTTGCTTGAAGTCTGCTGTTGGCACCCACTCTGGAGTAGAAGGTTAAAATGGAACAGATCATGAAATGGACAGAGGACAGTCATTGAGGGTTTAGGTTTATAGCAGAAAAAGTGATGATTTTGCAAGTGGAAGTTTGTGTCTGACTTTTTGAATACTCTATTTCAGATATGACTGTCATACCTGACCAGGAGGATACTCAAGATGAGGACATGACCATCCAAATGGCACAAGCCACTAAGTAAGTAACCCAGGGCTTGACATTAAGCACTTAGGCTATGAAGATTTTGGAACCTATAGCCTGGCAGTCTTCCTCAGTTTCTAGCTGAAGCCTGACCCCTAGTGAGGCCGGGCAAATAAAACTTAGTGAAAGCCTCATGGCACTTGCCCGCAGATCAAGTGCCTCAAAAAGTTAATGTCAAGGCCTGTTAAAACCCTTTCATCCTTGAAACATGTAGCTTTTTTGATGTCCTTTACTGATTCAATGTTTAACCTAGAAACATCATTTCCAAACACAAACTATTGAACTTGAGTCAATGCTGAAACTTGAGTTATGGGAACAGATACTGTGAAAAAAAAAATTCTATAAGAGTTATGTTCCTTTGAAAAATATGTAATTGTGATAACTGAAAGTATGGGAACACAGTGTTAAAATTGGTTGTCTGACCATGCATGTGTATGCCAAAACAGGTATGGTCAATTAAAGGTATGGTCAATTATGGGGTTTGCCATTATCAAGAATTTGAACCGAGAGTTCTTCATTTTCATCATGGGCTCAACTTGATCCAAATTTCTAGCCAACCTTAAGGGTAAACACACTTGTTTCAATATGTTATGCATAGGCAAATTTGCACCCGATGAAAAGACTTCTTTTGTAAAAAGAAATGTAGAAGAATGAATTGAGAGTAATGCAATATTCTTACTTTGTGTATATTCAGATGGTGAGCGATCAGAGTTAAGGGTGAATCAAAGAAACCAGCAACTGTTAGTAGAGAATATTGATACCACAAGGAAGCCGGATCTCATCCAATATATTTGCCAAGGTGAGTACTAAGCAAACATGAGACCATTCATGCCTCTGGAGGGCAAAAACATGGCCTGCTTATTTTGGTAATACCTTTTTATGAACTCATATTTTACACATTATTTGAAGGAGAAATGATATTCAAGCCACATCTCTGCTTCAAATAGTTTTAAAGTTAGTTCATTGAATAATAAACTATGAGCAACCATAAAACCTTTCATGCCTCTGGAGGGCAAAAACAGGGCTTGCTTATTTTGGTTACACCTCTCTCATGAACTTATATTTTATACAGTAATTGCAGTAGAAACAATATTCAAGCAACATCTCTCCTAGTGCATCAAATTACAAGTCATTTTCAAAACTATCAGAGATGCAGAGGTCACTTCAATAAGAAATGTAGGCATGGAAGGACTTCAACCATTCATGTTTACTGTTGACTATGGAAAAGTGTATTTTAGCTACGAAATACTTCAGAAAGTAAATTAGGTATAAAACACCGATTTCACAAATTGTATGAAGCTGAACGATTTCCAGTGTGTTTTCCTGTATTTCATCGAAAATAGGGGGTGCCGGGAGCTGAGGACTCCCCTGAATTTTCCTGCGGCTCGCTCAAACTTCTGCAGGGAACCCAAAGATGTACTGGTTTCTAAACAGGGACTTGGCCAGGATCCGTCCTACCTGTCTTTTGGACAGGTAGCTTCTTACAAACCTCCTGTTTGGACAGGCAATAATTTTTACTTTTGGGGTGTAAGAACCAAATATTTCCCTAACAAACCATCTCCTAGGACATAACTGAAGTGTAAATTGCCCGTTTTGACCTACTATGCTTTTAAGTGTAGCTGGTATAAGGATTTGAAGTAGATAAGTAGCTAAATCTGGACGGGCCAAAATTTTGAAATTGTTGTTTGGACAGGCATTTTTGGAATCCTGGCTAAGACCCTGTTTCTATACACACCAACTTTAAGTGGCTTTTGAAAATGCAACTGGGCTCCATGGAAAAAAAACTTCATTTCGAACCCTGCAAATTGTATGAAGGTGAACGTTTTCCAGTCAATATTTTATCTTGTACTTCCAGGCCTGACAGGAGCCTCCAAGCCTTTTACTGTTGTTATGGCAGTTTTCAAAACTCTCTTTTCTTGATTTTCACAACTTTCTTTTCTTGTCTATTGTTATAGTTCAAGTAACTGGTGCCATTTCCCCTGGTTGCAGCATAGTATCTGCTGTTATAAGTGGCAAATACCGCACCTTGCCAATCAAGAACAATGAACTCATGGAAGTCTACGAAAACTTGAAATTTGTTAAGATACATTAAGATACACAAAGGTCATTATTGTGTATCTTTATTATAAGAAAAGGGGATAAGAAAAAAAGGTCTAAACAAAGTCTGTTGATTATTCCGGGGTATACTTCTGTTAAAGGTTAATTCAAGATATTTTAGCAAAATGTGAAATCTTTCAATGAGAGTTATTAATTGTATTTTGATTTGCCTTATTTCTAAAGTTATTCCATGTGTGAGTGCTAACTGCGTCTGTTTTGTTTCATTTTAAAGGTGGTATCATCGTTATCCCCTGTCCTGCGCCAGTTGCTAGGACTCCAGAACTAGAGGGAGCACCCGGAACAGGCAAATCATCGGACTCATCAGGGAAATCATAAATGTAAGTTAAGTGAAACATATCTAAGAGGAGACATAATTTCTTTTGTAATCTCAGCCAAATATGGTTATGGCATAATTAATGCTTAAAAGTTTAACTAGAAATTGTCGCCTGGATCACTAAAACATTTGACAAAAAATTTGGAATTTAACATCATTTAAAAAAGATATTTGAAGGAGAGTTGTGGGCAGTTCCTTATTAAATTTACTCCTTCAAGTACTTTCCTGGCGTTGCTATTGCAGGATTCTATCAAATTTGTCTGCTTCTGGCTGATGCGGGCATTAATGGGTTAAGAACCGGCCAATAATTTGAACACCTCCATAGGCTGATCTCTTATTAAATGTAGCTGGAAAGTGGAAACACTCAGCAATTCCTTGGACAGCTCTAGGAAAGTGGCAGGATTTACTGTGAAGTCTATTACTTGAGGTAAAGACCTAAAGTGGAACCTGTCCAGTGAATTCTTTTGAGTTAACCCTTCAAATTAGCCACTAGCAGCATAAGGATGAAGCACCTCAATATGTCTACTTTTTACACTTGCCCGATGCTAGTACTCTGTTTTATGTTTAAAGGTTTAGTAGATGACGCTTATTGTTGATTTGATATATCTAAGGAAGACAAATGGCAAGACCCTGTTGTTAGTTTACAATATTAAGCTTAAAGTAAAATTAATATTTGAGATCCAGAAAGACTCAATTCAAAAGGTGAACTTTTGGATTGTGGCGTGTAATGTAACAGAAAAAATAAAAAAGCAGTAGAGAATGACTGATAATAAACAGCAAAAAATAAATGAAACAGCAAAAGAAAAAATGCAGAAACCAAAACTAAAAAATTACTAAAACCACTTACAAACAGCAGTGAAATTATAAACAACAAAACAACAGGGAAGATGAAAACTAAAAAACAAGACTAATAATTTCTAGTCATTGTTTTTTTCATTATGACAAACTTTATTTCAAAAACAGCTAAGGAAACAAATGTAACAGTAACAAGAAAACAAAATATTTCAATTTAACACTTGAAACATACCCTTCCCATAGTTTTTCCCATGATGCAGTTGACTAAATTGTGTAATCGTAGTTTCGCACAGTTGAGCAACTGCTTCTTTCACCTGCGAGAGATTACGACACACAATATGTTCTCTCTCGGTCTCCATTTGCTGAAGAGAAAAATAAATTGCCATAAAGTGACTTATTAAAATGTTTCATATAAAAAAGTTATCATCAAAAAAACCCAGATTGCTTTAAAAATTGTTTTAGAGGCATAAAGAGGTATTTATTAAAATGGATGGAATGAACTTCCCAAATGCCTACGACAGTCATGTAACATACAAAAATTAGTCCTAATTTGTGGAACAGCATTCTCAGAGCTCAGTTTCAGAGTCATATTTATTTCAATGTTTGGAATAAGGAATTTCGATTTTCGTCACTTTTTTTTCTGCCATATTACAGCTAATTCCTGACTAGCCAGTTGTAACTGGGGGAGGAAACCAGAGTACTCGGCAAAAACCACTGCCTGACCCCGAGTCACTGGCAACTTTCTCACATATCCCGCTATTTCACTGACTTCTACAGTGTGTTTTTCCTGTTGGTTTTACAGCAATGCGATAGACCTAGGTACGAAAAACTTGCCAATCCAGGCAACATCAACGAATGGCTGCTCAACCTGGGACTCCCGCAGTACATCCCCAACTTCCTGGACCACGACTGGGACCAGTTCCGCTTCGTGGAATCCATCACCGATAAGGACCTAGGCATTGACTCTGTAGCGCATCGCAGGCGTGTCTTGCATAACATCCGCAAAATGAAGTCATGGTGATGTTTGGTTTTAGTTGTAGGTGGAAAGGCATCAGCTGTGATTTGGCTCATTAATTCGGTATGCCTAATATTGTTACACAGATATCTCTGACAACACACACTTATCTGCTTTACAACAATCTTGTACATATGTTCTTTATCGTATCATGATTTTAAATGTACTGTAGAATAAAAATTAAATCTGAGGTGCAAATAAACCAAATTTATGATTTTGGATTTTTCTGATTTTTTTTTACCGAAAAGTCAACACTGGAGGTTATTATTCTCATGACAGGAATTATACTGTAAATGTATGGTATTTCCGAGTTTCATTGTACCGAACTGACCCCACTCAGAAAAGTTAGGCAGAATAAATCACTTGATTAACTTCCTATTCTACAGTATACGTAAATAAAGCCTTAGTGCAGACTTCACAATCTACTGTCTTTGCAATGTTAATGAAATTTCTGTTATCAAATCTGTTGCACTATTTTGCAATAGCTAAGGCCACTCCAATTTAATTACTTGTCTTACGTGCTCAGGAGGTAGGAAATGAGCCATTTTGGAATAAAAAAAAAGTTGAAAAATGTGTTTTTTTTTATTTATTTTATTTTTTTTAGAGTGTGCTGACTAGGACTGGTAGCGAGATGTTTCTAACAGCCTATTCTTAACTAAATAAAATCAATCAAAATCAATTAATCCCTGTAACCTTAAGGGTGGGAGATATACATCCTCAAATATGAGGCTCTACTACAGCATTTATAAATTCCTGAAGTTGATTGAATCACCCTAACAATGAATATTCTTAAATCTAGCACTTTTTTTTTTTTTTGGAGTCTGACAGAAAATTTCCAAACCACTTTCGTCCGTAAGACACCAAAGTCGACTTTTTTCTTTCTTTTTTTTTGGAGTCTGACAGGATTTTTTTTCCAAAAAAAGCTCGTAAGACAAGTGATTAAATTGGAGTGGCCTAATAAGAAAATGTGGTTAATTGTGCGAAATTCAACATTAAGACAGGGTTACCATGAAGCTATTATTTTTTATTGTAAATATTACCATGACTCGTGCGTGCATCACAATTTTTCTAATGAGTTCACCTGTCAACAGTGCTTGCCACTTTGAATGATGTCGCTTTTCAAAATATACTACCATTTGTGATGACAGAGATGTAGTTCCCATAGCCATCGTTGGATGGTGGCTGATGACTTTGTTAAGTTTATATATACTATCCTTAAACTTCATTGTAGATATCAAATGGTTTATGTCTAATTGTGTTGAACTTGTAGCAAAAATGAATTCCCTGAAGAAATTATTACTTAAAATATTGAAATGTATTTATTATATTTATATTATATCCTGTATTATATTTTTACAGATTTTTTTTTTAACTTGTATGTCATATATGCCAAATATATTACTGGAATGTAATTTATGAATTTCCTAGTAGTACTGTTTTTATATTTATATACAGAGGGATACTGACTGCAATATATATGCATTAACAAAGAGTATTTACAGAGCATAATAAAATACTGAAATCATGAGATTTTCTTGTTTGATTATCATTTTATGTGAACTATGTTTGCATTACTTGTTTTGATAGTCTTTTGGGGGTTACTGGAGTGCATAGACGCTGGCCTTAAAGGCACACGGGCACACAAAGGCCATATAGTGACACTGAAGTTATTAAAAATTTCTTTGTCATTTTGTAAAACAATGATAAAGTAATAAATAGAAATATTCTTAATGAAATGAACAATATCAATATTAACCCTAATGTTGCTAGTGGCTCACATGGCCAATACAACAATGCAAACACCTGAAAAATGAATGAAACCCTGGCACATGGCTACTCATCAGAGTACTCTGAGATCTATCCAATGAATACCAACTGACAGGGTTTAGATGGTTTTCAAATTTCATTACGTCTTTGTGCTTTGGGAGAAAGAAGCCTTAGCATTTGAAGGGATAAAGGCACATGGGCACACAAAAGCCAGATAGTGACACACAAGTTACCAAAATGTTCCTATGCAATTTTATAGAACAATAACAATGTAATGAATAGATAAAGATATTCTAAATGAAATGAATACTGTAAAACTGGTAATGTTTGCGTGTAGTAAATATTGCGTTTTTTTCATTTTCTCTTTTATGCGTGTTTTAATTAATGCGAATCCACCAGACGTCAGATATCTGAAACAGAAGGGACAGATAATATGCGTGTTTTAATTATTGCGTCCTCATGCATTCGCATTAAAACGCAATAATAAAAATCACGCAATCATTACCAGTTTTACAGTAATATCAATATTAACCCTAATGCTGCTAGTGGCTTACGTGGCCAATACAACATAATAAACACCTGAAAACTGACTGAAACCCTGGCAAATGGGTACTCATCTGAGAGTATTTAGCGAGATGAATACCAACATGACAGAGTTTAGATGGTTTAAAAGAATCCTTGTGTTGTTGTGTTTTGGGCGAAAGTAGCCTTATCATTCAAAGTGTTAGTGACACAGTTAATTCTAAATGAAATGAACCATATCAATATTAAACGTGTATTCAAAATTCATAACTGATATCATATTGCATAAATTATACACAATTAGTGAAATATACCATCTCATGTGGCTGGATATAGACTAGGCTCCTAGTCCATAAGTTGACATTCCCTTCTGTGTTGACCAAGCAGTGTGTTGTGGTACCAGGTATGGTAGATAGATGGCAACACCTGGTAATAATAATAATAATAACAATGATAATAATAATAATCTTTATTTAAAAAGGGTAACACAGTCTAATGGTAAGGATCTTCCCTGAAGCCCTCTGGCATGTTTACAAGTGTACAACATGATTACATCCATTGAAAATTACAATCCACACTAGTTGAAATTACAAGGATAATTCATTAAAGCCATGCAAAAACGACTAGAATACTTGCACCAATCTAAATGCATCTTTATGATCTTAAAAGGGTGTACAATATAAGAAAATACTACCATCAAAAACTATATTTACTATACCCCCCCCCCCCCCAATAGAATATAAAATGATTAATGTTTAGGAAGTTATTCGTGTTGACATGATTCTTTTTCTTTTCGACTTTAAAAAACGATGTCCAAAAGCAAAATACTTTAACTTGACATATCCAACTGAAAACTTACGATCTTTCTGAAAGATGTCTAACTCATCAACTTTCAGAGCTGATTCGTCATTTAAAATTCCATAAACATGTCTTATCAACCAAAATTCACAAATTCCTCTTCTCACTTCTGTGAGCTTGGCCCACGTTTGAATTTCGCGCCGTTTCTAGGGAAGCCATGACGTCATTGCTTGCGGTGACGTCATACGCGCACTGCATTATGGGAAGGGTAACTTTGGTGTCCCCTCTCCATCGACAACCCTTACGAAGTCGATGAAAATGAGTTTCAATCATACTCTTTTATTTCCGATATTTTCTCTGCCTTAAGGATAATTCTAGACTAAATAGGAGTGCTTAATATCTTCAGTATAACAGGAAAATTCCGCCCCTCCCCCCCCCAAAAAAAAAATAATAATTCATATCATCTAATACACATCCTTCCTACCGTTTCTGTAACCTATATGCTATATACAGAATGAACTGATTTTAAACAGTCTAGTGATATGATATTGTATATAGAAAATCAATTGTCACTTTGTTAACGAATATCTCCATCTTATACAAGACAGTTCATTGATTACATATTTTACATGTTACATTACTGTATACCGGTAGTCCACCTCATGTGATTCATATAGATACGAATAATGTCTTAGTACACAATTACATTCTATATGTTACAGTTTGTCACACCCAATGCGTTTTGTATAGATACAAATAATGTCCTAGTACACAATTATATTTTACATGTTACAGTATGTTCCATCCAACGTTTTCTTTTATATAGATACGAATAATGTCTTAGTACACAATTATTTCATTTCAGCCCACAGTCTCGCCATGATGTCTTAAGTCGTAAAATAGATACAAATTTGCTGTTCTTGTCCACAATTATTATAAAGGACAGTCCTGTACCTTCCCTGCACCGATGATATTTTGTCAGTGATAATGTACTTTTTAACTCCTACTAAGAACTAAGCAGGGGTAAATGTACAATTTGACATATTACACGATTTGTTCATGATACAAAATTATATAAGTAATGTGTATATGTATAGCCTGATTATTGAATTGATTAACCAAAGGATGCAGTGATATTGTGGTATGCATATAGAGCTCCATTCCTTTCTGTTTATTCTTCTAATTATTACTACACATATATGCAAATACTCCAACGTGTGTGAGTATATGTATGTGTGTGCGTGTAAATCTATTTCAGTGTCTGCGAGTTTATCAGTTTTGAGATGTGTTGTGGTTTCTTAGATTACGTTTTCACTTCTCTAAATCTTGAATTGCGTTGAGTTTATTTATGGAAAGAAGATTAAACATTTCTGGGAAAATATTTTGAGAAAAGTTTTTGTTTATTGTAAAAATGTGTTGCGTGTCTGTAAACATGCTTTCAGGTGTATTAATGTTTGTGGGAACAAGCTATCATCTGCCGATGGAAATGTTTTCAGATTAGTTGAGGTTTTTGACACTTATTTGAGATGTGTTGATGTTTCTGATAATAAATCATCACAATTGACAAGATGGCTGGCCAAATTCACAATCGATCTGATACTCCATTTAAATGCAGTTTCATTCGTTGTTAATCAGGCATCTATTGAACAGGAATGCTTTGGTTAGCTTCACAATCACAATTTCAATCTGGCAAGGCACAGGCCACACACACGCGCAACTTTTTGATTTGTAATGACATCATCTGTGTAGGCTACCAGGACTCATGGATATCTATTTCACATATCAATATCAGCATCTTGCTTCCCTTTTCAAAATCTTGTTTCGCTTTCCGATGTTTTTCTCTTAATTTTTCTCTTGGCGCTCTTTCTCCTAATCTTGGTATTCTCCCTAACCAGTTTAATTTTCCTCGCATATCTTGGAATGAATGTGCAAAAGGCATGCCATACTATGAATATGTTTGGAGATGTGTTGCGATATCTGGTTAAGAAAATGGATTGAGATGTGTAGTGATTGATGGGAATGTTTCCACTTGTTCATATGTTCTGTATGAGAATATTTTGAGATGTGTTGAGGTATATGGACATCTTAAAGTATCTAACGTTTATTCCAGTATGTTGAGGTATATGTATTGGAACACTATGTGATTATTTGGAGACATGCCGGTGTCCAATCCCCACCAAAATTCAAAAAATCTTCCGTTCCTCCCCATGTTCTGAGATTTACATGTGTTTAGGTTCAACAAAGATGCTTTCGTGTTTTATAGTCTAACTGTTTAGAGGTGTGTTGAAACGTATGCAGAAACATTTAACATGCATTTCTAAAGATTCTGTGGTTACCTGTGCAGATGTTTTGCCATGACTTTTGAATGCCTGAAATACCAAGCGAGAACGGTTTATTGATGTCATCGAAATATTTTGATATATAATAGTGCTATGGGGTGTACAGTCAGAGAAGCAGAAACGAAGAGTTTGTAGAAAAAACACAGAGGAGTTGAGTTGACATTAAGGAACCTTATATCACATTCAGTGGAGTTCGTAATTACAGTTGAGTTCCTTGAAAACTGAAGGAATGCACAGAAAGTAGAGTAAAACATGACCACGACACTAAGGTCTACATACCAGTATAACAGGAAAGTACAGAAATTCAGTCTAAACGCAAATACCACTATAATACACCATACACCACTATACAGTATTACAATAATTGGCTTACATGGTAAGCATTATATACCTCTACAGTAAGCTTAGTAGACCCCATACGTTTAGTCTCTGACTGCATACATGTGCTCTAGATGGTGGCCAATAGTAGAATGTACCTCCAAGATACAGTTAGACTGGCTGTCACCTGACACAGATGAGTTTGCATGATAGAATACCTTTATTCCAAAAATAAACCTGGGTAGCCAGTGGGTTAGTCAGAGTGAATGTAGGCAGAGCCCTTTTATTAAGACCAAAGGGAAAACTAACCTATTGATCAAATTCAAGACACAATCATATAATTCAACATATTACATAATATAGGTATAATGAAAACCATACAGGGCCATCAGAACTAGAGATCAGCATTAAAACATTCCCTTGTATTGTGTACCTCTTATAACACTTTCAGATGTGTACTTTGTTTAATGGATACAATTACCACCTCCGTGGATCCGTCGTGGCCTTATGGTTGCAATGTCTGACTCCGATCGAAGCGTGGGGTCACTGGTACGAATCTCCGCTGAATCCCCACTAGCAGGTTGGCCTGGTTGAGGTATACACATGGGATTCTTACCTCCCTTATCAGCTCTGTTGTAAATCATAACAATATTTTCGATGCAGTACACTGATAAACTTGCCTTGATCTTACATCAAGCCCCATTACAGCACATATATACTTCACACCCACTTTATTGCTAAGAAATACTTATGATCAATTTTCACTTCCTCATCAGAAGTACCAGAGCGAATTTCTACTCTTCCAAATCTTTCATCAGAACCACAAAGGCAGGTTTTGAGGAGAGTGACGTAATACTAGTTATTGGGATAGGTCGGCCATCTAATACTTATCTTCAAAGGTGAACTGCCAGAGAAAGATATAACAAGCTCTCAGCTGATGTTCACATATGGCAGTCATGTACAAACTTCATAGGAAATGCTGATGAAAAACATTTTCAGTCGAAGGCATCTTTCTGAGATTACTACTGATAAACAACTTCAAGGGGAAAAACCTCAGTAGTCTTGATGTTAATAACTACAGAGGGATCACCCTTCTGACAACTCTCAATAAGATTCTAGAGATTCTCATCTGGAATCATGTTGAGGTTTGGTGGAACTCTACCGGCGCTATCTCAGGTCTTCAGGGTGCCTGTAAAAAAGGGCAGTCATGTGTGCATATAGCAATGCTCCTACAGGAAACAGTATCGAGAGCCTTGGAATCAAATAGGAATGTTTTCGTCTCCTATTTCGACGTATCCAAGGCTTTCGATACTGTCTGGAACAATGGGCTCTTTTTTTAACTTTTCAATATGGGGATATCAGGTAAAAACTGGAAGATCCTATACAAAGGGTATGTAGATTTTAAATGTAAAGTCAGAGTGGACAACAAATTGTCTGATTGGTATGTGATGCAGTGTGGAATTCATCAGGGAGGTTTTCTCTCCCTGATGAAGTACACTGCATTCAAAGATTCTCTTTTGGTCCAACTGGAGCAATCTCAGCTATGTTGCCTGGTCAGCCATATCCCTAGTAGCCCTGCTGGCTATGCCGATGATTTGGCTACTGCTACTACCTCTAAGGTCCGCACGGATGCGGTGCATCGGATAGTGTATGGATATGGAAAAAAATGGCTTTTCCAATTTAACGCCAAGAAGTCGTTGGTACTCGTCTATGGCGAAAAGAAAAAGGCACATGATTTTAATATGGCACATAGAGTATTTAAACTGGGCCCAGAGCGTGTTCCGGAGAAATGTGAATACGACCACGTAGGGGTCAAATCATGCATTTTTGAAACAAACTCAAGGGTTTCAGAAAAGGTGAGCAAGGATCGTAGAACAATAAACGCCTCCTCAGGGCTGGGTGTTAGGAGAAACGGTCTTAACATGCAGGCCTGTAGCATCATTTGTGGTCCGTGGTCATTCTGGTTCTTACTTTTGGATCAGAAGTTTGGTGCCTTAGTGAAAACGACTTAGAGGGCATACATAGTTTTCAGCGTTTTGCTGGCAGGAGAGTACAGCGCTTCCCCCATAGGACTCCTAAACACAGTAGTTTCTATGGTCTCGGGTGGATTAAGCTTACTACTTACATTGCTATCAAGAAGCTGCTTTTTGCGCTTTCCATTATTAGATTAGAAGCGAATAATGTTATTAGAAGGGTTTTCGTTAATAGCTTTGAAGCTTTCTCTCGAAACAGGGAAGCATGTAGGGCCAATGATTTCCATAGCCCGGTTAATGATATATGTAATGTATGTGAGAAATACGGTGTTTTCAACATGATCACAGGTATGTTACTAGGGTCTCTCCCTCTACCCTCCAAAAAGAAATGGTCAGAGCTTGTAAAGGGTGGAAACTAGAGGATAAATATTTGAGGGCAGTTAACACGATGAATAAGGAAAATGATCTTTTAGCCTGTACCATGAATGGGGCACGCTATACTGTATGGTGGTTAACACGATGAATAAGGAAAATGATCTTTTAGCCTGTACCATGAATGGGGCACGTTATACTGTATGGTGGCAGCTATCAGACTATGATTCGGGCATGATAAAAATAAATAAGTGAGTGTATTGCAAAAATCTTGTGCCACACAAGTCTGCTAAAAGTGGACTACTACAGGCTAAAAGATCAAACTCCTAGCAGTAAGATATGTGAATTATGTGATATGTACACTGTGGAGAATATCTATCACTTGATGATGCAATGCCCTGGAATGTACGATGAGCAGGTAGAGATGTATAATCAGATATATCTATGTGCCCCAGTAATCAGGAGAAAGTTTGCAGAAGAGCCCCGAAACGTTTTCTTCTGGTTACTTGGGCGTAACATCCCTGACTTAAGTGAGATAGATCATCTAGCGCTCAGGCGCACTACAGGGATGTGGATACGCAGAATCTACTTAAAGGCAGTACAGAGCAGGAGCGGAATAGGTTAAACTGTGTAGTCCTTTACCGTAGTACTACCTCGGTTTGGACCCACTTACAACACACCCGCCTATTTTCCTCTCTCCCTGCCTCTTGGCTCCCCCTTTTTTTGTTTTTTTCTGCCACCCTCCTGTCTCTGTATATGTTTTGGTTTTAGTGGCCGGCTCACCCAGCATGCATTTAACAATGACTTTACGGTAGTTGCTCTTTTTCGCTACCACTTAACATGATGGGTGGACCATTTTTCTAGCACATCTACGGTGATGTTGTCTATGCTTTAGTTAAATTTCCCTTGATTTCCTCTGTATATGTTTTGGTTTTAGTGGCCGGCTCACCCAGCATGTATTTAACAATGACTTTACGGTAGTTGCTTTTTCGCTACCACTTAACATGATGGGTGGGCCATTTTTCTAGCACACCTAATGTGTTTTTGTCTATGCTTTAGTTAAACTTCCATAGTTTTTATCTCTAGTTCTGTTCGCTAATATTTGTTTTTTCTCCTAATTTATACTTACCTGTATTTTGTAGTCTGCTAACTTAGTATGTTTAGTTTTTCCTCTTTTATGAGTTTTGATTTTTGATGTATATGTATTTCATTTCAAATGAGATGGTCAATAAAATACTATGCTATACTAGAATCATTGTTTCTGGGTAAAAATGTGTGTGGTGTCAAGCTATCAAGTTTTAGGCTGAAACTGGCAGCTCCTTTTTCTATCTGCATGTAAAGGCGTAACTTACAATGTCACAACCACTGAAGAAATACGTGCTTAATAGATGTTAGAGCCTTGGGTCGATGTAGTATTCTGCCAATACTGAGATGACTATAAAATGAAGGGCTTATCATCGTTACGTATTCATAATTCGTTAAGTTGATATATCTTGCAGAGGTAGCACATGAGAGGTAAACTTACATCAGTGTCTAGGGCATCTACGGCCTTTCTGAGACCTATTAAACCAATTTTACTAAGCAGGTCTACGCATACCAGGCCTAACTAGTGAGGACTGTTCTTACTGTTCTTAAAGTTACCACACTAAGGTCTGTTATAATAAGAACAATAACAATTTAGAATCCAATGACGATAAGGGGCAACACGCACGTCTGGTAAGAAGAAGAAAGGAAGGAATTGGGTTTTACGTTTCTTGCCTGCTATAAGAATGACTGGTTCCAATGTATTGCGCAATGCTGTCTAGGTTGGGTGGAATGATACAAAAAGTGTGGTAGGAGGTAATATGTAGGTGCATTGAGAACACAGCGGACTTTTTGTACTTTTACTGCAGTAGCCGTGGACAGGTAGGCAGCCATACTCTGTTGTGGTCTTTGACGGAAGGAACCATGTGCTTGCAGGTGAAAGAGCGTTATCAGATTGGTATACCTGTTCAATTTCTGCAAACATGTAAGCCTGGTCGCGCTGTACTACAGGGCCTAAACTTCTCCTTTAAAAGTGCGCTGTTGTAAGTCACCGTTTTTGATTCTGTTGCAAATACAAAGACACAGAACGTTGGTAGAAGAAAAGCGAGATATATTTTCATGTCAAGAGTGCTTTTCGTCTTGTTATGGCACACACCGTTACAAAAAGAATAACTGTAAAACACTTAAATCGTGACTATTATATTGCTCCTAAACAGATCTGACGAGTTTGTCACAATTCAAAGCATAACCTTCCCCTAGATATTTGGTTGACTTCATGCTACCTTCCCGTATTTCTTGCAAAAGTCTTATGGATGAAGATGAGACTTTTCTTATGGCCGCAATGCACACATGAGATAAAATACTCAAAGGGCTAGGACTTTGCTTAATATCGGGAAATATAAGGCTTGGTATAGCCTCAATTAATTGATATGGCTGAAGCAAAATATTTCAAGAATTTAGTTTCATTTGAAACATCTTTGTATGCACTCCTTATAATCTAAAACTGTTCATTGTTTTGTGAATATTTTACTTATTTATTGCTTTGTTATTGTTTTCAACAATAACAAAGGACCATTGTTTTACACAAATTTTATGGCACTATATGGCCTTTGTGTGCCGATGTGCCTTTAAGCAATCATTCATTCATTCATTCCATTCACGAGTTGTTTGGAGAAACATCCTCTTGTTGTTTTCGTCGACACACACTATTGCACATGTCCCTTAACTCTCGCCGAAACTTCTGCCCGGCCACGCAGTAGATGATGCAGTTGACGGAACTGTTAACGTACGGCAGACACACGGTGATACCCTGAGCGAGGGTCAAGTAGACGAACTCCTCCTTTGTCATCGTCTCAGCGAACATCATATAGACCATGGTGGTCATCAGGATGGGGATGGTCAGGATCAGGAGGACACCGCACACCAGGATAGCCATGATAGTGAAATGCACTTGCGTTTTGGACATTGTACCAACTTGACCCAACCTTCCTCTGTTGGCACTGCCAGTGCTACTCGTGCCCGCTTGCTGCTGCTCCGGGGCGGCAGGAGCGGGACAATCTCCCCCTCCGGGGCCGCCGCCCTGCCCCCCAGCGGTCTTCCTCAGGCCCAGCTGGCCCATCTGGACGAGGCGGCGGATGCTGAGCGTGTTGGTGACCACGAGGACGAGCACGGGGACCAGGCAGTAGACCACCATCTCCACGAAGATCTGCCTGGTGTTGAACCACACGGACACCGCCTTGTTGTCGAAGAGCGGCACGACGCCGTAGATGTAGACGTCGGCGCCGGTCATGAAGACCAGGTAGTAGCCGAAGAGGAGGATGAAGGTGCCGTAGATGATGGCGATGCTCCAGCGCGCCCTCTTGACGCTGCACCACGTCTTGGCCTTAAGGGGGAAGTAGATGACGATGAAGCGGTCGATGGCCATGCCCACGCACAGGTAGACGGACACGTAGCTGCAGACGAAGAAGAAGAAGTGGAAGAGCTTACCCTGGACGAAATGGTGGAGGGAGAGGTCCCCGCCCCTGTCGGCGCCCGTCCACAAATAATACCAGTGTGGCAACTGGTTCCACAGCAAGATCGTGTCCGTGACGGCCAGGGCGGAAGAGTACCAGGCGGTGGAGAACTTGCGCATGTTGGGCCTGGTCATAACCAGTAAGGAGATGGTGTTGCCAAAGGCGCCCAGGACACCAAGCACCGGGTTAAAGGCACAGTGGATGTAGATGATGACTCTACGGATATGCTCGCATTCCTCGGCTTTCATTGAGGGCACAGACATATTATATATCTCACATATCGCCGTGCCGTTTTCCTCGCCGCTGCTATTGCTGCTGAGGGTGGGGCTGACCGTAGAGGGCGCCACAGTTCCCTTTTGAGAGGACAAGTGCGGGCTTGCTGTAGACATAGACCAGGAGTTATTGTAGGAACTATTGGAGAGGTGCATTGAAGTCGTCATGAGGTTAGATGTACCAGATACGTGGTTCCACACTGGTTCTGTGGGTGTCGTAGTAGTGGTGGAATTAACGCCAATGTCTGTCGTAAGCGTTACAAGGTTTGAAAGGTTAGCTTCTGCTGTACTTGTCGGAAGTCCCTCGAGTCTTTCTCTTTGCCCAAGTTCGTCATACACTTTCACAACCATTGAGTTGATGGTCGATGTCGGAACGAGTCCAACAATCAATAGTGCTGTGTTCAGGAAATATCCTAGATCTCCCATTGCTATAATCCTCTTCCTATCTGAAACGGAAATTATATATAAATACATTATCATGTGAAAGGCCTAAAAGAAGGCACAGAGTTAATAGGCCATATTCACATTAGAGCATGTCCCGCAGTAGACTGGGACAAACAGCAGCTGGGGCCCTATTACAGCCGATGCAAAGCATTACAGAATAGCTTGTTTTCCAACGTTCATGTTCAATTCATGCTATTTAAAAATTCTTACTTTGTGAGAAGTTGAAAAAGAGTATCGACTACATGTACTTCAGCAAGCATAACTGTGCAAAGGAGGTAAAATAAATTTGTGACGTACCAAGTTCTATTTGAAAAGTCTGATCTATTCCATCTCATTTAGAAACAGTTTATTCTCATTATGGCTATAGAGGAAATGATTCAATATTTGGTAGAGAAAAGCAGTACGATGAGTAAAATGCCTGCTCACTCCAGGACAACCAGTAATGGGACTGGCAGGCGTGACAGCACATTATGAGACTGTCTGTCCCAGCAGCCGATGTGAAGCATCCCTTTCATGCCTTCATTCACCCTTTATATAAAATTCAGTATAAACCTAACTCTTAACCCTTCAAATGCTGAGGCTACATGTACTTTTCATCCAAAGCAGGATGCAAATATCTTGAAAACCATCTAAATCCCGTAATGTTGGTATTCATTGGACAGCTTTCACCGAGTACCTTCAGATGGGAACCCATGTGCCACTGGGTTTCAGTCATTTTGCAGGTTTTTGCATTATTTTGCAATGGCGAAACTAGTCACCAGCAGCATAAGGGTTAATGGAGTTTCTTGTATCATTAAGGTTTTACTCTGTCGTTTATTTACTTTTAACTCTCTTCATTATACTCTGCTTGATGTGTTTTGTGAGTATTTTGTGAGCATTCAATAAACGATACATACATACAGGTATACATACTGCTCGTTGGCCCAAAGTATCTCCAAAATGTCAGGCAAAGGTATAGCTGGGGAACTATTTGAATGGGAAATGCCAATCAGGCAATTACCATTATGCTCTCTTACAAACATTTTGTAAAATGATTCTTAGTTCCATAGACTTCCAACTGCAGGTAAGAAAGCCGAAATCATTGCATTTTCAATCAAAACCAATCAAAAACTAAGATATCTTTTCGCACCGTCCCTACATTTATGCTTTGCCAGTGTATTCGAAAACAACACTCCCTTTTCTTTAGGCTAGGCATGAAATGCGTAGAACATTGGACAGTATGACGTGGATGGTTTCTTGTTACATAACCCAACACTCACACTCGGCTTCGTAAACTGTCAGCGAGACGTGAAACACGTGAGTTCAAAAGGCTATGCTCAGCAAGGAGTTAAGGTGATAGTCTAGTACACCAAGATTTTCACCACTAGGTGGTGTCTTTGGCTGGCCCCTAAGCATGGATATCAAAACAAAAGATTGCACATGAGGAGTGGTCACTCGCCACGAATCTCGACCTCGCAACTTTGTAAGGTGCTACGACCACGAGAACAAAGGGACCCCAAAGGGCGGGTCCCTTTGGGCCCTCCGTGCTAAATTGGTCCCATACAACATGGGTGTCTGCTTCGACCATGCAGATTCCTTCGAGATAGTCCATTTTGACCAAGATTTTCATATCATTTTTTGGCTGAAAGTGAATAACGATAAGGTCTTCGAAGCCATTATTTTAGAATATGACAGATATGAATCCACTCTAGGTGCAAGGTCATGTCATAAGTACCTCTTATTATGACAGGACCTGAAAATCAGCATTAACTGCGTAAACCACGTGCTGTTAGTAATCTTGAGGAATATGGGAACATTAAAAAATGTTTTTACCATACTCATCGTGCTGATTCCCGGTTTAGGTAGGACCTTGCACCTTACCAAAGACATGAATGATCAAATGGTAGAGTTTGGTTTTCAAGTAAAGGGTGAGTCTTGACATTTTGCCAAAAAACGAAACACAGACAGATATGTGCGTAAAGGGTGCCATATCAACTCAAAATAGCCACCTATTGATAAGTTTATCATTATTCTGTAACTATGAGATGTAAGCTATACAATGGCATAAGTGCCGTTGTCTACATTTAACCCAGTTTGCAGATATTTAAGTTTTTAAAATGACCCGGGTATCGGGTAGGCTTCTACCTTAAGCTAATTAATGTTGTTTTGCCCAGCGAGCGCGTGTAAATGAAATTCGTATAATCTGTATTTATTAATAACACACAACATATTAACCTGGCTTGAACGCGCTCGGTGGGCAAAGTTGCTATTTGGAACCATTTCCACACAGGCTCAAATCTCATTAGTAGGCATGGAGGCAGCCATTTTGTTGAAGGTCAAAGGTTAATATCACCACATTGAAAATTTCTGATTTTCATCAAAATCAATAAGTACAGTCTTCTATGAAATGTCATTACTGGATCTCCTCCAACATCTTCATAGTAAAATTACCCATAAAGTAGGTTTTTGATCAACTGAGTACAGTTATAGCTGAAATCTGATTCAATGCAAATATGCTGACACATGTCATTTCAGAGTGGTCATATGCAATATCCAGGGCAAGGGTTGGGGAATATGTTAGCAATTATGAACAAGCAATACCTCAGCTACATGATCATATGAGTTTCGGTTAAATTCATGAAACTTGATATAAATTGGGTAATCTGTATAGTAAACCAGAACAGGTCCTTTGGTTGATTGTTGATTCGGTGATAAAGTTAATCCCAAATGCGCACTGAATATCTCCTGAATCAGGCGAATGGCGTAACAGATACAAAAAACCTACCGAATACTAAGTGAACTTTTTAAAAAAAATACTCGAACCGCATTGAATATTGCCGGAATCATCTTTCGAATAGCGGAAAATCAGCTTAGGTCAACACAATCCAGCCGATATTTTGGGCAAATAGCCTTTCGGCTGAAAGTTTGTCCAAGCGAAACCCTGTTTTTATTTCTGTGAAAAAGATTGAGCATTAGCTAATCTTACCTGGCCCCATTTGTATTAAAGTGAGATGCAGAATTTACCACACAAGACGGTGTAAATGGTATGTAATGTCTAATACGACATAACATCAAAGATATGTTTTCACTTCTCGCAGTGGTTCTCATTTTGTAATTATAGGAAATGAACTCCCTCTGCTTCGAGGCCAACCACTCCCTGTGTAACCTAGCCAATTTGAAATAGTCATCGAAAAAGGATAGTAGCTAGATTAAGCCTTTGATCTAATATCACCACTCCCATTACTTGGTTTTCCTTTCCCTCCTGTTTTCCGAGTGATACCACTGGAGCTGGTATTTTCAGTCTGCATTTTAGAGCTGCCTTATAACCCTTATGCGGGTGGTGGCTAATTTGGCCGATACAAAATGATGCAAAAAACCTGACAAATGACTGAAAACCCCGGCAAATGGGTACTCATTTGAGAGTACTCAGTGAGAGCTATTCAATGAGTACCAACATTACAGGGTTTAGATGGTTTTTCTAAAGTCTTTTCATTCTTGTGCTGAGGATAAAAGTAGTCTCAACATTGGAAGGGTTAAAGAATAGCGTTGACGTCAAATACAAATATGCTTTTTCGTTCTCTCCATATCAAAGCGGACAAATATTTTTTTCCAATCGTCGATGTTTTGATTTTTACACAAATCGAGACACGCCGTAAGACAACCTTATTCAAAATGGTCAAAGGACCTTATCTTACATTCAGAAACGGTCTAACATTTCTAAGAAAATCGGTGATGTTTTGATTCTTTCCATAAATTGCGACAGGTCGTAAAATATTTTTTTTAGTACTCGTTCATTTGTCATGAGTTTTTCATCGCTTGCATTATACAGCTTCGTGGCGCTATTGAGTTGGACACCCACGACCAAGATTAACAACGTACTCCTTAAGCCAGATGGTTGAACTCAGAGGTTGACCGACTGAGTGATTCACTTACCTGTGTCCAGGTAGATGCGTGTTCCTCCGGGCTAGATCCAGTATCCTTGTTATGTGAGTAGAGGAAGGGACAGTGTGGCAGCTTCCCGTTAATCTCACCTGTACGATATGGTATCTAGCTGCGAGCGGTGGCTAGCGCGCATGCGACAGCATTTGGTCTCTTTGATCTGTCGTTATAGATAGACGTGCGGAGGATAAGCATACCCAGGTATACGTAACGGTTGCTATACGTAACGTACAAACGCAAGTGTGATGTGTGACCGGTGCATCCAAACATCCTTTTGTGACGGACAGGCGTGTTCATAAACAATATTAGCATAAGAACTAGCGGCTGAGGGATTCAATCAAGCCTCCTATCACAAAGAATACTTAGTTTATAAGCATTAGTATAGATCCTAGAAACTGTTCTAGATATGGCAAACACAATTGGCGACCCAGGGGCGGATCCAGGATTTGGGAAGGGGGGGGGGGGGGGGTTCAATGTACTTCCGAAAAGTGACACTGGTGGCGCCACTCACAATTATTTATGAAAACACCACTAGGAGTCAACTGCAGAGAGCTAAAAATTACATTATATAGTAAGAGTGAAATTTTAATTGAAACGCAATATTTCATATAAATTATGATATGCAAAATCGGATGTGGTGATGGCCACATTGTCCTATTTTTTTGGTCGCAAGATTGAACGGACCTCTTGCACTTTCAAACATTTAAGAAATATATTTTACCTTTTGGAGAGGTTTAACAATGGAAACACCCTGGGGATGAGGGGAAGAACTTTTGCCCTGATTGATGTTCAAGTTAGCGTAATTGCGATACATGCATTTACAAATAATACTCTACTTGATGAGGTACGCCCAAAGTTGTTTGACCATTTTTGCACTTCAGATGGAAATGGGTTAAGCCACCTCAAAAGGTGTTAAGACGTGGTCATTTATGTATCTGTTGGCTATTAGTTAGGTATTTTTCACAGGGCTTGGAGGAATCAAGTGATCTAGAAATTTGAGAATCAACGAACCCCCCCCCCTCACCTAACAAACATCAGTTTTTCCAAGCTAGTTCTTAGTCTGCAAACGACTGGACAGCGACTGGACTGTCTGTATCCGCTGGACCAGTGACCTGTAATCTATATATCTCTGGCTGGACTAAGGAATCAAGTGATCTAGAAGTTTGAGTATCAACGAACCCCCTCCCCTAACAAACTTCAGGTTTTCCAAGCTATTCTTAGTCTGCGAACGACTGGACTGTAATTCTGTATCTGCTAGACTAATTAATCAAGTGATCTAGAATATTGAGAATCAACGAACCCCACCCCGCCCCCCCCCCCCCCCCCCCTCCCCCGACTGTAATTCTGTATCCGCCGGTACACGGCAGGTAATCCCCTCGAGCAGGATGTTCATTAGACTAGCTCCTAGTCTATGATTTCATTAGATTATGCTTTTCTCTGTTCTAATCTCTATCATCTGCTAATGCCTTGGTGTTAGTTCCTGTGGCTTGTGATAGATGGCACCATGGGTGGGCACACTGGTCAGTCAGAACCATAGACTAGTACCAAACATTGACCTAGATATGGTCCCTATGCTTAAGGTATAGGAGGGTATAGTAAATTTGCTATACTCATTAGTATTCTAATTTTCCCTGGAAGCACCCCTTGAAACCAGTGAAGCACCCATTAAAAACCAGCGTTGCTATAGAGGCCCTGCCAACTGGATCTCTTGATTTTTCACACCTCATTAGCAACACTCATCATAATCATGCTTATGACCCTACTACAACATTTGGGAAGGCATAAATGGGTTTCAAGACACCTTTTAAAGGATGCAGAGGTTCATACATCCACATATACGCAGCTTATAATTTTCTGAATGACACCTTCATGAAAGGGGCCTTTAACAGATTATCTTCTATAAGAGCTCCCTCGTTCTCATGCCCTGCATCCAGTCTCTCACCCAAGAATTGGAAAACAGGGGGTCAAAACTGATATATATATGTCAACTACTTTAAAATTACCCTGAAGATACATACCCTCAATTCCTTTGGATCTCATACTTCCTAATGCTTCATCAAAGTATGCTCAGTCCCTTATATGTGTCCCTAATATTTGTAATAGCATATATTCCAGTTACTCTATCATACTTGTTTTAGATGTTGGCATGTATACCAAGGTAAAGAATATTTCACTTTTTTTTATTGACATGGTGGGTACATTTTTGAGAAGTAAGATATGTTGGTCTGTGTATACCATTGCAAATACCTCACCTAAACACAAGTAATACATTAATTCAATATTCATCTTCTAAAGTTCTCTTGTAAGACACCCGGACCCAAGTAAATAGACCTCACAGCTACTGATCTAGCTGATGGTCAGATGCCCAGTCAGCTGTGGAACAAGGGGTGTTAGCTTCCCTACTGGGACAGCTTCACCATCTTGCATAAATTTACATATTGCCATGTAGGGTCGTAAACCAAGTTTGGGACTAGTAGGCCAAGAAATCCAAATGAACCCATGCTGGCCACCTGGTGAGCTAATATAGAACTAAATATGGGAAGAAATCTTATAATGTTATATAACCATTAGGTAAGTTATTAAAGACAAATGAATAAATTTCTTGGCCTTAGGACTAGGCTAGATGTTCATCCGCTCGGACATATACCTGTGGCTGACACCAGTCAGCCTGTTGCCTCACTCAGGGCCTGGGGAAACAATAGACGTGGACAGAATTGCAAATTGCAACTGGTGGCCGAGGCAGGAAAAACAATTAGTTTGGATGAGTATCTGATGTTTGTCCACAGGTGGCGTGGTTGTGCAAAATGACTCACCAGCCAGGGGGGGGGGGGGGGGGGGGGGGGTGTTCGGACGAACCCCTCGAACCCCCCCCCCCCCCCCCTGGATCCGCCCCTGCGGCGGACCTACTAGTTAGATTGCAAACATTTGAATCTTGCGATAATTTATGTTTTATAGTATCTGCCTTAATGCTGATAGTAGTGGTTAAATTAACTTGTGGGATTAATTTCATTAGTTCTTCCCTACCCTGCTTTCATTTGATAATTCAGCATATACACAATTTATATTGCGTGAAAGGTCTTCTGATGGGGAATACATTAAGCATCTTAAAAAGTACCCTCACAGCAGGGCGTAAGTTTTTGATTTAGAAAACTGAAAAACAAAAAACAAACATGCATGGTGTATTCACTCGGGGCTCCTACCAACAAGTGTGGACCGGAGACATTCAAATCTTACAAATGTGGCGGAAAGATCACTACAGAGGAAAAACTGTACCAACATGTTGTCTGTTGAGTCAGGTAATTTGCTGCATTTTTCACGATACACGTATAGATATCTCAGTCAATTTGTGTTGTATTGTTGTAATCACATACCTGTCAACATTCAACCATCCAAAATCAGGAGCTTTCATGTGGTTCACTATCGCGGCAATTTGTTTAGTTCCAATCCTGGCCACCAGGGGTCAGGTTCTAGTTTAGCTTAGGAGTGGGCTCTTATATTTAACAGGAGTGGGCAAATTGATAACCATACAAATATGTTTAAGATTTTTTTTTGAAATGTTTACTTTGAAAGCTTGTTGAATACATCAGGGGTAACACTCTTTTGTACTAGCAAATGATGTGATTTTGTTTGTTGTCTGCAATGTACGTGCATTCTTCTTACGTGCATAAGTCCCTATATGCTATTTCATATCTGTTTTCCCTCCATTTCCTATAGATATATCCAAACTACATGTCAAGCAGGAGGCAAAAGAATCACCCATTTTGCTCCTAATTTCAGAATATTGTCCAGCCATTTTGTCATTAAATTTACACAGATACCTCTGTATTTTACGAGGTGGTATATTTTCCTTGTCAGCTATTGCAGATTTTTCTTGAGATGTTATCTGATGATGCTAGCCCACAATGCACCTTTGTCTCTTAAAGGTGCATAGAACAGTACATGGGTGCATGATAATTCCAATTAGTAAGGGATTAGCTATTAATACCTACTGATTACTACACCCAGTAAATGGGTCAGGTGAGATACACTTGATAGAAGGAAACAGACTGACCTACTTGCTGAGAAAAAGATGGAGGATTTTTCAAAGTCAGCGAAATCAGTAGCTAATCAGTAGATTTCTTCAAATCAGGTGCTAAATCAGTAGACAGCAATTTTGGGGTCTGAAATCAGTAGAGTACTGCTCAAATCAGTAGAGTTGACAGGTATGTAATCAAGATGTCCTCAGAAAGGTGGCATTGAGCTCTAACACATATACTTTTTAATTTTGAAGGTAGAGTTACACTTTAAGTAAGATTAAATATTACTATCAGGTACATGCGACTAGTATAATATGACAATTGTGAGTATTATGCCGCATTCCTTGCACATATCAAGTTGCCTGCCTGGATATCAAGTTAAGAGGTAACATATAAATGTGTCACCTTTCTCTTTATAATTTGTATAGAAATTGTGTACACTTCTGCATAGAATATACGTCAGCATATAGATATGCTTTTCACAATGATGCCACATCTATGTGGTTGCCATGATCGTGTTTTTGTTTTCATACTTTGAAACACTTGATTACCGAGTATTACTAGCAATACCCTATTGAGCCAACCAAGCCTAAATTACCCACAAATAACCACCCAGCTATTGTGTGATATCTTTCTGAACAAGTCATTCCTAAACATATTTGTCGAAAAATTAATCAAAACTAAACCAACGACTTTCCTTGAACTATTTGCATGTGTTATTGCTTTATACACAGGTATTCCCTTTAATCATACCATGCCACCTTGGCGAAGCCTACGCATGAAAGGAAATCACACACAATCAATAGGTTTGATAGAAACGTGCCTGGGCCTTTGTATTTCTGGAAGTTAATCTTGACCAACCGCTTTGAATTATCTAATTAGGGCAGAGGTCGATGGCTGATGAAGATGGTAGACTGAGAGCTCAAAAGGACTGACTTCTCTAATCCTCCATTGCCACACCCAGCTGGTGTGCAGTTCATCAGGTGAGATAAACAATCAAAGATATAGAAAGTATTAGGTCAATAAGTATATCAGAAATGATTGATGATATGTACACAAGTTTCCAAATTTTTCCATTCCATAGTTCCCTACCCCCTGAGGTCTTTTCTCACATTGTGATGATCAGAAAACTGACTTCTAGACAAAACGCAGTACATCAAGTTGACCTATCGGTATACATCGTGAGTTAAATTCATCTTTACATCTTTACAAACCATTAAAAGACATCTGGTCCCTAAAGTATAACAAACGTGTATTGTATTTAATATTTATCCCTGTATAGTAACATGGTAACTTATTACATTATTGTACTGTACTGATACTATGCATACATTTGTCATTGGAACAAAAATTATTAAAGAAAGTTCATTTACATCTGTTCTTGCTGTAACCTCTTTATTCATAATCGGACCAATCTCACCAATGCCTTGGTTTAAAGCCCGCCTGGGAAAAGTTATTTTGGGCCAAGTTCTGTTCTCAACCAAGCTTTAAATGACGACCTTACATGGGAGGACGTTTCTTTTACAAAATAGCCAGTGTGTGGTGTGAATCATATTCACTGTATGTAATTTTTGAGTAACCATAATCCTATATATTCATCTGAAATGTATTTATCTGTAATAAGCGCAAATGGTTGCTAAATTATTTGTAATAAATGTATTGTCAACAATAAACTATTGTATTTTACCCTCTATGTTCAGACAAAATGATCATGAATGTGTAATAGATAGACTCCAAAGAAGCTATGGTGTATGTAATATACCCGAGTTGTTAAGAGGCGATGCCGAGTAATCCCAGGGGGTATCACATACACCACAGCTTCCGAAGGTTCTGTGTAGCTCGCACCACTGACTGCCTTCCACCAATCACAGGCCAGGGAAAGCATGGCTTAGCACTCTTGCCCCATATACCCTTAATGTTGTGACCCTGGTGTAGACCCATTGAAATAATGTGAAACTCATTTGTAACATTGCTCATTCAATAGTTTTCGCTTATGAACCAAAGATAATCTGGTTTGATTTTAGTCTTCGTGATTTATTAACCGTGTCCAGGAGATTTTGGAAACACAAATTATCATAGACATATGTTGAGGCAAAATGTGTATTTACCTGACAGAACTGATGAGGTATCAAATGAGGTTTTTGAAATATATACAGTGACAGCTCTGTTTTCCTTACAATAACATTAGTCTTCATCCAGTGGAGATCTACCTAAGTTAAAAAAGAGACACACCGCTTTACCCTCGCAGAATTCCATCTCAGCCACATGGTTAAATGTATGACAATAGGTACACCAACATGGTGGCGAAAAAGAACGCTGCTGTTGCTAACAGGCGAAGTACTTTCATAAGTAAAATTTCGCCCAAAATAGTGTGCTGTAAGGTATTATTTTACAGGAACTCCAAATGTTCAAACCAGTTTCACTAGCCTAGTGTATTGTGTTTACAATTCATATGTACTCTTTATTGATCCAGAATAGGTTTTAGAAAAAAACAATTCAAAATATAGAATAACTTTGGTCCTATCGATGTGAGCTCAAGCAGCTACATGTTAGTTCAAAAAGAAAACTTATAGTTGAAACACCAAGACCACAGGGATTAGCTATGAATTTTTAGGAAGGGAACAAGAGTGCTAGACTAGGAGATGGGTGATTTTGAGTGTGTTATCAGTATCCCACCCATAGGTACCACCTTAATGGTTTAACCAGCTAAGGGAACAAAGGCTCAGAAAGTGTGAGTTAAGTTAAATACAATTTTCGAGGTCTGTGATTGGAGAAAGGTAGCCAACTGTGTATAGTTTGATATACATGCTAATTGTATTACGGATACTGCTGCAAGTACCGGGTATCTATCAAAACCAAGATAAGCGGTAGATCTGGTGCCATGGGTTGTGGGCTCATATATTTATCTTCCAGAGAAAATCCTTACTATCCGCTGGACAGTCAATGAATTGCACAAAATTCAATCAAAATTTAGATGTGATTATATATTCTGCCCTTGGTATCAATTGCCATATCTTGCATGATGAATGAGTTACGTTGGTAGTATGCCCTCATCATGGTCTCTAGTTCGAGCAACTCTAACTGTGGTACCGGCCGTTTTTAACTATATGCCGTCTATTGGCCTCATCACAGTTGGAGATCCGAGCATTTAGATTTGTGATTTGCGCCGAGAAAACTGGGCGCTCATATTCATAGCTGTGATGAGGCCAATAGACAGCATATAGTAAAAAAACGGCCGGTACCACAGTTAGAGCTGCTCGAACTACATGGTCTCATGAGTAAGAAAACCACCTCCAATAGAGCCCCTGTTAAACTATAATACTCTTGCGAATCATACACTATATGTGCCAAATAGAACAGTACAGTTGCACTACAATAAATATGTTGCTTCTTTTGCTGATTTCACTTCCCTTGTAGACCATTTTTAGACGCGTACGGTCAAGCCTCAAGAGGTTTTAAGAAACCATAACCAGTAGCAGTTGTTTTACTACATTTACTTACCGTGTCAGTGACGTCGGAATGGTTTGTTTATTGGTTCAATGTATTGAAGGAGTAGTACCAAATAATTATATTAGTGAAAGCTAATGGCCAAAACAGAAAAACAACAATCGATTTGCAGATACATAGAAGTAATATATTAAATTTCATCTACAGAAGAGATGGGATGAACGCAAAATGTAGGACCCTCCAATGGACGCGGGAGATGCATCCACTGTAGCTTATACCTCTCTGATTGACAAATTTCACCTCCTCGAACATGTTGTAGAGACAACCGTTTTTACGGATTAACTCCATATTTGAATTTAAGGATATTGACTTTAATCTTCTTTTTGTGAAGGGAAGTTGTTCATGTTCATCACGCCAACATATTTGCGAAATGAACAATGTCTACCTAAACAAAAACCTATACGTTCGGTTACAGGAAACAAATAGCCAACTAAATCAATGATAACCAAATGTTGACGTTTTGTTCCTTTGCTTTAGGGTTTTTGACCCGTTTCTGCACCTAAGAATTGCATTTAGATCTGGATCTATTAAACCTCACGTGTTCTACTACAAAGGTAGGAAACCATGATACTAGTACATGTACCGGATGAAACAGTCGACTATCTCAGATCATCTATGCCTCGGGCAACTTTGAAGCTCGGTGCTACACAGATGCCTAGCTGTTGGTACTCAAACATGTATCACAGGTAAAAACCTCAGCAACGTGATTAACTTGAGGGTAGTCTCAAAGGTAAACAAATATGGCAGTGGGGATTGATGCTTAAGGCATAGGCGGTTAATAGGGCTAGTTGGTCAGTGTTATGCACTGAGAATATTATGTGTTTTGGTCAGTCATGGCATTAAGCAATTTAGAAACATATGCACCTTTCTTTGGGAGTCAGTCACCATTTAGTTTGAAATTGTTGGAATGGAATGTAGTTACCTTTAGTTATAGTACTTGCTACAAAAATAGACGGGAAAATGCATTAAAGCTATCATGGGTAAAGAGATTATTTACCGCCCAAGATGAGACAGGCTGGAGAGCTTTTGCTCAAAACTTCGGTATCTGGCTGCTTTAAAGCATTTATATCGAGTCAATGAAAATTCTAGGCTAAACTCTAACTGGATGGATCCGATAGGGTATAAGAGTGGTTTGGATATTACTTACAGAAAGAGTTGGGAATCAAATAGCATGTGTTGGATATAAGATGTGTGTGACTCTTGTTGGAATATTCTAAGAGATCAATTGCAAGCCAAATTCCAAATTGGTAAAAACATTCAAGATTACCAAAGTTTAACATTTAGAGTCAAAAAGAGATCGCTGAGATACAACATGAACAAAATAATTTTGACCGGGCCCAACGTACCAGTGATCCTTCATGTGATCATAATTGCAGAAAAAAGGTTGTTAAAACGTGTATAAGCAACTGCTAGGAACTAATACTAGTGGCATTAATGCAATTCATGCGAAATGGTCTACCACAATAAACGAAGAGATTGAGTTTAGAACTGTAGCATATTCCTTTAAAATTAACTATCGTTCTACAGGTGACACATCCTCCCAACTTATTCAATTTAAATTAGTACAGAATAAGGCAATAACTAATAAACTATAACATGACATGGATTTGGTGCCAGACCCATTATGTTTACATTGTAGGGAAGTAGAAACAATAGTACACCCGTTTTTGTAGTGTTCACATGTAGCTAATTTATGGCGACAAGTAGAAATTTGGATCAGGAAGCATATAGATAAACATGCAAAGCTCTCAAAAGTTGAAAAGGATTTTGGTAAGAATGCAAGAATAGCTGCCATCCTTAACAACTTGACAACATTTGGTTTTCCATAGAATACTAATTGTGGGTGGGTTAATGATCTTGCATAAACATGATTTGATGTTGAACAAATCGTCAACCTGATTGAAGAAAAATATTAGTATATGGAAATTTTAGAATAAAATGCAGATTTTCACATTTTTTTGACCTTACTTGACCTTCAAATGACCTTTGTCACTGACCAATCAGAAAGAGTTCCATCCTTAAATTTGAAAAATGAAAGGTTTCACGTTTCGATACCTCATTTGTTGCAATTGTCTGAATATAACTTTATTATGGCGAAAAATGTTATACCTACCACTTTTTTCGTGCCCAGAACTGACAAGATATTGAATGTGCATAGTCATCTTTCGCAACCGATTCAATAGTAATTTCGGTTCTTTGGAAAACTACTTGTGAGAGCGTCATAATGATCTTGCCTAAAAATGCAATGGTGTTGAAAATTAGTCGCTTGTTGAAATTGTATCCATATAACTGAAGTTATGATTAAAAAGGTTACCCCTACAGCTATTTTACCCCAATTTTGCTGTTGTATGGATATTAATCATGGCTGCCAAGATGGCCACTAAGCAGATGGGATAGGAGTTGGTGCAGGGAACAAACAATTAGTGAAATCCAATATCCAAGGATTTCAAAAATGTGAGTTAAAAAGATATATCATGAGGGTGCGTGTAGCTCCCCCGTTCCTAGTAGACTATAGGTTAGACTTCTACTTTTTTAGGGTCACAGGTATTCATATTTTCAACTGCCCTTTTGAAATCATCAAAAGTTATAGATGTGATATACATATATTGCTGCTCAGCTCAAAAGTTCAATTCCATTCCATCTATTTCAAATTGGGCAAGATGCCACTGACTAAAAGGTGACTGACTCCTATCGAAAAATGTGTATGTTTCTAAATTGCTTAATGCAATGACTGACCAAGACACAATACTAATCTTAGCGCATTAGAATGGCAAACTAGCCCTATGCCCTTAGAATATCTATCATCTAAGAATAATTCCTCTCTATGAAATATCACATAATCGTTTAGTTGCATAGGCACATCAGTGACCCCATTGCAATGCGCACATTTTAGTTATGGCCCCATCTATGTAATTACTGAATGTATTGATGGACTAGCAAAGAGGTCGGTTCACATTTGCTTCTAACGAGATTGTTATTTTTTCAAATGTTTCATTAAAGAACCGTGGGTAATGCCCCTTTTAAAAATCTGTTAACAGGATTTGATAGCTAAAGTCTAAGCCGCCATCTACAGGGTGTTCTAGGCAAGATGTGAGTGAGACATTATAATGTCAATACATGCCTGCATTTGTTAGTTGCATATTTCTTTTAGCATGAATATATAAAACTGGCCAAAATACATGTATATACAAAAAGAACTTTTGAAAGACTTTTTAGATGGTGAATTCGATATCTTTTACATTCTTTTCTCCATTATAATTTCATTGAAAAAATCTAGCCATCACCAAATTTATAACACAAATTCGTTCATGTTATGCTGTATCAAAATGTGAGGAGGTGGTTTTCATGCTTATTTGTAAACAGTGGCTCGTTCATAACAGAACTATTAATTTGGGCTATAAACAGGACAACTGGACAAAATGGGCATATTTCCATTTAAAAGTTGTAGTTTGTCATAATAACAATTACTTATATTTCATATAATGCATGTCAAGCCTTGCTGTTAATCATGGCATAATTTAAAGGATATCTTTCTTACCTTTTTCTAATACAATAAAATCTGTAAAAAAGCCAAATATCTATTCTTTACAAGCACATGGCTGATGACAAAGGAATATAAAACACTCAATAACATGAGCTTGAAGACAAAAATAAATCAGGGATCCAATTTATATCTGCAATCTTTATTGTACACAAACTTATATATATATATACAAACGTTCCACTTATATCTGTATATTTTCCTAAAAATCTCCTTCATGCAATTTTCAGAGGTATACATAAAGGGATTGAATGGGTTGCCATCGACATATGCACTCCAATATTTAATGGCCAGCATTAAACACCATTCACAAGTCAAAGAATACATGATATAAATACAAATAAACCCAAGTCTTTAAGACTTTTTTTATGACAAACCTGCTACACCAATCATGATTAGTACAAGATTTTCTTAGTTAAACCAAACTTAAGAGATCAGAAATGATTTGTTTCTGAATGAAGTATACTCTCTCATTCAGAGGTAAAAGTGCACTTTTTATAAGTCACATTGTTACAAAATTCACAAAGCTTACATAACACATTTCCTTGCTTTAGCAATAACAAAGGCGATGTTATAGTTTATTAATTGTAGTATTCTTATTGTCTGTTACAAAAATGCAATAAATTAGGTCAAATGGTGATAATTGTCATCATATTGGTATATCACATACTGCAAACTTATTAAACCTTTGTTCTTTAAGCTGCCAAAACCACAAAAGTGTTACAGTTAATGCAGATTTTTGGTGTTCATCTAAGCTTTTCACCATTTTGGAAAAGTTGAAGGCAGTCCCATCTTACAAGATATACAGAGCCCTAAAAACCTTTGGTGTTTATTGCTTCGCTACACCTATGAAATATCACACACACCAAAGTATCCTTAGGTATAGATATCACTTATCAAAATAAATAAAAGTCATCAACACCCTATGTCCTATGTAGGACAATATCCAAGTGGTTCATACATTTTTAAAAACAAGTTTAGGTTCATCTGAGGTTTTGAGGGGTGTCTATACTTTAAACAAGCAGGCTACCGTAGTTCTCTCTTTCTTCAGTTATTCTTCTTTATATTTTGTAACTTATCTTTCAAAAATACTAAACTATAATAGTTTTTTCTATAATTGGTGCAAGCTTCCTTGATACATGTTTATACATTTATATTCCATTCGATGAGGGAAAATGTGAACCTTGACATTTATAATTCTAGAAATGGAGTAAAACATCTTGACTATTTTTTCCAAGGGCTTAAGTTAGGGGAAATTCTTAAACAAATTCCTGGCAAGAGGTCTACTTGTCAAGTTCAGGATCTTTGATTTTTGTAATCAAGTTAAATTCAGGAATAAGGTATGGATATCCAAATCATTGGAAAGAAATTTCTTGATTGGGTTTGAATCACATTTCCCATTGAAATGACTTCCAAAATCCTACTTTTG
>OZ012692.1:5272156-5312687 GCA_963942565.1 Maea johnstoni | reverse complement strand
AAAAAAAACTTTGCAATTTTTGACCATAATATATTTTTTTCTACCATTGGTGCAAGCTTTCTTGATACATATGCATTATTCCATTCGATAAGGGAAAATGTGAATCTTGAAATTTAGAATTTTATAAATGGAGTAAAACGTCTTGACTATTTTTTGGGCCTGAATGAGGTTCTACAGGCACGGCTGGGGAAATAAGTGTGCCTTATCCATCTACCTGTGCACAAGGCTCTGGAGAGGTATTCCTGCCTGTTTAGTGGCTTATGAAATAAATCAAACTTGAGCTTAGCTATCAGCGCCACAGTGATTGGAATCATCGGCAGAGGAAGGCATTCAACCCATTCATGCCTGAACACCCTGTCATTTAGATCTTTGATATCTAATTTATAGGAATAATGAGAAATTTCACTAATTCACAATTTAACATTTTTTCAGATATATTGTGAAAAATTCATTTGTTAGAGAAATATCATCAAAATAGTTAGGTTGCAATAGACATACATGGGCTAACAGCAAGAAAATGGGACTGAAATTGCTTTCATCTACACTTTAACCTAGAGCAATCAAAAACTTTATCAAAAGCTCATCTAAAATGACGTAAAAGCATGAATAGATTCATTGCATATCTTAATAACACCCAAAATACATATTTATTGCATATCTATAAAATACCTTACAATACATACAGGAATATTCAAATTAAATTCAAACATTTCCAAGCCAATATAGCTGTCAAAAGTTTTTTTTTTATGAATATATGATTTCAAAAATAGATTTCTGCATAGAGTAATTAAGTGTCTATATCGTCATTGTTCCAAGAGGGACCGAGCTCCGCTGCAGTTTGCCGGGGATCTTGCACACGGCTGCGAGCGGAATCTTTTGGTTTATACTGGTCGAGGTGTTCGGTGTTAAAGTGGCCTCCACCACTCAATGGTGGCTGGATGTGAGACTGACGTATCTAAGGAGGAAAAGAACATCAAAGAATAAGCTCAACAGCACCTGGTGATAGCTCTTTTTCTAGGGCATACAAATAGTCTATCTTACTGGCAACATCTTGACAACAAAGCAGTATATTTTCTTATTTGTTGAGAGAATCCCTCTTCAATTGTTTCCCAGAATGCACATAGTGAATGCACAGAGTGAAAGAGAGAATGGCAGAGAGAGAGAGAGAGAGAGAGAGAGAGAGAGAGAGAGAGAGAGAGAGAGAGAGAGAGAGAGAGAGAGAGAGAGAGAGAGAGAGAGAGAGAGAGAGAGAGAGAGAGAGAGAGAGAGAGAGAGAGAGAGAGAGAGAGAGAGAGAGAGAGAGAGAGAGAGAGAGAGAGATGAGAGAGAGAGAGAGTATAAATGAAAAAGAATAACTAAAACATACACTCTGAATATTGACCACCCCCTCTAAAACCCTGTATATTTCCCTGCTCTTGGTAAATATTAATACGCTAATTGTACCCCTAGTTATTAGTACATACCCTCGCTACAGCTCTGGGGTTAGGGTTGACCTTTCCTTGCATAGGGTCCTGGAAGTCGTTCCATGTAACTGGTCTGTTCACTTCATTGGCTACAAAGGAGGAAAACAAATAACTACCACATGTCTCATTCAATCATAAGTGAGAGTGAATCTTATATTCATTACCAATACTGTATTTGTACTGTATTTGTACTTGCTTTTTGTTTATTTATTTGGACATTTCAGTCAATATCAATAATTCACAGAATATCTATATATAAAGAACAGCTGTTGGTTGGGTTTTGATCGTCAATTTCATTTCAATATTTCCCTAAATGCACTGGTCCAGGGTATACACATCGTCATTATAGGAAGGGCATTTGGGGGGATTACATGTATGGAATGGGCAATAATGGCAACTGGTCCACCTACGATAGTAATCCATGGGTACGTCGCTCTGCGTGGTGATTCCCTTCCTGGGCGTCTGATGGCGGGAGTCCACGGCCCTGAACGTGCTGTCCATGGTGCTGTCGTAGTAGATACCACCCAGGGCGGGCTCTCCGAACCACACGTTACTCTTGGTCCTCTTGTTGGCACCAGACTCTATCGTGGGGTAGCCATACCTGGGGACCTGAGGAATATGAGGTGGATAACAATATGGTTATATTTTTCTTTTCGGTAATGGTTGTTATTTAAGAATAATAAGAAAATATGCCCAAAGGTCAATTTTACCAATAAAAGCAATATGAAAAATTTTCCTTAAAAGGTTCCTTATTATATCAACATAGCCAAAACTATTTTGAAAATATGTTAAATTTAAGTTAAGCAAATAAACAATTTTTTTTAGAGTTTGTTACATATGGTTTAATGGTTCTTTCAAAGGAGCTTGATGAGGGACACTCTATCTCTTTATTTTGGGGTATTTTTTTCAACAAAAAAGGGCAATCAGTGTTTTAAGTATAAAAAATGAAATACTTGGAAGAGATGACATTTTGTAAAAAAAGTGGGGAAATACTAGACTATTATTTTAATTTCAAAGGACAAGCTTCATTTGGCAAAAAATTCACTAATAGATAAAATGTTCTATAATACATGCTTTGATTAATTTTAAAGGATGAGATCCATTTGAGAATTTTTTTACAAATTTTGATAAAATGTTTTCCATTCTTCGGTACATTTACGACTGACACGACTAGTAGTGGTCTTGATTATTATTATCTTTATTTTGAACAATACTATACTGAAATATCAAGCTCATACCTATATATTTAGGAGGAAGTCGCAAAAATGAACCTTAATGTTATTCTATCTACTTGGTAGTTGGGTTAGAGAATCTACTTTACCTTTCCGTGGTAGAACCTGCTGGTGGTCATGTTGATGCGAGACGCCTCGCGGTTGGGATCTTCGTCTCCCTCGGGGAGGTCGCTGTGGTTCCGATGGTGAGCAGGGGCACTTCTACTCACTAGCAAAACAGGAAAAGTGACAAGACGATGAAACAATATTAGACAAGTGGTTTAAAACATGGGGCAATTTTATTCATTTGCCGATATGGGTAAACATAACTTTATCGATACTGTATCTTGAACTATTTTTCAAGGCTATCTGTATGTAAGGGTATAATATTCAATAGCTATCATTACCATGGCAATCACAGACAATTCTACAAATAATTAAAACTGTAAGAAAGATTAGAAAATTCAACTTAACAATTTCCCCTGACATAATTATTGTATGCCTTATATAGAATTATTTCAGGCCATGTAAGCAATGAATATGTGATGGCTCACTAAATGTTTGATGCTACAGAAAATGTGAAAATTATCAAATATATTAACCTTCATTTTTATGCAAAATGTAAATGATGATCTATAATTGCAAATGCTGCAAGCACTAACTAATTTATGCAAAAACAAGCACTATAGCTAGGCCATGTCTATATTCATTCCATGCAGTGCTAGCTTGTAAAACTACTAAATGCTTGATTATGCTAGTGGAAAGCAACATCAGGAATGCTCTATTCAAGACCATGACATTTTTCTAAAAGTGCTGGTGTTTTGGAATCTTAAATAATCTTCTGCTGGGTGATTGGCAATGTGCAATTCTAAATTTCTAAATTCACTGGATGCTGCATCAAATTGAGCTTGAACAATTCTTTTGAATAAAGGCCAGAGCATTTGGGCTTCATGGTCTGTGTCATGTCCCCCAAACTTCTATCAGTAAAAACATCATATGACCAAAGACCTAAATCACAGTCATTTTTGTTTGCAATTGCCTTAAATATGCATCAATATCATTCTGTGATCTCATTATAAAAGTTGGAAGTTTTGAAGATGCACAAGTTTTCTAAGCCATACACATACGGTGTGTAGTGTGTGCACATGGTTTAACACATGCGTTTATCTTCAAAAAGAATTTATCAAAATACTCTTGATTATTGATCTATTTGACTATGTATGATCAACATCATCAGACCATGCATGCACTTAAGATGAAAAGAGGCTGAAACTCTTACTTTAAGTACGGTATAGCTTTTAAAAGCATAAATAGCAAGTACAGGTAGCAAAAACAAACATTACGTAACTTTGATGAACCCTGTTGTTTTAAAATCCACAACATTAAAATGATGACAATATGAAACGTGACTAGGCGGGCTATACATAGGTAAGGAGAGCTAAAATGACTAGTTCTAGATCTACAGAAGAAAATCAAAAATACTGTTTATAGGCAGAAAAATATATACAAATACCACTTTTCCATCATTTTTGTAGATGAAATCTTTCTACAGTAAAATAACAAATGATGGAGAAGATAATGATAAAGGAGTTTCAATTCATGAAAAATATCAGTTACTATTTAAAGAAAAATAAGAATCAAGTAAAATATCATTATGATATGCATAATTAGCATGTACATATCAAAATTAGAAGACACATAAACATACTAGCAGTTCAAGTTTGAAAGAGAAGATATTATGACTCTGTTACTCAAACTTTCTTGCCTGTTGTCCGAGCTGGCTCAAAGAAAACACTGAAGGAGCCAGGAGTTTGGTAGCAACAAACCAAGTCTTTTTTGCGTTAAGCTAATTTTTGCTTTAGTCCCAATTGAGTTACATTTTTGTGAGGTTTGTTGGTACCCAGATGAACTCTAGGTATGAAAGGGTTGATTAATATCCCACTGCCATCACTTTGTGGCTCCCAAATTGTTGAACACTGATCATAAGTCCACACAGGCAACCCATTTATATACAGTTATTCTTAAATATAAAATGTATATGGACGTTATGAAATTTTTAAACAAAAATGAAATCCACTAAGCATTTATTTGCAAATTATTTGAAAGAGAATAGTTTGTTGGGTTCGGATGAATATTTCATCCCCATATCTTTTCCAAAAGATGCCTTGATAATGGAAATACCACCAAAAAGTCTGAGCTTTTTGATGACTGCAAGACTGAGTGGATTAAAAGATAATTAGCATACTCTCTTTAATTCATAAAATAATTGTAATCACAAAGGATAATTTCATTTCCATCACATATAGAGGACCGAAATAATTAGAGGAATCATTCATATAAATCATTTTATACACTTAACTTGATTTAACTTACTTATGTGCAAACTTAAGGTCTAACTAATGAGTATGATGACAATTAATCAATCAACACATCTGTTATTTGGCCTTAATGTAATATTGTGTAAACTTGTGAACATACAAAATGGAATTGCAACTGGTGCTGTTACTATATACCAGCAACGATGCATATATATGCAGTCAACCATCCACTTATATAAAACATGCTTATAGTTTAACCCATTTACACTCAGAGCGGCCAAAAGAGGCCTGAATATTTTGGAAATATTTCCCTTACAAAAGCATTTTTCTGAAAACATTTGAAAGAGAAATGTTGATCAGAAGACAAACAACAAATCTCCTTCGAATATTTTGTGAAATTTCGCTTCATTCCCAAGATATTTTTAAAAGTATGAAAGTAGCAGATGATATTTCGAGAGGAACTCTTGAGTGTGAATGGGTTAATATAGCATAATTCACAAAGTGTCATCTGATTCCTATGATACTTTTGAAAATAACCAGATAGCGGCTATAGCCAGATTGCTCAACAAAATTTCAGTACATCTAGATAGAATTAGAGGAGATTCAGCTGTGTTCAAGTACATAAGTTAAAGAGATATTTATTTTTAAATTATGGCAGACACGCCACAATTGGTTCAAAAATGTCATTAGGTGGAACTTACATGCAAGTCTTTACATCAATAATAACTACCTTATACTGGCCATGCTCTCTGAAAATTTCTTAAGTGCCGAACCATCATCCTGCTGCTCCCAATGTTGTACCTATAAATGTCTTATTACTATTAGACCATTTTAATCTCTTGTCAAAAGTTGAGAAGTGGTACAATGTGACAGATGGACAACCCTAGAATTTAATGCCTATCTAGGATTGACCCTTGAGACTTGAATGATTTGAGAGAGGATATCCTCATCAGTAAACCACAATTAACTCACCTGCACTGTACATAGGTCTGTAGGACTCTGTTTGTGTACTGAGGTATGTATTCCATGTGTTGTGACCATCGTTCTGCTGGAAGTTGGTGAGCTGCAGTTTTCCCATGACGGATGCCTTATCATAGTGTCCTAGGACGGCGGTGTCGACGGGCCCGAAGCACTCCTGCTGAGTGGTGAGACTCGTCCTCTCTTTCCCCCGGTCGCCTCCAGGTACATTCGTACCAACAGGCTACAAAAAAGAATAATTTGCTGTTTTACTTATTCATAATTTGAATTCATCTAGATATCATCTAGAGCTCTTTAAAAGTATTTTTGAGATTAATTTTAGAATTAACAAAGACTTTGCAAAATATTTATGAAGGAAAGTTGTAGCCTTTCAACTATCTTCACAAAAGATATTTCATTCAGATGGATATATCCGTCTGTTTTGGGTCAAGTCTTAGTGAATGGTTAAAGCTCAATAATAATAATTATATGAAGCCTCCTTGAAAAGTACTACGTATAGATTCTGATATATGAACTTTTGAAAACAATTAGGTGAACAGCAAGTGTATGTTATATTGATATATAGGGATATTGTACCCATATAGTATTCTTTTTTGAAACATACATCAGGTACATTTTTTTTAAATGATTGAGAAAGAAAATATGGAGGGACTTACTGCTGATAGAGAGCGTATCCTTGGCAGCCATCGCCCTCTAAAGGTGTCGCCATGTGTAGTGTCAAACTGATGGAGTCTGCCATCTCCTGTGATGGTGGGCAGTCCTCCAGTGTGCATGCACGGTGCTTTGTCTATCACATGCAGACTCGTGTCATGCCCTCGATAGTGGTCTTTATAGTCAGAGTAGGGCTGAGGAGACTTTTCCGGGTCCCCCTGAGGAATAAAACTCTTCATTCGATCTTTTTTAAACTTGCTCGGTACAACTGCTCCATCAGGTTGTGGTATAAAGTACATATTGTGCGTTGTGTGAAAAGAATCAAACTTCCCCAGGTCTGAATCCATCTTGAAGTTTGTCTGACTTAGTGCAGCATAAACGTTTCTCAGCTCAGGCTTGTGGAGATTTTTCCTTGGATAGGATTTGACTGTCTCTGAAGCCTTATTATTGAAGTAGCGATCATCCTTATGCATGACATCTGCAGGGGGTGGCGGGACTGACGCATCAGGACGTTGAAAGACATCGTGAGGAATGTAGTCTTTCTTGAATATACTCTTCAAAGATTTCTGTGTGACTCTTGGTTCTTGGGCAACAGCAAAGTGTGAAGAAGCCAAGAATTCAGCTCCAACTTTTGGTGCCGGTAGCAACTGGTGGGAAGGCAAAGAGGAGACTTCAGTAGACATCTTTGGGCTTGTATTGTCCTCAGGTATAACTTCAAAGAAAGAAAGTTTGAGACATCTGTAAGTCCATATCGTTCATATTTCAGGAATTTAGTCAATTTACCCTAAAGTTTTAACCTAGGGGCCAGCCAGGTGCCTTAACTTAAGAACAACCAGGGGGCCAATGAAATGGGAATAATTCAAACCAGTTTTCTTTAAAAATTACATGGCTGTATCTCTCAATGAATTCTTATACAGGTAAGCTGTTGAAGTAGCATTATGGATGATGCATAAAATCATATTATTAACTTGATGCCCACACTTTTAGCTAGACTCGCTCTCGTTTCCGGATTTAGAATATTCATATAAAATCAGTCTTTGCTTTAAACCCTATAAATAATTGAAGATAAGCACCTTGGCAGGTAAGTGCCAAGTGCTCAGGAATTCCCTTATTTTGTGCAGTTGATTGTTAGTTCATGTGTTTGAAAGATGTGTTCTAACTAAAGCTTTAATATATATATATGTTTTGTTTTTTTTGATCCGTAACCGCATTTGTCCCACGGGGTCAACTCCCGAGGGAGGACCTACTGAGAGCTCCCCTACCACCCAGGCCACTTGTCACCCCCGGGCCTTGTTGCTCTTCATGTTCCCTATCCCCCCCATACTTATTGTCATGCATCCTGCATCAGGTCAGTCCCCTCCCCCGTCCTCCTGTCCTATACAGATATCCTATCAAGTATCTGGTCTGCCCCCTCCTTGTCTTCCTGTCATATAGCCTGAGATTCAATGCCAATTATGACATAGACATTTCACAAGTTATTGCTGTCTGATGAGTGATGTACATAGTGAATTGCCAATAGCAGCTAACATATTGCTCTAAAATACTACTAAAGAAACACAGTCCAAGAAACACTCTATCGTCTCATCTGAGTTACTCATCTAAGTGTCTAAAGTATGATAAACTACATGTAGATTCACAGCTCTTACCTGTCAGGCTGTCTAGTTTCCTTGCTCATTCAATGCTATCAACACAAGTTTTTGTGGTCACTTTGCAGTAAGTTTCAGTACAACAAATGAACAATCCAGGATAATTTCCATCTCATTCGCCAGTGATCTTAAAATGGAAATATGTTGACTGAAGCAACCATTAAAATAAGCGTTGCGTATTCGTTCTGCTTGTGGTTTCCTAGTGATGTGTGACACATTGAGCTACTTTAAGACCTGTGCTATGATGCATTATTTACCCCATGCTTCATCTCGTCTCCATGTCAACACTTCCGGGTCAAAGGTTATGGAGTTGAGCACGACTCTTCAATGCGCGGAGGCAAAAATCGATGTTATCTGGCGCTTTGTTTCACTTCTTTTTCCCGTTTTGAAGCAGTATCCATTTCAATATACACATACCGTTGGACAAGGAACCAGTCAAAGCTACAACATGGCTTCCCGTTTAGAAACAAATTTTAATCGTCTGCTACATCGCTGTGAAGCGATGGCTGCAGAGAGGGGGAAAGACAGCTGGCGCCTGGAAAAGGTAGGCATAGGTTAAACTCACACACTTGTTCAGATGACCCATATATTTAAAGTGCTTAAGAAAGCAGGTCACGAAGTTTCATGAGCAATATATGATTCATGATTGTCAAGTCAAAATCAAATGCAAGTTCAAGAAGTTGCAACGTCAACACTGCTGGAATGCTGCAGTGTTGGGCCGTTGGCTCGGGTATAATAAACTGGGATCATGGTCCTTTTCTTGGTTGAATACACAGGGGCTTGTATCGTTGAGCGGTCACTCGTGAGTCTGAGGCTGGTACTATGAAATATATATATTACTAGTACCGCTGTGACTACTGTGATCAACGATACAAGCCCCTGTGGTTGAATATCTTAAGTGTGGTGTAGGACCACATTCCCCTGGTGAGGTAAATGTAAACCAAATTGGCCACATTGGCTACCTTGACTATTTGGTGCCTGGTAACAGAAAATCTTGACATGAAAATATGTATGACAGCCTAGAAATCTAGGCTAGGTCGGGTATCATATACTGTCTCATATCAATGACTGAAATTCTCCATCTCCGATGAACATGATTTATAAAGATTTATAAAGTGAAATACTCAGTGGGCGTTGAATCTGGGAGTAGTAGACAGGGAGTGGGCACACTGTGCATGTGTCATCAAATTTCGCTGCCTCACACCACTATGAGTCATAGATAACATGTGTACCCCAGGATTGGCTGCCTGCTGGTTTCACAGGCCCTGGGTCAGACTGAAATTGCCGCGAAACCAATCACGTGACCAATACTTCCCCAGGCTACACCGCGTAACCCGAGGCGCACATACCGTAAGTACTAGCATGCTGTGCCTATGGGGTTGCGGATCAAGGGGATGTATTTCTCTGGTTGAATGAAGGGCCATCTACTCATAGGGATAAGATTTCATGGTCGCAGAGAAATACATAACCTTGATCCGCAACCTCATAGGCACTGCATGCTAGCACCTAGGGCATTTGCGCCTCGGGTTACGCGTTGTAGCCTGGGGAAGTATTGGTCACATAATTTCTTTCAGAAAGAGGCTGGCTGGATGTTGCCTGGAATCCAGGCATGCGCAACTGGTTTCGGGGCAATTTCAGTCTGATCCAGGGCCCATGAAACCATGTCATCCTATCTAGGTCAGATAGGTTGCCAAGGAGATGGGGTCAGCAGGCAGCCAGCAAAGGGTACACAGGTTATCTATGACTCATAGTGGGAGGCATCGAAATTTGATGATGCATGCTCAGAGCCCACTCCCTGTCTTCATACTCTCAGATGGTCGGTAGTAGCGTCAAGCAAATGGTGGTTTAATGAAGGTAAAATATACAGGGAATAGCTTTGGGAGGATTTGAAACGGTCGTTCAAGGCAAGTGGTCGTTAAGGCAAGATTGACAGGATAATGTTAGGATGTGTTTGAACAGCAATATACTTCCTGTATAAGGTTAAATAGCAGTGGTGCATGGGAACTTGGGTTCTAGTAGAGAATACCCTATAAACTATTTGGGCCTATGTTTTATTCATGGTGGAATTGTCCTAAAGTTAATCTAAGAATGGGTAAAGAGGGTACAGATTTAGTAAAATTTTTGTTGTGACATATATGTTCATTTTTACGAAATTCTGCCAACAAAGCCCGTAGTGTGATTTCACAAACTTTCACCATCTGTGGTTCAGAAATTAACCCTGTAGCCAGGGACTTAGCCAGACCCCGTCCTACCTGTCTTTTGGACAGGCAGTTTCCTGAAAACCTCCTTTTTGGACAGGCAAAATTTTCTATGAAGAATTTTCAATTTTGACTTTTGGAGTGTAATAACCAAATAGTTTCCTATCAAACCATCTTCTATGACATAGCTGAAGTGTAAAATGCCCTTCTTGACACAATAGGCTATTAAATGCAGTTGGTATAAGGATTTTAAGTAGATTAGTGACTTAATCTGGATGGGCAGAAATGTTAGAATTGCTGTTTTGGACAGGCATTTTTGAAATCTTGGCTATGACCCTGCCTGTAGCCTTCTTTGTGTTTACTTGTTAGAGCAATGTATAAATGGTTTAGGCCTAGAAATTGATTATTTCCTGTAACAGTCAGAAATAGGGTAGGAATGGAGGTAAAAAATTTTTTTTTGATTATTTTGTTTTTCAAAAAAAGGGCAGGGCTCGACGCTAAGGGTGAACCTGTGGCCCCAGGCCAGCAAAAATTCCCCAAAACAGCTTCGGGCCAGTAAAAAAAGACCTCAACTGGTCCTACAAGGCTAGAAACATTTGGAGACATTCTTGTTAAAAAGTTTCCCCCTGAGAATGTCCCCAATTGTTTTTGAAATAAATGAAGCTCAGATTTATAAAGATAAATGTTGTGGTGAATCTTATGCAATGTTCTTTCTTGTTATGTTAAAGAAAAAATGTAGGATCAGTAAAGATTTTGCAGGACCAGTAGATGCTAGGTGTTACTGGTCCTACAGGGCCAGTGTCATTTTGAGTTAGCGTTGAGGCCTGAAGGGTATGTATTTTTTCAATTAAAAATTTGTTAGGGTCAGGTTACAGGAAACAAACTTAGACAGGTTTTGGTGAAAAATGACCGCAGGCAATTCTGACTTTTTTGTAAAAAAATGTTTCCTGAATTCCTTGATTTTGCCCCATATTTGCTTTATACCAGCAAAAAATGATTTTATCATAGCAGAACAGTTTTTCAGACAGTAACAGTATCTCTGAAGGGATTTAATGTTGAAGAAAGAGAACAGTTTTGGAGAATGAGACATTTATATTAATAACCCTTCCAATGCTATGGCTACTTTTGTCCAAAGCACCAGAAGACATATTTTTGAAAACCATCTAAACCCTGTTGTGTTGCTATTCATTGGATAGTCCTCATTGAGTACTCTCAGATGAGTACCCATGTGTCATGGTTTTAGTCATTTTTTTAGGCTTTTTTGCATCATTTTGTATTGGCAAAATTAGTCACCACTCACCAGTAGCATAGGGCTAATTGAATTTTTTTTTAAATGTGTGAAAATCATAGTCCAAAAGAAAATCAGAAAGAAAGCACAACGTACAGTCTTAGTGATTGCAATAATGATACCCACCAACCCCGCCCCCCCCCCCAAAAAAAATAAATGCATGAGTACCCCTCAAGAAAAAGAAAACAACAACAACATCAAAACACCCCTCTTTGTTGCAACCATCTCCCATACTGTTTAATAGTTAATATCCTTGAGGTGAAAATGGTGTATGGCAAGATGTCTGCGCGAAGCAAGCAGGTATCACACAAGGCTGTCAGGCCGCGTGTGATACCACAGGCTGAACACAGACATCAGCCGTCTACCATTTTCACAACCAGGATAACAAATTTATCATCATCTCCCCCCTGCCCCCATTATTATTATTATTGTTATTTTTATTATTATTATTATTATTATTATTATTATTTTATTATTATTATTATTATTATTATTATTATTATTATTATTATTATCATTATTGTTATTACTATCATTATCATCATCATTATTCATAGCATAATTGAAAAGTATCAAAATCAGTTTTATCATCATCATCAGATTAATCATTATCATCAAGTTTATCATCATCATCATTAATTGATTGTTATTGAATACTTTTAAATCTAAAAGTTATTTTGGCGGTTTAGATTATCATAATCACAACCATCACCACCATCAACATTATCATCATCATCATCATCATCATTATCATCATCACCATCAATCCATCATCATCATCATCTATGTTGTCAGCCTCAGTTTCTATGTGTCCTATGCAGTAGCACTGTAGCACACATAGAGAACACACAGCTGGCCCTAATCAATATTCATGGGAGAGCAGGAGCTGAAGCTTACAATGACCTACTTTCTAGATCTATTGAAACAGGCTGAGCTGAGAATAGCCACTCTTATTCCTTAGGCCATAGACAATAACAGGACTTTTCAAAGTATGCTCACTGTCAATTTTACAAAATATCCAAATGTCTAGATGCTCTGATATTCCTTGAATTCATATAAGCAAACATTCCCACATATCTCCTGAACCAATGGGGCCCAGTTTTCTCCCTGGTGTGGTATTAGTGAAACAATTTACTTACGAAGCCTTGCCACAGAAGTTTTGATTGATTGAGGTCATTCAGGTCAACAACCAAAGTTTTCGGTACTAATTTTGATATAGAAATTTGTAAAATATTTATTTATAGTGGCATATGGAATACCAAAAATTCTTGACTGTTGAGTCATTTGATAAAGTCAATAATGAAATGACATAGAAGTGATGAGGCATGGAACTGCAGAGCAAGGAAAGGTCTTGTATATAAGGCTGATGATTGTTGCTCAGCATTGGGAGGTCCGAAACCATTGGATTACTGAATGATTTGCAAGAATATTTCTTCTCCCCCCAGACTGCCGATGGTGGCTTATTGACCTTCCTTTTTAACCCATTAATGCTTAGGCGTTCCTCCAGAAATTGTCGTCTGGACTTTTGATACTTTTGGCAATAATTTTGGAATTCAGAATAATTTTACAAATTATTTGAGGGATAGTTGTAGGTAATGTCCTGATTGACATTTCTCCATCAAATATTTTCCTGATTATGTTTTTGCCTGCAAAATATCATCAAAATTGTGAGGCTTCTTTTGGCCGCTGTAAGCATTAATGGGTTAATGAAATTATCTTCGGAATGGACCAAGGCCATATACTCTTCTAAATTGAATTAATTCCATGAACCTCTACTGTAAGATATTGAAAATGATTTTTCACAAGACTTTGAAGCTGCATTATGTTTAGTTGGTCATTGCTTTGAAATTAAACATATCATTGAGAAATCTGAATGGATAAAAAAAGTCAAAGGAGACAAGCGTTCTTATCAAAATCTTAAATTCTGCGTAGGAGTTCCCTAGAAACGATCGTTAATAATCTAAAATCAATCGCAAACTTTGGAAATCTTAATGTTTTTTTTCTTATATCAATGAAATTTACTTGGTGGCTGACTTTTGGTGAAATGTGTCCTTGGATGAATCGGGGGTGGGCGAAATTCCCCAGTTATTATTTTGTAAATGAATTATAGTGGCAGAGATTCCTAGGGCGGTCAAGATTAACGAGAATTTACGGTAATTTTAATATTTGTGTGTGGCCATAAATACCAAAAATATCAGTTTTCTGAAATCTTAACATTATCCTATTTTTTTTATCTATTTCCTTCTCATTGTTGTAAATTCACTTTATATATAGAATGTGAGATTCTAGGCAATTGGATAAACTTAAGTATTACTGAGAATCTTTGATAGCTATATTGAAATGATTAATTACCGGTACTAAGTACAAAACTAGTTTTTAAGCATAAGTAGTATTTTGTTCATCTTGGATGGCATTATTAGAGCATATCTTTTTAAAACAACCCAGCAGAATATTCTCACTTTGATATCTCATATTTAAAGTCCCACATTCACACAAAGTGAAAACATGACTAGTTCACATAATCATTTCAACTCAGAGAAAGGTTCTTGGTATAGATGCATGCAAACAGCCAATTTACAGTACACAGTGACACCTATTGAGAGAAAGACCCTAATGAAAAAATAATGAGGCATCCTTGTGTCTGGTAGTTCCTTTTTCATACTTCAAAAAGAGAAATATCGGTGCCAGTCATTGTAGATGCTCTATTTGAATTCATTCAAACCTCTAGTGCCTGTGACTGTACCCTCATATTTTTTAATCGATTACATTCCAAGGAATATTACAACACTTTTCTTTTTTATTTTTTCCAGTATGTTGCCTCATTACAAGATCAACTTACTGAATTAGGGAAATCACCAAGGTAAGAATGCAGCAGTGCTCCTCACAAAGATTAATTAGGAGGGCTAGTTTCTTTGTAAATTGCGTCAGGATTGCCCACGTAATACTGTACAAGGCTTCAAGAAATTGAGTAATTACCATAATTTCGGGTGTATAAGACACTTTTTTACACAAATTTTTACACGCAAATTGGGGGTGCGTCTTATACACAAAGCTAGAAATCTAGGGCGTTATACATCGAGTGCCCAGGCCACTGGAGATCCTAAATAGATGACCCAGGGCACCATCTACTAAAAGTTTATACTTTCAGGTCTGACAATATATATACATATATATATAAATATATATATATATATATATATATATATATATATATATATATATATATATATATATATATATATATATATATATATATATATATATATATATATATATATATATATATATATATATATATATATATATATATACATATATATATATATATATATATATAAAATCCTAGTTAAGACCTTAGATAATCTTCTAGACAAATCTCAACCTTTATTTATACAACCATACGGCTAGAAATCTAGGGCGTTATACATCGAGTGCCCAGGCCACTGGAGATCCTAAATAGATGACCCAGGGCACCATCTACTAAAAGTTTATACTTTCAGGTCTGACAATATATACATATATATATATATATATATATATATATATATATATATATATATATATATATATATATATATATATATATATATATATATATATATATATATATATATATATATACATATATATATATATATAAAAATCCTAGTTAAGACCTTAGATAATCTTCTAGACAAATCTCAACCTTTATTTATACAACCATACGGCTGGTTTCTTGAAAGTAGGTGGGGGTATGTAACAACAAAGGTTGTGGTCAGTCTATTGTGCACATCCACAGTGGATTACATGAATTCAACTCAACCTTGATTCACCCAAACAGGCAGGTTGTTTTGCCTAATTACAATTATAATGCGGCAAAGGCAATGCCTACCGATGCTTGCCGCAGCATTTACGAATTGTAATTTCAATACCACTCTGCGTCAGGAGTTATTGATTACAATCATTATCCTGTCAAGGACAATGGGTTTCACAACGCTAAGGTCTATATACATCACTTTAAAGGCCTGAACAAGGGGTGCGTCTTATATAAGGGTGAGTCTTATACACACAAAATTACGGTATACACACAAGAATATGTTGACTAAATCATTGAAGTGATGAACTTAATGAAGTAATCCCAGGTTAAATGGACCACTTATGTGTCATTGCATTTTAGGTCAGTTTGCGTAGGGAGAATGTATTGCTGTATTTTGAATTGGTATTTAGAATTTTGAAACATGCTTTGATGTATTTGTATCACTTTAAAAGATTGTTATTTATTCAATAACCCATTAATCTTTGTAAAGTTTTCTAGAAATTTTAGTCAAGGACTATACTATTTTTGACAAGTACTTTTGAATTTAGAAATGAAATAGAAATGAAGGAGAGTTTTAATTAATGTTTTTCCCTTGATTATTTTACCAATTTATGCTCCTGCTAGCAAGATTTCATTAAAGTTGTCATACTGCTTTTTGCCGCTGTGAGAATTAGTGGGTTTATCCAGCTGTTTCCATGACTTTGCTTGTTATGCCTGACACTGCTGTCTGCAGAGCAGAGGGTACTAGATGATTGTCCCATGCTCTATTTCAGTAAACCTGGTCACGAAACGCTAGCCGACTACCAGCGAAAGGTGGAATTTCTGAAAGGTTTAATAGAGGCTGAGAAACTGGTAAGTTTTCTTCTCGGTTTGTGTTGTAATTGGATAACCCGCGCCAGGCTCTAGTGATGTTCAGTTGTAAGAGGTTGAAGTTGTTATTTTTAGACCTCCTTGTTTACTTAGGTGACAGAGATACCTTTGGATGTGCCACTGTCAGCTTTAACCAGCATTAAAAAAAATATCCATAGAATTACTCTTGTTTCATTACGTTGCAGGGACTGAAATACATTTTAGGAGCATGGCAGGTGGACCCCAGTTTTAATTGCCCAGTAAATATAATTGGAATCTCATGGTAAAATACTTGAACAATGCATAAGAGCACACTTTTAGGCTTGATGCTCAATAAAATTTGAAAAAAAAGTTTTTGGGCTATCTGGATATTTCCTTGATGCCAGACTTAGTTTTCACTGCCTTATTGTGTATGATAGCTCTTTATTTTGCGGTGAAAAAATCAATGGAACTTATGTGAATAATCCGAAGTATGGCTAATAAAAGACTTTTTCACAGAAAAACTTCTGGCACCAAAATAGTAGAATGCAGATATTTAACCTATTTTAACTTTTTGTCATTGAAGTGTGCTTAGAGTGTTGGTGATTAATGAATTATTGCTTATCCTCTTTGTGTTTTCAGTCCTCCGCCAGTGATAAAGCCATGGCTGCCAACCTGCTGGCTCCAGGGCGCAGCATATCCCAGGTCGGTTCCACGCCCAGCAAGGAGCTCCATCTACAGGCAACAGCACGCTTCCAGAACGACATGAGGGACGAACTGCTGGGAAAACCCAAAGACACCGGTTAGTAGGGAAATGCAGAAATAGTGTTGAGTTTTGGGGGATACCATTTATACATAATACATTGGTGAGGAATACAACTTAAAAAAAGAATTGTGATTTCTGAATTTTTCGTTATCCTCACTTTGTTGGCAATGTATTGACTGAAGGGTTAGTTCCTAGTTGGTAGGGGTGGTGTAAACCGAAGTACCAAAAGAAAACCACTGTCTAACCCCAATTTACTTTCTCACATGCCCCTAGTTGAATTTGAACCTACGCAGGCGGAAGAAGCAGTGAGCAGTCTTATAGATCAGCAACAGCTGTAAAAGATGAATGCTGCACATTTTAAACGTGTTCGTTCCTTCAATGGATGTGTAGGAGTATATTGCATATGGCTTTAAACCTTAAATAAAGGATCCTGGAGCCAAAAGTGTGAAGATTCATACAGATTTACAGACGCACCTAAGAAATAGGCTTGAGTGGATGCAAATGACATATTATTTTAGACAAATGCCCTTATGACTTTAATTTTTTTTAAATCTTAGAAAAATTGAAATTCTATCTTCAAATTGATGAATACATTAACACTATCTCTATTGGCAGAGAGAAAACACTAGGGAAATGGTCACCTATTTATAATACTATAAAGAGATGAGTTACAAACACACTCTCAACTTCATGTCATTGCGGTGGCCAAGGTGTAGCAATCATTTCACCATCAAAATATGGTTGATTCGCTGTACATTGTATTATTTGTGGAACAATAAATTATAATTTTTTTTACTAAATTTGCAATCAGCTAAACATACATGTGAACCTTCCTCTTCCATTTAAGGCAGAGTACCTACACTACAGTGATCAGTGATTTTGATTAGACATCTTAATCAAGAACTCTGAGTACTTCAATCTCTACAGCATTACGCTGAACATGCATGAGGACCTTTGTCTTAGTTTTGAGATTCTGTACTTTTTACCTTGAGGAACAATTTTCTGAACTCTGTGGCCTGAAGCATGAAAAGTATAATCCTTAAATCGTAGGGCCACAGCGAAAATCAAAACCTGTATTTGACTGTGTTACCCTTGTGAAATAAAGATTACTATTATTATCATTATCATTATTATTATTATCATTATCATTATTATTATTATTATTATTATTATTATTATTATTATTATTATTATTATTATTATTATTATTATTATTATAATTATATTATTGTTTTTATTATGATTATTATTATTATTATCATTATTATTATTATTATTATTATTATTATTATTATTATTATTATTATTATATTATTATTATTATTATTATTATTATTATTATTATACTATTATTATTATCATTATCATTATTATCTGGATCTTGCTTTGATGTGTCTTTCTGCTCTCTTTGCCGCAGAGAGTGATAGTGGACTGAGGCAGAGGAACCGAGGGCAGCAGGAGGACGAGGACCTGGACACCGTACTACAACATCATAACAAAATACAAGAACAGCTAGCCAATGAAATGCTCGTGCTTGCTAGGAATTTAAAGGACAACGCACAATCAGCAAATAGAATAATTAAAGATGATACAAAGGTAAGCCTTCATAAATTCTTGATTCTTTTTTTTTCACCAAACTGTGCCCACAACATATCATCACCTTGCATTAAAGTGATTAAATTGAAAAACTAGAAAAAAACCCAGAATTTCTCAAAAAAGAAAAATCATAGTTGAAGGGTTGCATTGACCATTGAATTAAGATATATTTAGATGACTGAATTGAAAAAATATCCATTTACTACTAATACATTCATCTTGATTTGGGAGTAAAATGCTACTTTTGCTTGACATTAACTTAACCCATTTACATCTGGAGTGTGTGCATGTAACTGGTGCATGATATGACAGCTTTTAGCATAACTCATCATCAGAAGTTTTATTTTTAAAAAAATTTGAAGAAGAATTATTCTACCAGGTAGGAATGTCAACTTTCGGTCAAATACCTCACTAAATAATACTACCATTAAAGTCATACCTTGTGCACACTCCAGATGTGAAGGGGTTAAAGATGAACCTTTTATGTTATGATCATGAATTAGATAGCCTCAGTGTTATTGGTCTAGAAGGTGGGTTTAGGATTTTACCCTGTATCTGCCCATATAGGCATGGTGTTGTTCAATGGGAGGGTTTAATGAGATGCCACTTCTCATTCTGCGATGGCTGATATGATCTTTGTCTCCTCCTCTGCTTGCAGAAAGTCCAGGACTCGTCGGGGCTGGCGGAGAGCAACCTTGCCAAGCTGAAGGTGGAGAGCGAGCGCCTGGAGGAGCACACGCAGAAATCCTGCAACTGGTGGATCTGGATCATGCTCGCCATCGTCTGCATCACCTTCATGTGGATGATCCTATTCATGAAGATGTTCAGGAAAAAAGTTGTGGTATCGGTAGCTCCCGAATCATAGCACAAGCTCACGAGCCTGCATCACCGTCATGTGGATGATCTTATTCATGAAGATGTTCCAGAAAAAAGTTGTGATACCGCCATACCGGTAGCTCCCGAATCATAGCACAAGCTCACGAGCCTGCATCACCTTCATGTGGATGATTCTATTTATGAAGATGTTCAGGAAAAAAGTTGTGGTACCAGTAGCTCCCGAATCATAGCACAGGCTCACGCGTTGTGGTACCGGTAGCTCCCGAATCATAGCACAGGCTCACACATTGTGGTACCGGTAGCTCCCGAATCATAGCACAGGCTCATACGTTGTGGTACCGGTAGCTCCCGAATCATAGCACAGGCTCACGCGTTGTGGTACCGGTAGCTCCCGAATCATAGCACAGGCTCACGCGTTGTGGTTCCGAAAGCTCCCGAATCATAGCACAGGCTCACGCGTTGTGGTACCGGTAGCTCCCGAATCATAGCACAGGCTCACGCGTTGTGGTACCGGTAGCTCCCGAATCATAGCACAGGCTCACACGTTGTGGTACCGGTAGCTCCCGAATCATAGCACAGGCTCACGCGTTGTGGTACCGGTAGCTCCCGAATCATAGCACAGGCTCACGCGTTGTGGTTCCGAAAGCTCCCGAATCATAGCACAGGCTCACGCGTTGTGGTACCGGTAGCTCCCGAATCATAGCACAGGCTCACGCGTTGTGGTACCGGTAGCTCCCGAATCATAGCACAGGCTCACGCGTTGTGGTACCGGTAGCTCCCGAATCATAGCACAGGCTCACGCGTTGTGGTTCCGAAAGCTCCCGAATCATAGCACAGGCTCACGCGTTGTGGTACCGGTAGCTCCCGAATCATAGCACAGGCTCACGCGTTGTGGTTCCGGTAGCTCCCGAATCATAGCACAGGCTCACGCGTTGTGGTTCTGGTAGCTCCCGAATCATAGCACAGGCTCACGCGTTGTGGTACCGGTAGCTCCCGAATCATAGCACAGGCTAACGCGTTGTGGTACCGGTAGCTCCCGAATCATAGCACAGGCTCACGCGTTGTGGTACCGGTAGCTCCCGAATCATAGCACAGGCTCACGCATTGTGGTTCTGGTAGCTCCCGAATCATAGCACAGGATCATGCACCTGCATTACCCTCTTGTGGATGATCTTATTCATGAAGATGTTCAGGAAAAAAGTCGTTGTTCCGGTAGCTCCCGAATCATAGCACAGGATCACGTGCTATTCCACTGACCTTAGGAAAATGTGTATGAGAAAATCTGAGAGCAGTGTTGGAGCAAGGACATCTGGTGGGAAAAGTGCAAACTGACAAGATGTGATTTTTGTCACATCCACGTGAAAGATTTTATATTTATGATTTTTTTGAGGAGAAAAAGAAGTTCTTGCATGAAAGCAGGTTTCAGCTATCTTTGACTTCTATGAATGTCTGCTCTTGATCCAAGATAAGCATAGAATCATGTAGAAAATGGGTATGACCTGAATTTGAATACTAGTAATTTGTCATTGGTCATTGACCCACTCATGCTTTCAAATCTGTTGTCTGGTTCTTTGATTTTATTTAGATTATTAAGTCTTTTTTATTGCATATCTAATATAAACAAAAATGTCTCATCTCACTTTACATACAAACAGAATGAGAGAAAAATACAGTACAGATAAAAAGACCGTCACTGTGAATGTAGTACGAAATGAAGAAAATCATATGTATAACATAACTATTTTATTTATAACATTTTTCATTATTGGAAAAAGCTGTTATTTGAGTCTCTCCAGTTCTGCAATTACTGGACCCATCTACCTAGAAAGTGCTCATTTCAATCATTTATTTGTGCCCAATTTTTTTTCTGTGACTATATATTTTTTCAACGGTCTTGTTAATTACATGATAAATTGTGGAACCTGTTATAGACTCTCTGTCGACGTATAAACCCTGCTTGGTAGATAACAATATAAGATTGGTAATAAGAATATTTTTTTCCTGTCACAGAGACATTCGATTTTGTTGTCGATTTTGTAATTTAAAAATCTGAAACTGTTATTTTTTTATTCTTATGAAAATCATTTATCATCAATAAAATCAATATATGAAAAAGTGAAATTTTGGTCTGTTGATATTATACATCATAAAACATGTTACCACTGTTCTTCACTTTTGTGATATCTGTGAAAATATGAGGCAGTATTCATTGCCAGAACACACAAACTTACATTTCATAAATAGTGTTGTAATGGAATGGCTGTTGTGGACAAGTGTGTATTATATGCACTAATTATATAAAGTAATGTATGTATGTATGCATCCTTATTGACCAATCTTTACAGAATGAAATAATACAGTACAAACATTCGGTGACTGCATCAGTCAGTCGGTCCTCTGAATTTGTGATGTTACAAACTGCGCCCCATAGAGAGGATCAGGGTTAAGACTTTACATCATCACTGTATCTGCCATTACTGTATTAGAATGATTAAGAAGAGAAATAATCATGTCATATGCTAAATCAATTTGAAAATAAATCATTTATTGTTCAAAGTAAGCTACGTGTGGTATTCTAATTCTCATGTAATTCCATTTAAGAAGCAAGAAATATAATCCTAATGTGCTTTAATATGGCAAGGAACGATTTTAACATATTGGGTTTTAAACAAAGATTAAAAATGTTAGGTGTAAGAAATCTTGAAATCACTTTTGGTTGATAATATAAATGGGTTGTCAGTTGAATCTAGTAATCATAGTTCATAATCCTTGTTTTAAACTTTCTAAAATATCTTGAACCAGCTTCTCTCTTGATGAAGAAATGTCTTCACCCTGGGAAAGCAGGTCCCTCTAAGAAAACCGCTATTGGTATTAAGTTGGAAAAAATCTCAGACAGAATGTATTTTATAACATGTGCGTTATAGAACACAGATCTTTGCATCATAGATAATGTTGGCAATATTTGCCAATGATCATTTAATCACATTTGCCAATTAATATTCATATCAAACAAGTTGTGTTTCTTGTCTTGTCTATATATGCAATATACTTGCCTTGGCTTGACTATAATGCTGGACAATGTTGGGTGTCTAGAAAATCATTATTAGTCCAGAAAGTTTGAACGTTGCTGCAATGATTGCATTCATTTTAATACTTTAAGGTTTATCAATACTGACACAGTTACCTTAAATCTTGAGATAGCATTTTCAAGTCTGATAATACTGCCATCTATTGGGTGTTCTGGGTGAAGATCTATCTAAATAGCACAGTGATGTAGAACCTGATACTATATTATTTGATAAGTTAAAAGGTAAGTTGAGCGTCTTATACCTTTAAATAACCACTGGGGTCCCATTTACTACAGTTCAGTTTCCTTAACCCATTGCTACCCATCTGTACCAACATTTCCATCAACGCTAAACATAAACTACAAAACTAAATTCACTCGTTCACATGCACTGTGAAATTAACCTTATTAATGTTTGAAAATATAAGTAATTTACAAAAACAATGTATTAATAAATAAATAACAAATGTACGTAAATGAATTGATATTCCTGATTCAGTCGAATTATGATCATTCACATTTTGTCTATATACAGTCAAACTTGCCTCAACGACCACTTCTCTTAAACGACCACTTGCCTTGAACGACCGTTTCAAATCCCCCCAAGGCTATTCCCTATATATTTACCTTGATTAAGCGACCACTTGCTTGACGCGACCAACGACCATGAAATCTTATCCCTAAGAGTAAATTTTCCTTTATTCAACGGCCACTTGAATGCTTAGATGCCTTGTATATTGGAAAAATAATGAAATAATCGGTAAGAATTTGAAAGTATATCATTTCGGAGGGTCCTCAATTAATGATATAGTTCAACTTTTATTTTTCTGACTTATTTATTCTTAGAATATTAATGAAGAAATTTCAACAAACGCAGCTAAACATAGCAACCTCAATAATTCCAGGTCATTGTTGGAAATTCTTTGGTTTTTCATAACCTCGTTCAGACCCCCAACCCCTTCTTAAGAGACCACCTCTTTAAAAGACCCCTCGGGGTGGGGCACTTGGGTATTTAGGGGGGTGCATACGTTCGTTATCAAAATTAAAAAATACCCCTAAAGCACTGATTTCTGGCCAAAAAAGCACCCTTATTTTAATAAAACGCTGATTTTTTCCACTAAATAAACACCCCTTCTTTTATCAAAACACTGACATTGGATGAACGGGAACACGTATTTTAACTTAAGATTTCATAATCCTCTGCTTGTTTAGCGGCAGCAAGTGGCGGCAGCAAACTCGGAAGCCCTGAGTCACTTCGGGAGTCACTCGGCGTCAGAGCCGCGTATATTTCGTGGATTGTAAGGGGATTTTGACCCCCATACATAAAAGTACCCTTCTTTTACAAAATCGCGGACATGCGGAGGTCTTAAAAAAAAGACCCCTTCTTCCGCGAAATACGTAACGAAGGTGCGGCCCCACTCTGTACCTGAGTGCCCCCCCCCCCCCCGGGACTCAGTGTGACCATCCTTGGTGCCATCTATCACCATCCACAGGAACTGACCCATAGACATTAAGCAAATGATAGAGACCAGAACAGAGAAAAGCATAATTTCATGAAATAATAGAAGAGGAGCTAGTAGTCGACATACCAGAGTGCGTGCCCACTCTTTTCGAATATTTAAAACTGAAAAACAAATATTTCATATAGAATTTTGTATATACAGGCGAACTTGGATATGACAGACTCATTGGTCCGTCATATGCAAAATCTGTCATATACATATGACACATACTTGGTAAGCATGGGACTGGAACCAGGCATGTCGTCCGTCATAGACAAAAGTCCGTCGTACAGTGGTCCGTCTTATCCAAGTTCGCCTGTATTTTGAAAATGGCCTTAATTGTATATGCCTCTATGGCATGATACCTCGCGTATGCCCAAAGAGGTGAATCACCCTAATATTCGGAGACATGTTTCATTGCCTGTGGTATATTACAAGGTCTCCTGAAGAAATAGAGAGATATCTACAGGAGGAAATTGCAAATGGGAAGCTGAACAGGTGCCTGTGTGCTGATCAGGAATCTGCCAACCCCCCCCCCCCCCCCCCCCCCTCAGACTCAGAGGACACTAGCTCCGTTGTCAGGGGGAGTTCGTTGACAATGAAGGCATCGTTTAGGCATAAATGCCCAGGCTTTTCCTATATATTTCACGTTTGACAAAATTCAACTAGAATTTTTTGACATTTAGAATTTTAACGAGCTTACTAAGCTAAGTTAAGCCTTAGTGTGAAAATCATGCATTTTCTTGTACATTTTTGGTATCGTCTATTTTTGGTATCATTTATAAGCTGTGACTTGCACGACGTCCTCAAATGTGAGGTAGGATAGTACAAGTGTGACAGCATGCAGAAACTCAACTTCCAAATTGCATAAAATGAAATGAATCAGATATCGGACAGCAACAAATCGGACTTCCAAATCGAAGAAAATAAAAAATACTCTTGCAAACAGCAGAAAATCGATACTTTCAAACAGTAGAAAAAAACGTACTACCCACATGAAATAACTTCATGTCTCTGCTTCGACACAGCTATTATTGTATTAAGTTTGTAACCAACGCAGGTTTAACACACAGCTTTATCTAAGAAGGGCAAAGCATGGGTACGGGCTCTGTTATGTAGACTAGCTCCTCTTCTATGATTTCATGAAATTATACTTTTCTCTGTTGTGGTCTCTATTACTAGTATTTGCTTAATGACTATGTGTTAGTTCCTGTGGATGGTGATAGATGGCACCAAGGATGGTCACACTGAGTCAGACGGAATAAATGGGAAAAAATCTCACTGTGGACCAGCAACTGGTGAGCAATTTATGAACTAAATCAGGGTAGACACAGTTAAGAGCTGGTGAAGCTTTCATGTAATTACACAGAGCTAAAAGAATTATTGTGACCTCAACGGGGCGGTCCGTGAGGAGCGGGGCAAGCTGCAGGGGACTGTTTCCTACCAAAGATTATTATTTTCAAAAAGACCGTGACGGAAAACACACACTGCACTTACGCAATGATTTTGAATTTTTAAAGGACCTCCCCCAATTTGTTTATACGCACAATGTTTTTTTGCGTTTTTACCCCACCCACAATGATCTTTCGAAATTGCCCCACCTACAATAAATTTAAATCTTTAAAGGACACCCACCACTTTTAGGTAGCCCCACACACATCTTAAATGTAATTGTCATTTGCTTGATTACTTCTGGCCAAGATTGTGGACACTGCTTATGTGTTTGAAGTTGGAGATTTGGCAAGAATTTTTTGTCCAAATAATAAGCCACTGATCTGAAACACGAGAAAGAGCGTCGGGGTTGTTTGGGGCCCGTCCAAAAAGTCTCAGCCTGCAGCTTCATCTTTAGGACTTCTCATCTCTTGTTTTCTTAAATAAGAGGCCCCATGGCATGTGTTCCCCGTAAACAAATCAACAGAAACTGAGTAGCTCACAATGATCTTTATTTAAAACAATCAACATTCCAGAATGAATTACAAACTCCTGGTGAATACCATGCATTGTACAGGATGGCCAATTGATTGCCACTGATAATTCTTGGATCCTTTCAGTATTAATACTAGTTTATGGGCTTTAATAAGTACTGTTGTCACCGTTGAATGCAAGGTACCCCCCCCCCCTTACACACATTGTTTATTATTTTCCTACAACACCCCCCCCCCCCCCCCCTCCACGACTGATCGGCATTTTCATACAAATCCCCCACCAATGATTATTTCTTTGGTCTGGACCGCCCGACAAAGTTTATTTTAGGTGTATAATAGTAGTAGTAGTAGTAGTAGTAGTAGTAGTAGTAGTAGTAGTAGTAGTAGTAGTAGTAGTAGTAGTGGTAATAGTAGTAGTAGTAGTAGTAGTAGTAGTAGTAGTAGTAGTAGTAGTAGTAGTAGTAGTGGTGGTAATAGTAGTAGTAGTAGTAGTAGTAGTAGTAGTAGTAGTAGTAGTAGTAGTAGTAGTAGTAGTAGTGGTAATAGTAGTAGTAGTAGTAGTAGTAGTAGTAGTAGTAGTAGTAGTAGTAGTAGCAGCAGCAGCAGCAGCAGCAGTAGTAGTAGTTGTTGTTGTAGTAGTAATGATGAATACGCATTTCGCTCTGTACGCGCTTCGATGGAGAAGGCCTGATGACCGAGTGGTTCAAGGCGTTGCCACTGATTTCATTTCATTTTGTAGTAGTAGTAGTAGTAGTAGTAGTAGTAGTAGTAGTAGTAGTAGTAGTAGTAGTAGTAGTAGTAGTAGTAGTAGTAATAGTAGTGGTGGTGTCTGGTATACAATATCATACTATTACGTCAAGAACAAAATATAACGCAATACAAAATGATAGCAAATGATTACATCAGAAGCACACACTTAAGCACTTAACAAGTGTACAATTACCTAATAGTAATAGGACTAGCCTAACATCCTGGACCTAAGCCCGCCGAAGGACGACGACAAACAACACTTTACTTAAACTAATAAACGAACAATGGTATTAATCAGCAACAATTAACCAATGTTAAAATATGGTGCATTTCGTCTCGAGATTTAGTCACGTCGCTTGCCAGGAAAGCAATTTTAAGTAGCTAACCTCACAGTTCCATCTGATGAAATCGGTCAAACACCTATTAAACTCCTTCTCTCATATTAACACATTAATGTGACGAGGTTAGGCGTGAAAGTGATTTGGGGTTAGGCGATGGTTTTCGCCGGGTACTCCGGTTAGGTTACTAGAGGCGGTGGTTTTTGCCGAGTACTTCGATTTTCTCCATTAAGTACAACTAGCTAGTCACGCATTAGGCTAAATATGGCCAGAGAAATACTGTCTACTCCTCTCAGATATGGCAGAAAAGTGACGATAATCCAAATTTCGAGGGAAATATTATTATTATTATTATTATTATTATCATTATTATTACTATTATCATTATTGTTGTTGTTGTTGTTTTTAATATTATTTCATCAGCAGTACATACAGCCTTACAAGTAGTTTAAATCTTATTAATAACTATTCTCTCGGGGCACAAGTTTATCCTCTTGCGTGCAGTCATATAATCACCTTGCAATCAGCAATGCATTTGCAAATGTTATTTTGAAAACACCATCAGCGCATGCGTGCCAGGTCTTGTTTGTATCTCCATGACTACAGTAAACTTGGTCTGAATGGCCATGTACCACGCTCGGTTAGGTCCCTAAGATGTAGTTGACCTATATATAAACACTAGGCCCAGCTTTTAATTTCTGACTTTAAGTGGCTTAAGAGCCTCGAACTGACGAAGTCGAGCAATGGTGGATGGTCCACGTCCAAAATAAGATGACAGCTACACAGCTTTTAGGAAGATTTATACTCCCATGTACTTAGGGTATGTAGTAATCAATGTCGACATCTCTGTCAAGTAAGGAAGTCCTGTCAACGGGACAAGTAGACAGCCTCTCAGGCTAGACAAATGTTGGAGAGACAAATGTTGCGCAATGTTTCTGCCCGCTTTCATAACCTATAGTATTGATGTTTGGTATAGACTCATTTGATTGACAGGTGTCGTCTAGATGTTCAGTACGGCACTTTTGATCATAACTTCGAAACTATGTTTAAACTCACAAAACATTTGAAACGAGTGGTGTTTCACAAAGACGTTTTGACCAGACAAATATCATCAAAATTAACTCTCTTGGCAGATGCAGGGATGAAATGGTTGAATAACAACATATGCAGCTGCAACATTTCATAGTAGTCTTAAATAGTCCACGTTTTGTCTGTTGGATAGTATTAAAGATAGTCAGCATACTTACTCTTGCATTGGCTTGGTAAGATTGACCACTAAGCTGCAAGTGTAAACCAGAGATTGTCGTCTAAATAACACTACTTAAAAGCTGTAAGATGTGTATTTATGTATGTATGTATGTGTGTGTGTGTGTGTATGTACGTACGTACTTGTTTATGTATCTAGGTATATGCCTCTCGGTTGTGTGTATGTTTGTATTTGTGTATGTGTGACTTCTGACACCCACGTCACATAATCATGATTTCAGATTAATGAAAGCTAGATTCAAGGCGTAATCACAAGCATAGATATTACAATACGAGTTATGAGGGCGTCTAGACCAAAGAAATACTCATTGCTGAGTAGGGGGCTGTTTGTAGGTAAATGGTATACAGTGGGGGTACCTTGTATCCGACGATGGCAAGAGAGTGGAGAGATTCACCGCGGCCACCTTTGTGTACATATTATATGTACAGCCCTTATTATATAGTATTATACTATTAAACGCCGGGAAAATAGAACCCACAGCCCTGATGATACCCCTCTGAAAGCAAGCTAATGACAATTACATTCAATGATAGGATGTATATGGTGCTACCTAAAATTAATGGGGGTCCATTAGAAATTCAAAATCATTGTAGGTGGGGTAATTATGAAAAAAGTATTGTAGGTGGGGTTAAAAGAACAAAAATATATATATGGGAGATCAATATTAAAAAGACATATATATATACGTGTATATATATATATATATATATATATATATATATATATATATATATATATATATATATATATATATATATATATATATATATATATATATATATATATATATATATATATATATATATATATATATATATATATATATATATATATATATATATATATATATATATATATATATATATATATATATATATATATATATATATATATATATATATATATATATATATATATATATATATATATATATATATATATATATATATATATATATATATATATATATATATATATATATATATATATATATATATATATATAGATAGATAGATAGATAGATAGATAGATAGATAGATATAGATATATATATATATATATATATATATATATATATATATATATATATATATATATATATATATATATATATATATATATATATATATATATATATATATATATATATATATATATATATATATACACACGTATATATATATATATATATATATATATATATATATATATATATATATATATATATATATATATATATATATATATATATATATATATATATATATATATATATATATATATATATATATATATATATAATGGGGAGGATACACTTTGTCTGTGTATTATCAGTTACGAATCTTCTTATATTGCCTGATTGGTTTCCAACCTCTATATAAACAGAGGGTATATGTGATGTATACAGAGCTTCCGTTTATAATCATGAGCAGTTTGAAACATGACGGTTTTATGAGGAATAAGTCATAGGTGAGGATTTCCGTGCCAACAATATTGCCACTTATGAGCCACATTCTTCTTCTTGGCACTCCTTTATCAAATTAAATTGAACCGACCCTACCACCCCCCCGTCCCCGTCCCCCCAACATCATTAACCAAATTGCCGGTCTTGCCCACTCTTTGTTTCTACGGTTGTCCATCTTAAGTTCTTTGCGCACTTATTTATTTTCATCAGCTGCTTAATTTAGTATACTTGTAGTAGGTAAACTGGTGTTCGAGGTACATGTCCTTAAATTACATAATTGCTAATTTTTTCTTCGGCGAATCGTGCATTTCGTATTATATTTCCGGTTTACCTACTGAGTCATCGAAATGCGTTTATAATCGTATAACTCACGCTTGAGGTATTTAGATTACCTAATTGCTCAATTCTTGCTATTTATCGTGTATTCTGTATTCAATTTCAGGCACATCATAGTTATGTTAACGCCACACATGAAGCCAAAATACTAAGTTTGAAAAAGATATACCTGATCCTACAAACAAATAGAGATTGAAGACCTTTCCAGGGTTATTTTCTAAGGAAACGAATGCAATTGATACATGCATGAGTCCATATCTATCAAATTCGAGAATACTGTATAACTGGTTAATTTGGCGTGTTTTTTAATTTTGCGTTTTTTGGCGAATGCCCATCAACGCCAAATTAAAGATCGCATAAAAATATGTCTAAATAAAGATGGCGTTGTTCTGACTGCTCCAGACGCCAAAATAAATACAGGGAAAATACTTTTTGAAAAAAAACGCCAACTTAAGTACACGCCAAATTAACGAGTTATACAGTACTTGTGCGAGGAAATCCTGCCTACCCGCATTTCCTCCTTTAGGATTAATGATGGGCAGCGATGTCGTATAAACATCAGTACGAACAATGCAATATTTTATATTTCTCATTTCTTTGGCATTTTTATTATCTTTTTTCTTCTAGGTATCAACTGGAGCCACGATGGCCACTAGAAGGGAATGCGTGAAGTCGTCGCCGGTCTCAGTACTGATTCTGTGCGGAGTCATCATCTTCACTGCTGGGATAGGCGCGAGCATTCAGGGAGAGCTCTTCAAGAGGGACAGCTCCCACGATGTCGGGGACAGGGTGTGGTCAAGCGGCGTGGCCATGATCGTCTCCGGGATGATCTTCATCCTGTGCGGATTGTTCTTTTGGTTCTTGTGTTACGAGAATAACAAGGTGGGTACGCAGAGGACGGGAGACGCGCGGCTAGTAGAGCAAAGACGAGGCGTACACCGAGGCGAGATCGTACTTGCGTCCACGATTCCAGCACGAGTGCCTCAGCCACCACCCTACACTGAAAGGTAGGACGAGTGAACTTGTTGTCCTGTGTGGATACATAACCTATGTAGGACTGTGGAAATGCCCATTCATTTTAATACGTTCTCATGCCATGTTTACCATGGAGAAAAGGTTGGAAAGAAATTACATAGAATGACGAATGTGTGATATTTTGCATATATATATATATATATATATATATATATATATATATATATATATATATATATATATATATATATATATATATATATATATATATATATCAAAATATTTATTTTTATTATATCTTTCAATATCTCTATATTCTAAATTCAGATTTTATGTTTTAAGATTAGACTCAAATAACGTGACCCGCTGAATATCATCTTACGTTTAATATGGCTTTTATATTTACAGATTTCCAAGTGCCTCCTCACCTCCAAGTTATGGTCTTTTATACGACCAAGTGCCAATGTCCCGTCGGGCTGAGTGCGCATGCCCAGCCAGTCCTCCGCCCCCTTACTGTGAAGATGAAGAACGTCGCCCCATGACGTTAGACGTCACTGCCTTGACGTCAACCCATCATCCACTGGGACCGACTATCCCAGAGGAGAGCCAAAACTCAACACCTTGCAACAGACAAGACCAACGTCAGACACAAATTCCATCATGATATATGCCTCCGTACATATATATGTAACCAGCCTCCAAGTTCTACAATGAAATTGATTATTATCAAGTCATTGGGACCTGTGTACATTGAACATCCGCCGGGAATTAAAATATACTCAATTTTTTCATGTATTTATCGTTTGGAGGTTCCATACATTTAGGGAAAAATGGAGACAAAAGTAGAGTCAGATGCATAACAAATATAACTCATGTATTTGATACAAACAAAATTAAGAGCACCACATGAGACTAATTCAAGAATTATGATTATCAAAATAGTTATGCCTTTTTTGATTTCATACACAATTAGTTATCATTATTGAATTCTTTTATCATTGGGCTACTTCAAAATGCATTTTATGGTTTTATTGTTTATCATTTCTAATACACAATTGAACAACTGTATAAAACTCGCAACATTATTGAAGTTGGTTTTATTCATATTCACATAATTGCCCGCATGATATTTGAATTCCCTATCAGTCATTACTAATTAAATCTAACCCTAGGGGAGAAAAGTATTGTACGAAATGTTCTGTGTTGATATACAGCATTGCCACCACAAGGAAAACTTTCAGCAAGTTAATTTACACAAGTTAATTTACAGCAGTAGCATGATGAGCAGTCAAGTTGATCCTCAAAACATATTCTATCTAGTTTGAAATCCATTGCAAGTTCATGACGAGTGTTAATGTATACAGGCTGAAAGGCTTCATTTGGGTAAGAATTTGATGTGAAATGTTTATGGCAGACAGGTGTTCAATGACGTATGTTATGTTGATATGTATTATAATGGGAGATATATCAGGTGTTTAAACACGTGTTTAATGTACATAGGTGTTAATTGTAAGGATGTGTTCAATGCTGGTACATTCCACTGTATATATATGAATATGAATGCCTATTCTAACTGTGCTTGTCTTCCGCGGAAAAAAGAAGGTTATGTGTCAATCGTCATAATCTACTTTACACACACATATATATATATATATATATATATATATATATATATATATATATATATATATATATATATATATATATATATATATATATATATATATATATATCACTGACTACTTTTAAGCTATCTCATACCACTGCCTGGTCTCGAAGACCACCCGGGTCATGTGAGGAAGTTGCCAGTGACTTGGGCTTAGGCTGTGGTTTTCGCTGGGTACTCCGGTTTCCTCCACCATTTACAACTGGCTATTCACGACTTAGCCGCAATATGGCAGAATTGTGACGAAAAACAAAAGTCGATTCCATTAGCACTTAAGTTTTGTGCCACGTTCTGTGTATGGATAAAATGTGTATATATATGCTATTAGATTTTACTATATAGATATTTTAAGGAGATGATTGAAATGGATGGTTTTCAACCACACATACTGGGCTTCCACTTAATGTAACAGCAAAATAACTATATTCTGAGATGGAAAAGGTGTTTTAACACATTAACGTGTTTTGGACGTGTGTCATGTTGCACTAGGCCAATACAAATGGTCTTTACCAAGAGCGTGTATTCTTTAGCATGTTTACGTTCATTTTGCAAACCAAATAAAGCGGTTAGTGTGTCATGTTGTCTTATACAGATCGTGTCATCTTTGCATCAATAGAAGTTCATGACCTTTTGTCAACGGAGTAAATGATTGGTTATCATTATGGAAGAAGTTTGTTGCATTGATATGCATTTCTCGTTGAAGTGCAAACAGGCCTACCTCGTCCAATTCAGGGATCATTATGATAAATGGTAATAGCTCATGTTAGAGTTCGTAGATTCGTATTCTATGGTCTAATTTTGATGTCTGTACATATTTGAGAAATGGCTGACTATTTTAAAACGCTGGATAGTTAGTTCAAAAATACCAATGAACGGTTTGACACGTGGATTACTCTATCATTAATCCTTGGAATAGCATTAAACCAATAGAATATCTGTAATAACATTTCAATTGTACCTTAATTTTGATTCTGGATACATTGACCCTATTCATGTATGCATGTACGTACATGTATGTACATCAGCATTTGCTGAGAAACAAGCTGAAAAGCTTTTCAACGCATTCATAATTGCCGTGTATGCTGTCTTGTTACATTCCCTTTACTTGTTACCGTTTGGTTACTTTGGTTCTACATTTATGTAAATTAAATGCCGTTTTGTTTTTCTTCTTACGTGTGTGTCTGTTTTTAATTTAGAGCGGGGTGTATACTGGGATGTACCTTTTCGGTATAACTGAAACGGTTTTATTACATCCATGGTAATCATCTTCAGACAGGCCCTCTGAATTTAGATTATTTTGCTCTTGTTTATATATTTTGGCCAAGGTTTTGGACTGTAGAATCTGCTACATATTGCTACACATTGCAGGTATACCTGAAACGGTTTTAAATTATATGATTTTGCTCTTGTTTCCATTATCATTTTGCCAAGTATTTCGACTGTAAAAATTGCTACAAATTGCAAAGTGGTAATGATTTACCTTTTCGTTGCAATAGCATAAAACTCAATCATTAAATGCCAATCATCGCCATATCCTTAGTCATGGCTGAACTAATGACAGTGCGCAGCTTTCATTACATTTTAGCGCAAGGAAAATGTGTTTTAAATAGTATGTGGGGATATGTAGTTGAAGAAAATGTTGAAGGGTTATGAACGTGTCGATCGGCATAGCAAAGCTTGCCCAATACCATTGGTACTATCTGTTTTAAAGGTAAAGGTATTCGGTTTATAGTATTTGTATACACCGAAGTGCTCACACGACCTTCCTCCCCTAGCAGGCCTGTACACACAGAAACCATTTCAATCCCCCGAGTGATATTCCAGAGCAGCTGGCAGCATATAGCGCACAAGCTCTAAGCAATGCGTTATTATTGCTAGGTACCCATTTTGCAGCTGGGTAGACTGAGGCAATATGGAATAAACTGTCTTGCCAAAGGACAGACCAAAGACTGTATCCAAAGACAGGCCGGGAGTTGAACCAGCGACCTACTAATTACTAGTCCGAAACCTACAATTTATAATGTTCCAGAATACTAATTACTAGTATGTACATGTGGTATCACTTTAAGAGGTATCGTTTGTAAAACATTCAGAGGATATAATGTTTGTGGAAACTGCTAATGGGAAAAAAAACAACCACATCCCTTGGAATATTGTAGAACTACTTTATTGTAATTATTTTTCAAGAGAATCATTGCATCAGTGTATCTTCCTTATTCAAGCGAAGGCAAAACGTGTTTCCCTTCAAGCTGACAAGTATACATGTATCGTGGTTATGAAAGTGCAGACTTTGCAAATATGTTGTGATACCTTAACTTTGATATGCTGATAACGTTAACTGTTAAGATCCTATACACATATTCATGTGAGAATTGGTAGGACAATCCACGTGAATTCAATTCGTCATTCGAATACAACCAAACTAGTCTAGGTTCAGGGTACATGTAGGATAAGTCTTTTCCAAAATAAGGTGGAGGTTATATACATGCACTGCCATATTCTAAATGGTTGACCATTTCGAAGTTGCTGTCACGGCATATAGAGGTATTCGGTTTATAGTCTTGTATCCACCGAAATGTTCACACGACCTTCTCCTCCCCCAGCAGGCCTGTACACACGGAAACCATTTTAATCCCCCGAGGGATATTTCAGAGCATATATAGGGGATGGGGAGTGATGTCGTCTAGCCAATTCATGACTGACATATCTGGTATTCCAATGGATACGAGCTAATTACACTCAGCTTTACTGTCATATCTAGAGGTAGACCCTCATCCACACAAAATGCCGATCGTGTGTCCTTCAACCTTCTCAGTGCCTCGGGCTGTATTCCTAAGGGCCGTTCCATTTAAAAGTGTGGTGGGGGGGGGGGGGGGGGGGGGGGGAGGAACGGAAGATATTTAAAAATTCGACAGCCCCCCCTGCCAGAAATCAAATGTAATCTAATGGGAAAAATTAATTCAGAATTCGGCCCCTCCCCCCTTCAAAAAAACCTTCCGTTCCCACACGTTTAAATGGAACAGCCCTAACAGACTCACGGCAATACCGTTATCATATTGCAGGGTTTGCATACCCACATCTATACAAAGACAGGTACATAAACCACCACCTACGCTTATACTATGAAAATACTCTCATCTAGACGATAAAAGTTAAAAGCAAAAATGACCTAACTAATATGAATATTCACACATCCACATCCATACCTTTATTGAACTAAAATAATTAAAAAGCAAAGATTTGCGTTGTACATATTACTTTTTCCATAATGTGGTTGTGTCCCTCGAGCAATCAAACTATACATAATTGATGTACCCACCATGACTACATCAATATGTAACAAAGCAGTGCGCGCATGCGTCGTAAATGATAGGAACAAAAGGCAAAAGGCATAGCAACCCTCTCAGACAATCATTGCTTACCACGCATAGATTGCTTATATTCATTGTGGCAGGTTCAGTATGTACGGTTAACCATTTTACACTAGTTAGGCCTCATCATGTGAAACATCGTGAAAATGATGCAGAGCAATATTTTGAGATTATCACACTGGAATCCTCTTCAAATACGTTTCCAAATACATATCTAAGCTTAAAGGTGCCAGACCATTGTGAATCGAGACGAGGAACTTTATAATTAATCAATGTTTTGTTGTGTGTGAACGAAGATTAAGTTCATCATTTTCCGAGACAAGGGCACCAGTGTGAACATGAAAATTATTGACTTGTTTCCCTTATGAACGAGTTTATGAAAGTATACTGCATAATCGTCTCAATTCTTAAATAACTTTAAAGCGAAATTTGAAAAACTCGAGGAAACGACATTAATGAGCGAAATGATACTGCAAATTAAGGAAATACTAACTAAATACACTCCGAGAAATCTCCACGGTTTAAGTAATAACATAAACTATGAATTAATGGCAAAAAAATGGGTCAATATCATCGAAAAAATACACTTTTGGCGCAACAAAGACCTTTCGTAAATGAAGGATCTGGAGCTCAATTGTCCTTGACATACTTTCGCAGCATATCTTGATTCATATAGGTCAAAAGGTAACGACTTTATATAAAAAAGAAAATTCTTTTAATGGACGGTTTGGGGTAAAAATTAGTCTCTAGCCGTATCTTTTCTATAATGATCTCACATGGTGTTGAGAACTACGTCCTTTATTTGCGCATACCACTTTAGTATCCTACCACTTATGGTTAATAGTCTACACTTTAAAACAAAGGCATTTTACAAGTACCTATCAAGTTTTATCCTGAGAGTGCGTCGCATACCCATTTACACATGCGCATGTTAACAGGTTAATTGTGGATAAGCATGTTCATTCTAGCATATTGCTCAATGTATACATTGTTTCCAATATCGCCCTTGGCAACAAAATAATGCATCATGCATGAATAAACTACCGATCATGCCACTTCCATTCCTCGCCATAAAAAATACGGAATTCGCCTTGGACACATCGATGACAATAAGAGACGACTAAAGGTAGGTAAACATCATTATTTCTAGTACGTATTACAGCACATTCTAAATCGCTGACTTTGGCGGATTTCCGAACCAGGAGCCGACTTACACACGTATATTTGCCAAGAATATTGTAGGAGATTTGTCCTATCGATCCCCCACCAGCACTGATCATGCGAGGCAGACCCGGCATTGCATGTCTTGGTATACCGCATACCTGCCTACCTACATGTACCTACCTGCTTGCTACTGAGCTGTCAAGGCACCTGTCTTGACATTGAAATTGCATGGAACTTTATACCTATCTGGGATTAATGTGGACACACCTTTCTACGTGAATACACCTATGGGTAGAAAACCTTTTTATTTTCGGTTGAGTAGGTGCTAATCCACAACTGGATTGAATCATCTTACGAGCTATTTAGTAATTATATGCGTCTACGTGTAATACGTCCATAGATTCATACCCTTGGATGATGATCAGTTTTGTACACTTAGGTGTTCATATCATGTTCATTTTATTATATTTTGCTGTTCATAGAATTGCATTGAAAACCTTGCTATATGGTGTGGTGGGCAATCGCTGACGTCATCACAGGAATGAGAAATAAATGTGAAAAATATCCAAAGTAGTTTGCTACGATTGTGACCTTAATTGCCAAGAAAATGAAATTTCCATACATGAAAATGGAAATTTTGCCCAACAATTTTCATGGGTGAAAATTCCATGCATACAGCCCGATCACCTATGAAAATTCCTACGGGAGAAGGGTTTGGCCCATCCCATTATTGAGTCCAAAGCAATAATGTATGAATCTTATATTAGAGCAGATACTTACTTACTACCAAATATATTTATATTTGATCCATAGAGGGTGTGAAGGTAATAATCTTAAAATCTCGCACAACTAAGGTGAATTCATACCCATATCATGTTTATAGGTGTGTAAACATAAAAACAGGAGTCGTTGTAAACCCACCAACACCATTTTGTAATATAGGTGGAGATGAAAATAACACCTGCAGGAAAATAACTGTATGAGCCCTGTTTAGACAACAAAGAATAAACATGTCAATAACTGGACTGCCGTGGCAGTTTTATTGTAGATGTATGTTTTATTTACCTTACATCGTGCTTGATATTAGTATGTATTAAGGGTTATGCACCACAAGAATGAATACTCGTCCCTCTCCCCGAAATAAATGTTAACCCCATATTATCAGGTTACATCTAACCCTAGGCAGGAAAACATTCTCCAACTACACAAAAGTAATGGTTTACCTGTACTGCCATTAAAGTTGGAAATATTAACCCGGTACACAAATGTCAGGGTTAGAATTTACCCATATAAGGTGCAGCTCCCAAATAGGATAAATGTTTACATGTAATCATTACAGTGTAGGCTAAAACACGGATTGCCACAGTGGCATCCATCTAACACAGTTTAAATTTGGTTTCGTCGGTTCCAGTTGTCCGTATTGGTTTATTCATCACTTTACTCCTCCTCCTCCGATGAGGAATCTCTAATACATGGTTTAAATACATTTCAAATTTATACCAATAATGTATTTCAATACATGTATATAATATATATATATATATATATATATATATATATATATATATATATATATATATATATATATATATATATATATATATATATATATATATATATATGTATCATAACGAGAGCATAAGGACTACGACGAAAAATATTCGGTGCATTATCAGCTTATTACCAGACTTTTTGCTTAAAATCAGGTTACCAAATGTGCCACAAGTGTACCAAAAACAGGTCACATATATAGGAAACCATCTATATTTCATGCTGTACTTAACAACTACCAGGAAAACAATGTAGAGGTGATATTGATTGGTAGGTAGGTAAACAAGTTAATATCTGTGTTATTCTGGTCCCGGAATAGTCGATATTATGCACTACAAGATCTACAGGTTCCCGCAGAATGTGTTTTGAACCTTGGTAATACTTCATTAGATAGCTCTCTCTCTCTCTCTCTCTCTCTCTCTCTCTCTCTCTCTCTCTCTCTCTCTCTCTCTCTCTCTCTCTCTATATATATATATATATATACATGTATATACATACATGTATATATTTATTTATATGTACTATATATATATATATATATATATATATATATATATATATATATATATATATAAATATATATACCCACACACACATATATATATATATATATATATATAGTATATATATATATATATATTATATATATATATATATATATATATAATATATATATATATAGTATATATATATATATATATATATACATATATATATATATATATATATATATATATATATATATATATATATATATATATATATATATATATATATATATATATATATATATATATATATATATATATATGAACTGTTGGCAATGATTGGCATTGCTAAAGCAGCTGTATGATGTGGTTTATGTCGCGCACTTTTTTAGTAGGTTTATTGCTCCTTTTAGGCTGTCAAGTTGACGGATTTAGTAGATCATGACGATTCCCATCCAATAAATATTATGCCATCTATAAGTCTAACTAATAAACCTATGCAAACAACATTGCTGGTGTTCATTCTAGACGTGGGCTTCCACACGGAATTAAATACCAAAATGAGATGGATCTTGCGAAGGAATATATCACGTCCTTTTCAACTTAAACTGACTTGGAATCAATGTATTTTTAAAATAGTTTGGTCGGATTCTTTTCTTATTAAATCCCCGCGTATGGACCTGTTTGATGCAACGATGCTCTACTTGCCTTAGTCAAAGATGAGATAATCGGCAATACTTGAACCGTACAGGTCCATCCAATCATGCATCACAGTTTCCTTGCAAGCATACTTGGAACAGGCATAAAACGGTTCCCACAATTGCACTTACAATCTCCCGAAATCAAATAAAAGGTTTCACTTAAATATAGTTAAGTTAAACTTACAGGTAATTAGAATCTATTTGTCTACGAAGCACTTTAATTATCAGTAAAATGTTGCTTCCAGCATAATATATATGTTACAGTAAGAGTGTCAAACCAAGGATTTAGTCAAATCACTAAAACTTTCAGGGAATCTGTCAAATTCCTGTTTCACTCAAGGATTCGGTCCCTAAATGTCTACGGATATGACTAAACCCCTAAAAATAGG
>OZ012692.1:5222505-5271956 GCA_963942565.1 Maea johnstoni | reverse complement strand
AATACGATCGATCGCAATTTCTCTTTTTAATTATGGAGTGGCATTTCCAATATATTGTTGGAATAAGTTCAAATATATGAATTATTTAGAGCATTGATATTTATATTGTTTACGTGTTCGTCGATGCTAAACCCTGCCGAGTGGAGCAGCTTCCTAGGGGGGGAGCTGTCCGATATATTGAGCACCAAATGGGGTTTGAAACCCAGTTAGAAACAAATGAAACAGTTGATTTACTAGGAACTTAGCGGTTTATTAGTCACACTCATCTCCAGGCTACTTGAATGCCACGAATGGCAAAAAAGTCAATGGTAGAAATTATTGTGTAATGTCACAATTTCCTGTCTCAAATTATGTACCTGTTAAGCTATGTCTTTTTAAGGGTGTGGCGGGTCAAATTTTTGACCTGGGTTTAATTCATTGCTGCAGGTCTCATCCACAGTAAAACCTTGAAAGAGTAGACTATTCTGTAGTAATCAAAAAAGGAAACCATTGGAAAACTGTTAGTGTCCTTATAACCTTTAGTGGCACTGTTTAGTTGCCTTATACAATTTAGGCGGTGGCGTAAAGTGTAACAATCGCGCATTATAGTCTGCCAAAATGGTGTATATATGGAAATAAAGATGGCAGAAAGTAATTAAGATGGATTAAGGTTGGTATGTTGCACATTCCTATGAGAAATCATTGCCGTTACAGGTCTGGCGAAAATCTCCATTGCTATATAGTCTGTCGGCCTCGAGTTTGGCAACCGTCACCTTAAACAAAATTTATCATCAGCTAACCCTGATGATAAATTTGTTACCCTCTTTGTAAAAATGGGATACAGCCTGGTGTCTGCGTTCGGCCAGCCATATCATACTCGTCCACCGGCCCTATGTGGTATGGCTGGCTTCTCGCAGACACCAGGCTGTATCCCTTTTTTTTTTTTACAAAGAGAATAACTAATGATACATATGTGTGTTTGTGTATATATAAATATATATTATATATATATTTATATATATATATATATATATATATATATATATAATATATATATATATATATATATATATATATATATATATATATATATATATATATATATATATATATATATATATATATATTATAAGAGAGGAGGCCCAATCCTTTGCAACGCATGATCTCCGTTGCCGCGCCTGTTTGCCTAATTCTGAGTTGGCATTTTGATGGACGAGTGTATCTAGATGGTTCTTAACGTAAACTAATTAAAAAAAATTAAACAAAAAGGTGCTTTTGATGCTGATTTCTTATCCTCAAGCACGGCCGGGTGTGGTTTGACCACCCGGCGATATATAGAACAACCGATATCAAACTTCTGCTTCCACAATGGGGTTGCACTGCACGGACTTTGTTGGTTGTCCGGTGGCAGGAGCACGCACACTGTAGTAGCGTAGCTTACCCGGGTATTCAAAGGGAACCTGGGCATGCACCGAAAGGGTTTAGGCGGCATGAACACAATGGACAATGCCTGCATCGGCGCTAAGAGCGTAAGGACACATCCCTTGGGAAAGAACACAATCAAAGGTTGTGCGCTTAGAGAGAGAGAGAGCATTTGAACAAACCCAAACAATTCAGCATACTACGCTGGTGCATGGGTAACATGCATATTTGAGCTTACGAAAAATTCGGACATTTCTATAGTTCCAAAAATGTTTTCCATACAGCCAGTATATAAGCTACCCGGCTTTAAATAGATACAACTTGAAAGTTATCTTTATCAAAATAAATTGTGATGGAACTTAATGTCTATGTATATTTTATAGAACCACCTCATGCCCATACCTCACTTTGGGTATGCTTGGAATTAATTGTGCCTCCTTTGGAATATGTTTTCCTTCAACAATTATTGAAATAGTATTGTTTTTACATTTCCTTAACAATCATAGCGTAGCAGCTCAAAGAAAAGCCCATTTTTTAAAATCTATTTATCATTTTTTGGGGGGAGGGGGAGGATATCCACATAAAAGTATCATTTGGAAATAATTTGTGGGTAGAATCATACCAAAATGCTTACTGGCCAACTCATACACATTCTTTCCACGTTTTTTTTCGTATCTGGACTTTATTCCCAAAATATTTCATTGATAGCATATACATATATATATACCCGGTATATATATATATATATATATATATATATATATATATATATATATATATATATATATATATATATATATATATATATATATATATATATATATATATATGATTATATTTAGCACCTAACCTGCGGAACTTAGGTCAATTAATATTCATGTGCAGCTTTAAAACAACATAGGAAGTTACCAACAGACGTGTAAAGAGTACTGAATTCCGCAAATTGGTAAAATAAAGAATATTTCTTTCAATAAATGTTTTAAACTATTTACGATTTTGACAAATTTATATATGAACTGACCACATTTATTCAATCAAATAACTTGCAAATATTTAGTTGGCCAATTATGCTAAGCAGATTACTGTGTTGCACTTTTATTGAAATTGCATTATTGCCAAGAGAGAATCCAGCGCAGTGAACGATTGCGAGCTTTCTCTCACGACATTCTTCAACTCCAATTAGGTTGGGGTGCGTGATGGGAATGGCAATGGGGGCTAAGGGTATGTAGGTGGTGTTCGCCGTTTACTACGGCACCCGTCACTACGTATCCCTAAGTGGCAGAGGAGAAAGCAAGCAAAGCTACGAATTGTTATATCACAGTTCGTGTAGAATGCATTAGAGTCGACCATTCAAGTGTAAGAGGTTTATACATCTGTGTTTCCTCCTCTAACCTACCCCATTAATAATCTTAGCTTTAAAAAGTTGTAAACGAGTCTGTAAATCATACCGAATGACAAAAATTCATTAATGATATCTTTCAACAGGAAGAACCAAATTAGGACGGGTGTAAATGACATATCGTATGTCATATTTTATATTGATCTTACTAAACGAAAATTGTTTTGAGTAGAAATGATTAGAATTCCTCCTGAGTGATATGATAAATGAACACCACCCCACCACCACCTTTCCAATACCGGTTTGACAATTTATCTATCAATGGCATATATGTTTACCAAGCCTCTTGAATACTGATCCATAGGTAAGGTAGCCCTAAGTGTGTGGTTGCAAGGATATCTGGGTGCCCTGATATTTTTGACGTAAAAGTAAATTCGTGGTTACCGTCCGTAGGACGGGTACTTTTCTAGTATATATATAAATATATATATATGTAGTTAAAAACACCATTCCATTCTCTGTTAAGGCGATGTTGGCTAATGGATGAGGACAATTGAATCAAGTCCTTTCAATATTAAGACTTAGGTTTAAGGTTACAGACATATGAAATAAAGCTCTATTGTCATCTGTAGCTTCTGGGGTAATTACGTACCAATAACTGCAAGTCTTGAAAGGTGATGTTTAATACTTTTATTTCTACTATGTGTACAGTGCCATGGGGTGCCTATGTTGCTCTTCGGACTGCCTGGTCACTTCTCGTGTCTCATCCACTTCCAAGTCTCTTCCCGGGCTGCTCTCGTGTTCTCACATCTCCCTCGCCTTTTTCTTCCCATCTCCTTCCTGTCTGCCTTTTCTCCGGAATAGGCTTGCTTATAGGCACCTCCACTGACAACATATTGTCTACAATTAATATATGCTAACAAGGCATGCACAATAATCTTCATCCAACTTCTGCCTAACATAATTCTTGCCAGCCTGGCTCAGCCATTTATGCTAAACTTCTACCTCATTATCATCTTGTCAGCTATTTCATAATACAATGGAAATGACCTCCGTTAGTCTGGGACTTATCTTGCCTAGACTTTCATTCAACGACGTTACCTACACTTAGCACAACATCAATCCTCCTGAGACAACTGGTTTGGCCATATATGCTTATCTAGTGCCTCAGTATCATCTTGTCAGCTATTTCATGATAACATGGAGATGACCATGCTTATCCTGTGACCTATCCTGTGTAATGCATTAACCCTTTACCTCTAGAACCATTTCAGTAACATAACCTTGTTACATTCGTCCTTACCTTATATAAGAAAAAATTTGACACATACGTTTTCTGAATTCCAACTTTGGAAGTGATTCTTTGGCAGTTTCCAGGCAAAACAGTGGCCCTTGGTGCCTTGGTATGAATAATTGAATTAAAAATTGACTCCTGCAATGATCGCTATTCTGATGAGTCACAGGATTAACAAAACACTCGAAAGGGTGGTCTTTAATGTTTCAATATTTACAGTTAATGTCTGAGGTATTATTTTGCTACTGAACTTACAATTCGTAAATCTAAACCTACTTACCAGGACTTTTTTCTGAGAGCCACAATCAACCTCTAGAACATATATGTATTTGGATCTATAATAACATGTATATCCCACGTACCATGTATGACAACACTTACATCCTACATACAACTATGTTTACATCATATCACTAATTTCTAGAATATATATGTATACCTAATATATATATATATATATATATATATATATATATATATATATATATATATATATATATATATATATATATATATATATATATATATATATATATATATATATCATATATATCTCACATAATATGGATAACAACATTTCTATCCAACACACAATGTTTACAACACATTTTATCTAACCATCAAAAACACATCATATTATGTACCCTCGATTAAGTAAAACAACTTTTAAAATGAAAGTTTTTTAATCAGAGTCCTTGTACCGGCAGGTTAATGGTAGTCTTTCTGTATCATTCACATCCAGTTGGTTGGGTCTATTACCAATTATATCAAAAGTTGAGTCCTGGGATAAAATGAATAGTAAATGGTATAAGAAAATGGGAATGTGTCTGCCCAATACAATTAGTCTGTATTGATTATGCACAAGCCATATATGTGTATTAGTGTCCTTTGTCCATACTGTATTTGGCTGGGTAATTATGCATAAAATGTTTCCTCGGTTGCACATATATTTTAACACCACATTGATCACTAATTGAATGTCCAGTCCATGAAGTCAATGGATCCATACTACTGGCCATCTGAATAATTCACATATCCTTGCACAGAGTGTGAGCTTGTCAGTCACGTTGTATCAGAAAACACTGCCAGTTGACAAAAGCCATCATAATGTAGTTGACCATTGCATGGAAAGATGAACGTCCGTCATTTGATTCCACAAGGTTTAGCTAGTTCTTTAGATGAGACAGCAACAATATTATCTGATGCACAAGTATTACCATGGCTGACATTGGTAGTGGTAGGAGGCACACTGGGGATTGTTCAATGACAAGGGCAACAGAATGGGTAGGACTTTTGTTTGACCTTTTACCATTTGCTTTGATAAAGGCATGATCACAATCCTTTGTTTTTGTAATTGTTTCATAGGCACCATATTCAGAAAAAATCAGCAATACAACAACCAGAACCAAACACCATAGCACTTTTTTCTCCCCTATACAAAGTAAGATAACAACATGAGAACCTTTTTTATGACGCATTTCTATCCATTGACATATCAGTAGTGTTAAATGCTATAATTTGATATTAATTACTAAGCAAACTAAGAATCTCATTTATATTCTTAATGCAACACTCAAACTATAATTAAATTGTTCCTGTAATTATGTCAATTTCCATGTCAACTCATTAAGGTTATCATCTTTTCCTCCCAAATAGTGCTAATATTCTCTCAACTGTCTGATTTCTTAATCACCTTGGCATTGAAAACTTCCATTTCATTTTCCTTGGCTCTTGTGGTGATAGGTTCTGTCCCCATACAACCTTATTTGGGTCTTGAACTTGGCCAGGCATAAGAGTGTTATTGTATGTCCTTTTCCTTGGCCTCAGATTCTATGTCTTTCCCACACCATTCTCTAGTGCCAAGCCAGTTCTAGGTTTAATGATTGATTGCATCACCATTAGTCTATATTCCAATGCTTTATGTTTCCTCTGATTGTTATCTCCCCAGTTGTTAGGCATGTGTGCCCGTGTATCAGCAATAGCTAATCGTGCTGTGCATTGGAACCTCTTGAGTGTCCCAATAAGCCTAGTATTAGATCCACATCTTATGTGCAATTTGACAATGACCAAAGCCAGATTAACCCATTCCTTATCCCGAGTAATTTTTCAGTGTGCTCCCATGTTATTTTCAATTTTGATAACTTACAAAGTTCTTGTTAATTGTGATTTGATTCTACAACTACCAGCTTTTTTTCTGAATTACTTGATAGTAGCATCTCCACTTTTAGAATGACCCCTTTTGTCTAGATAGCATTATAGCATAACCAGGTTTGAAATCTTTTTGTAACTGCTTTAACTGAAACTGATTGCTTTTCTCGCAGGACCTCCCCCCCCCAAAAAAAAAAAAATGTATCACTAGAAAGGACTAGTGAAGCCATTCCATCAATATGGGCACATAATCCTCCCCCTGTGATCTCCTGTTTATATAATATATTGCAATTCCTGGTAAGTTCCTGAGCCCATCAGCATTTTCCCTAATCTCCATATACCTAATCTGCCCCCTAAATGTTTTACAAGATTCCCCATTACTAGTTGTAATTTCCTGTATGGAAATGACCTTTGTTAGTCTGGGACTTATCTTGCCTAGCCTTCCATTCAATGTCAAGTTACCTAACACTTAACACAACATCAATCCTCCTCAGACAACTGGTTCAGCCATATATGCTAATCTAGTGCCTCAGTATCATCTTGTCAGCTATTTCATAATAACATGGAGATGACCTTGGTTATACTGTCACCTATCCTGTCTAATGCATTAACCCTTTACCTCTAGAACCATTTCAGTAACATAACCTTGTTACACACAAACGATCATGCAATATAATAAATCTTTATCATATACGGCCTATAGGTAAACACTTACCTGGACTAATGAGGTCAAGAAATCACTAACGGAATACACCCGATGTAAAAATGTATTCTATCAACTGCTACACTGATTAAACATTCTCTCTGATCTAAAAGAAATCACAGCAAATGACAATGGGGAAGATCAGAAATATGAGGAAGAGAAGGCGATCCAGTACCGTACATATCAATGGCCATTCATTGACTGGCACCATACATGGCTCTGCACTGTCGCTGCTGTCGCCACCAGCTGGCTCATTGCTGAATGACTCCCCAGGGGCTTGCACACTAGACATGCCGATGTTGCCTGGGCCTGTTGGCTGGTAGGGGGAAGCTGGGCACACACACACCAATTTACCAAGACCCACCAGGAAAATCTGCAGTAGTAGAAGAAGAAGTAGTCGTAGTAGCAGCAGCAGCAGCAGTAGTAGAAGAAGAAGAAGACCCCGTAGTAGAAGTAGTCATCGCCATTGTTGCAGTAGTTGTCATAGTAGTAGTCATTGTTGCAGTAGTAAAAATAGTAGTAGTTGTCATTGTTGTAGTAGTCGCTATTATTGTATTAAAAAGTAGTGGTAGTAGTCGTCATTGCTGTAGAAGTAGAAGTAATCATTGTCATAGCAGTTTTCGTAGTAGTAGTAGTAGTAGTAGTAGTAGTAGTACATAGTAATAATATTTCAAAATGTAAATTGTCCTTCTGTATAATCATGGTCGATTGGGTAATTCAAGAAATGAACCCAGTCGGCAGTTTAAACATGGTTTCCTTTGGCTGTCTGCTTTGGATATCATATCCCAACAATAACTCATCATAGAGCAAGGAGAATCTGGAAATCAGTGTAATGATTGACAACATGTCCTGGGTCTTCAAGAAAGATACAAAGAATTAATTTTTGTTTCGCATATGTCCATGAGAAAACCTTTTCCACATAGCACCACATGTTCCATAAACCACTTGTCACTGCTGCTGCTGCTATTACTGCAGTAAAGATGGTGGCAGGCACAGTGTATGGTCAAGGCAGCGGTACATCCTGCAAACAAACTTTTGTTACGCTTCCCTTTCATTTAGTGAGGACATATGTTTCTTGTTGGGGGACCCCTGTACAACAGTTGGCTCCCAAACCTGAGATCGCAGGTTCGAGTCTAGGCTAGGTCATGGCCTGTCCTGATGGCCGTGTGGTCTATGGCGTTGCCACTGACTGCTTGCTGTCTCGTACCACTACTTGGGTTTGAATTCCACCAAGGGCACGTGAGAAAGTTGCCAGTGACTTTGATTTAGGTGGTGTTTTTCGCCGGGTACTCCGGTTTCCTCCACCAGTTACAACTGGCTAGTCAACACTTATCCGCAATAAGTTCCAAAATTCCAAATTTCAAATGTTGGCCTAGGCTCTCTATAAATTTGCGTGGTTTTGGATGACTTTCTATTTTGTTTTTGCAACCGAAAGAATCCTTGAGACTGTGTGTGGAGAGAAGGATTTTTTCTTGTTTTGGGATGATACTATCTATTTCGTGGTGATATGACCCAAGCTGCTGAAAGTGACTCAAAACAAAATCTTCCCTCCCTTGACTGTTCCGAGGAACTAAAATCAATTTCGGTTCACCTTAGAAAAACACTTTAGATGTATGAAGAAACAATTCTTACCTTTCTCAGTAGCGCTGGGGGTTTCTTGTCCTTGTTGTTGTAGTAAACAGATTCCAGAAACACATTCATCATAATTGACAAAGAGACAATCAGGAGGTTGCACAGGTAGTACATAACTGCAACGAATTCATAAAAAAGATAATGACAGGCAGTCAAATGTGTTTAAGCTAGAGCAGATAACATTAGTAGTAGTAGTAGTAGTAGTAGTAGTAGTAGTAGTAGTAGTAGTAATTTGTTAGGGAATACTTAACTTTTCACATGCAAAATTGATCTTGACCTGATATTAATTTCGATCTAAGAGGGAAAATCCTAAAGGGTCTTTTGTTAAAAAGACACTATCCACAGGTTATAAAGTGACCTGGTCATCCTGCCAATGTGGATACAATGTGACTTGACCCTGAAATGGATCAAGAATCTTTACCACTAAGCTATAAAATTTTGATCATTGCTACTTTTTCTGCATATTTCAGCTAAATCGAGAGAAAACCAGCACCACTGACAACTGTCTCATATGCCATGGCTGGGATTCGTACCCAGCGTTGGTGACAGACAGCGGACAGTCCGTGTAAATGCATTAGACTACTCAGCAAACAGGGCAGTCCCTCGACTAAGCGATGAGGGATATCTGCTGATGGACTAAATACTAGTATACCAGTCTTTTGTCGTAAAAACAATACGTGGACTAATATTCTTATAAATTCTGAAGGATAGCTTCTCGGGATATCTTGCAGGTAAAACATAATGCTTGATGTGAAGGGCAAGCTTTGTTTGTTTGTTTGTTTTGGATCCGTAACCGCATTTGTCCCAACTCCCGAGGGAGGACCTACGGAGAGCTCCCGCACTACCCAGGCCACTCGTCACCCCCGGGCCTCATTGCTCTTCATGTCCCCTATACCCCCATACTTATGTCATGCATCCTGAATCAGGTCAGTACCCTCCCCCGTCCTCCTGTCCTGTACAGATATCCTACCAAGTATCTGGTCTGCCCCCTCCCTGTCTTCCTGTCCTACACATATATTCAACCCTCACAAATATGTACCCCTCAAACCCCACATATAAACTGTGTTACTTTGTTAATTCCAACAACCTTATCCAAATTGTAATTTTCAACAATCATCTCCCCTCATCTCCCCTCATACTTCCTCCATGCCTACCTGTTTCAGCGTCCCTCACTTACCTAAGTGGCTCCCTTCCTCTTATTACTTGCTTAATACTACGATTATGATGAACCAACAGTAACAGTGTTATAGAGTGATTTAAAACATGTAAGCATACAACACACCCGAGTTTCGCATTTCCCTTTTTCACCCCTCTCTTTCCTTCATCATTTTCCTCACCCCTTCTCCCACCGTTCTGGCTAACACCGATGGGTCCCCAACCAAACCTACTATCTCCTTGAGCTGCTCCCCCTCTTCTCTGCCCATCCAAACTCTCCATCTCTCTTTCCCCCATATTCGCCTTACCTTCCCCAACATTCTGTCCCTATCACATTTATATCCATCTTCTGCCTCTTTCCCCACTTATACCACTTCTTCATCCTCCCTCTCTTCTATCTTTCTTTCTCTCCTCCTCCCCCCTTTGCACCCTATCATTTGGTTGGAATGGCACAGTCATCCGGGGTATTGGGGGCGGGGTGAGAGGCACCGACGGGGCAGACTCGACTTATCACATTTGAGACAAGTGCCGCGAGAGGCTGCCACAGCTGTCACTCTCTTTAGCGGGCCAATCAGAGCAGGCCAACGCACGAGCGCACACGCTGCACATGACTGGAGTCACACTTCGCCAATTACCAGGCACAGTTGGACGTTAAGATAACAAGCTATCCTCGCGATTGCCTTGATGTGCCCGATGGAAACAATCGGACGCGAACTCTAGTGGTTAAGGAGAAGAATAAGTATGCCACGACGATCTAGATGTAAGAAATGCTGGGTCAAGCATGCTCCCCCAACCGGGAAACACTGCCGCCAAATGCCGCTGGCAACATGAAAACACATCGAACAGTGATACATCAGAAGCGTTGCAGATATTACGCCGCTTGGACGGCAGAATAGGGGACATAGAAAAATGTATGGACGGAAGAATGGGGGCCATAGAGAAACGTATGGATGAGGGGGAGAGTACGGTTGCTGGAGAAGTAAGCAACGTGGTCCAGGAGGAGGAGAGTGATGACAGCGATAGCGGGGCAGCGAAGAAGAGAAGGCGGATAACGCGGAACAGCTAACGGCAAAGGAACTACACAGGGATTTTAAGCTCATGGCGAGGGTTGCCAGGAGACTCGCAGCTTTCGGAAAAGGAGATTCTTCAGATGAGAATAGCAACGGGTTGCCCTGAGCCGTTCAAGAGGTACGAAATCGGGCTCTGGCATGGTAGGGTCGGAGAAAGTACGGAAGCGAATAGACTGGCCACATATGCATGTCAAAAGGTTGGTGGCCGGCAGAAGGAGAACAGTAACATATTCTGAATTAAAAGTAGAGGAATTCATTCTCAGATTTATCACTATGTTGCAAAAGCCACAAAACAAAATGTACGTCATGACCATGATTGAAATTTTGCGCATGATGATGCAGGATATGATAGACTTCTCGTGGCATAATGCTTCTAACTTCTACGAGATGCTCGGCACAGACGTCGAGCAGGGATACATTAAGTGGCAGGATTCAGAGGTTGTACAATGAATGAGGATGACGTACGCACGTACAGCTTATCCCAAGAAAAAGGAGCAGAAAGAAACGCCCAAGAATCAGCTTCGTTCGGCTCCGACAGGCATGAAATGCTGTGCCGCTTTTCAAACACGGGCGTGCGAGCATACACGCGATCATCATCCTCACACATGCTTGCAGCTATTGCCTCAAGACAACCAACATATTAGCGAGGCAGGCAGAGGAAGATTGTTACAAGAAAATAGCACAGGAGATAAAAAACGGGAAAAAGAGGGAGCAATAGTTCTCCCTCTGAAACACGTCAGTGCATTAGCACCGAGAGTACAGGGGCAAGGTACGGGTCAGGCTCCGACACCGAGAATGGAGAAAAATAGAAACATTGTTCAGGATACAATTGGGGAGGTCAGGCCGGACGTGAGTACAGAGAGGGCAGATATACATTGTAATGAGGGGGGCGAGCAGGCAGACATTGGGGCCAACAACACTCGCATGAAGTCAATATATGACAGGGTAGCTTTCACCGGGGAGTTCAACTATGTCCGCCAGGGTACCAGTGCCCAGCGGGCTGAATCTGGCCGCGTGGAAAAGATACCTGGACGATTATAGGGACCCTAACTTAGTGCAATTTTTGGAGTTTGGCTGGCCAATTAACTTTGACAGGTAGTCCCCTCTGGCGCCCACATTCAAAATCATGCATCGGCCAGGCAGTTCCCTCAACACATAGAACATTATATTCAAACAGAGTAGGGTTTCGGGGCTTTATTGGGTCCTTTCAAGGGGCCCCCAGTCGTGTACACACACATCAGCCCGTTGACTAAGAAAGACGCGGATTTCAGACGGGTTGTAATGGATTTATCGTGGCCGGACGGGGCCTCAGTTAATGACGGGGTGAACGATGACACCTACATAGACGGCTCAGCACGGATCACACTCCCCACCGTGGATTTTATGGAGGCCAGGCTTTTGTCCCTTGGGCGAGGTGCATATATGTATAAGACGGACCTCGCCCAGGGATATAGACAACTCAGGGTGGATCCCAGGGATTGCCCATCCTGGGGTTCCAGCATCAGGGTGAGATCTTCCTGGACGTGTGCCCCCCTTTTGGCCTTAAGTCCTCTGCTATGTGTATGCAGAGGACCACAGATGTCATCTCTTACATACATGCCAAGAGGGGTTACAGTTCACGCCCCTACCTCGACGATTTTGGTGGGGCTGAGGCAACGGAGAGGGAGGCGAAGAGTGCTCTACAGACGCTTCAGTCATGAGAGAACTGGGAATACATGAGGCTCAGCACAAGATATGGCAGCCAGCACAGACCATGGTTTGGTTAGGCATATTGTTTAATTCAGTAGAAATGACAATGCGGATCCCACCCCAGAAATTAAACGAAATCATGGTTACAATTGAGAGTTGGCAGGTAGGTCACGGGCAAAACGGTGAGAGGTTTCCCCAGAGGGTCTTACAGTGTGAACATAACATTGCCCACTTAGAAATGTTGAATGTTGTGGTTGCGATTAAAACATGGGCTAAACAGTGGAGCGGACAGAGAATCAGAGTGAACTGTGACAATACAAATATGTGTTTAGCGATACAATCGGGTTGTTCTCGAGTTATATGCAGGGGTGCATCACAATTTTGGAACGGTTATGCTGCTTGATGCAGAAAAGGGGCAATCAGGGTTTGGTGTTCGCAGCCTTGCTGGCCACAATCTATTTCACCATGGCACGTTTATTGTCCATGGTACCTCCGCATGGGCGGAGTTTTGACGGGACTAGGTATCCTTCCTTGGCGGACCTACATTTCGCGAAGGACCAGGTACTGCTGCGAATCAAGTAGGCAAAGGCCCACCAGGCAGCGGAGGATGCGTATTGGGTGCCCTTGTTGCCGGCACTGGGCTCATTGGCTTGTCCGGTGGATAACATTAACAGATTGAGGCGCAGGTATAAGGGCAGGGCCCTCACTGCACCACTTTTCGGAGTGGGGGATGCTCTACAGTTTTTCTTCACTTTGAAGACGGCTAGAGAATGGTTGAGTTTGGGACTTGTAGAGCTTGGCAAGCAGGGGCACGGGTACTCTTTCCACTCCTTGAGGAGGGGTGCCTGTACCAGAGCATTTCGGAGGGGAGCGGATGCTGCCGACATCAAGCTCCTTTGGTGGTTGGAAGAGTGAGGCAGTTAGGCTCCATATACCGGACTTGGATGCACAGGCTCGGGCCGCCGTTTCGCTACTACCCACCCCTGTTCCGAACTAACTCAAAATTCCGGGCTCTGAACATTTGGGCCTCATAAATTTTGCCACCCTTACACGTTCTACGTTCAGTTACAGTGGGAGAATGGCGAGACGGCACGATAAGTGCACAGATAGATAAGTATAGATGTAAGTAACAGCAACAGAATTTCTTTGCAGAGCCAAGCAGGCAGACTCTGCAGAGAGCGAGCCCACCCTGGTCTCAGGGCATTGCATAGAGTATGTAGGATAACTGTAAAATGTTGACGTTTGTGTAACTAGAAATTTTTGTATAACACTGTATGTCGATTTGTTTATGATGTTTATTAAATGTTGCAAAGCGCCTCTGAGGAGTTGTTCTCGATCCCCCAACTAATTTGGTTGGAATGGCATTGGGGGCGGGGTGAGAGGCACTGACGGGGCAGACTCGACCTATCACATTTGAGACACGTGCCGAGAGAGGCTGGCACCGCTGTCACTCTCTTTAACGGGCCAATCAGAGCAGGCCAACGCACAAGCGCACACGCTGCCAGTCGGCACACGACTGGAGTCACACTTCGCCAATTACCAGGCACAGTTGGACGTTAAGATAACAAGCGATCCTCTCGATTGCCTTGATGTGCCCGACGGATAGGGCGATTTTACATTTTCCCACCCGCCCGACCCTCTTTTGCAGTGATTTCGCGCTGTCGCGTGGGTTGTTGCTCATAAATTTTGCTCTCATAAATTTTGCTACCCTTTCGCGTTCTACGTTCAGTTACAGTGGGAGAATGGCGAGACGGCACGATAAGTGCACAGATAGATAAGTATAGAGGTAAGTAACAGCAACAGAATTTCTTTGCAGAGCCGAGCAGGCGGACGGGGAACGTTGCTCAGTGTACGGGTACGGTACTTTGAGTACCTAGTATGAGTGGTTGGATACATTGTATCATTTTGGAGCTTAACTAGCCCTTGAGATATCGTTTAATGCTTAGTTACAATGTATCAAGTGGGCCCGCTACTTTGTATCGAGCTGTAAGCTCTGGTCTCAGAGCACTCTGCAGAGAGCGAGCCCTCCCTGGTCTCAGGGCATTGCATAGAGTACGTGTACATAGGATAACTTGAAAATGTTGACGTTTGTGTAACTAGAAAAAAAGTTGTATAACACTGTATGTCAATGTGTTTATGATGTTTATTAAATGTTGCAAAGCACCTCTGAGGAGTTGTTCTCGATCCCCTCAACTAATGCTCCCCTTTCTGTCCTTTTACTCTCCCCTTTTGGCCTGGAATTTCTTCAGCTCTATCTGCTTCCTGTCTTTCACACTCTTTTGCCCCTTTTTCAACTCTCTCTTCCAACCTTTGTACTTGTATCCCACTCTCCCATTCTTCTCTCCATCTCTTCTCCATTCTCCTAACTCCTGTTTTTTCTGCTCTCCTTCCTTATTTTCCCCCTCCATTGCCTTTTTCTTCCACTACCTAGCTTCTTTCTCCCACTCTCCCCTTCGACACAAGCCCTGCACGTAAAATTCATATTTTTTCTCCCTGTCAAGGCCCAAACTATCCCCACTAATCCATTGTTTACATCTACCACATTCTACCAAAAACTCTTCTCCCCCTTTCCACCTTCTCTAATACTTCTCTTACTCATTTCTCTCAGACAAACAATTCAAATTGCAACAAACAATCAACTTTCGTTTCTTATAATGGATTTCTTGGAGCGGTTCTTGAAATAACTTGCCAAAAACATAAGAACCTAACTTTGTTGATGAAAGTCATCAAAAAAAGGTCACAGAAATCTAAGTGATGTTAAGAAATGTTGTAGTAGCCTATCCCTTAAAAATTGGGAATGAATGATGGTGTCAAGGAATAGTAGTAGTAGTAGTAGTAGTAGTAGTAGTAGTAGTAGCAGTAGTAGTGGTAGAAGTAGTAGTAGTAGTAGTAATCGTCGTCGTCGTAGTAGTAGTTGAAGTAGTAGTAATAGTAGTAGTAGTAGTAGTAGTAGTAGTAGTAGGGGGAGGAAGTAAAGGAGAAGGAGGAAAAGAAATTCAGCCATTTTCATTATTGATTATATTTTTCAGCCTTCGCCAATATCGTCAGCTACTAAGAAATTTACCTAGTATTTACTATTCCATTCATTAGCATCCATATGCATGTACTGACTGTTTAAAACTGGTAAAATTGAATGGCGTCTCCCATCTGTGTGCGATACTTACTGAGAAGAGGGGGTCGCATGCTCTCAACACTGGCTAGAGCATCCGTGAGCATCCATAATAGAAGCAGTATGGAAAGTAGTATAAATCCGCCTTTAAATACAAGAAAGAAATCGTTAAAACACAACTGTGGATACTTTTTTGATCCATTGTCATATACACAGAGTCCCTGACATGAAGACTGATGTTATATTATTTCGAATGTTATAGTATGCCACAATTTCACAAATGACAAATGAGGTAATAATTATCAAGGCATTTATAAACAATTGAAAATGAATTACAAATATCTGTATTTCATACTTTATTGTAACGATTCACAATTTAATTTCAAATATATAAAGTTCATCTTCAGATACTTATAAATAATATATGAAAATTCATAATTGCTTTTTAAATTTGCATAGTTAAGCATCTATATAGATATCTAAAAACAATTTTGAATATTCAAAAATGATTCACAAACATATTTGATAATGATTTCCGTGAAAACTAGTCTCTAGCGTTCCTCTTAAAAGCTTCTTGAAAAACACAAGCTCTGGACATTTCTTGTGAATGATGTTTGCAAATGTGTATTCTTAATGGATTGGATAGAAAATATTAAAAGCACCTGTAAAAAGGACGAGATTATGATTACGATTTTGTTTTAATACCATAATATGAGTACAGAGCAAAGCTTTCAATGCTCGCTTAAGCTCAATACTAGTTCCGCATTCCCCTTCAAATGCAGTCACAAAGTAACGATTTGCAATCCGTGACGTAATTTCGGGGATTCCGTCTGAGCATGACGCCATTCTCCGCCGATAGAGATTTACACTCACGCATGGTCATATACAGACTGCTGCACAGCGGCGAGCCGTTCGTTTCGCGAGCTGCTACTCAAAGGTGGTTAGCAATTTTCACTTACCCAATGTTAGCTTCTGTCGGGAGGATGCGGGCAGCAGAAACATGAAAGGGATGAGGAGGCTGATCGCCATAGCTGGGGTGATGAACACATAGCCGTAGTAGCTTGATTGTCTCTTTATCTTTAGGCTAAACACCAGAGAAGGGTAGGGCTCCACGCAGCACGGTTCTATCACGACATTCCTCTTGGCAGGATGTTCAAGGATCATCCATTCGTTACTCTTGGTGTAACCCGTCATGTCAATGAACTCTGAACCATCGAATAATTCTATATCAACCTAAAAAACAAATAGGCCATATATCTTTTAAGAGTACATGTGGTATGGGTCTTAGAGAACTGATTCAAAATTCCTCGCCCACCAATTAAAAGTCCATCCCTCTATTATGTATATCTTATACATCAAACAGTTTCGTTTTACATGGCTCATTTATAGATGAACTCTGAATTTTCGTATACTTTCCTTTCCTTTGTGAGTTACTCTCATGTTGTATCTAAAATCAAAGATTATTACTTTCGTTAGATTTGCATTATGTATGATATTGTATTCCTGAGAAAAAAACATTCAATGAGCATACAGTGCTATTAAATCTGTATGAAAAGTACGTAATTAAATGAAGTTATCATTTTGTTTGGGGAATACCAATAAAAACAAAATGTTTCACAGAAAAAGTTATATTGTCACCTGAACATTTTTAAGAAGCTTGATACACGTATTCATTATCTGGTATTGATGAAAACAAAGAAAATCATGTAAAAACAGACAGTGCACTGAATGATACTGAGGAATTCAGTTGTCACTCTCTCTGTCGTGATGCGTCATGTTATATCTTGACTTGCCAGTCGTAAGTGGTGGAGTTCCTCTGATAAACCACCGCATAAGCCCATGTCACTGGTAACATGCTCACAAGCCTCGACCGATATTCGAACAACCCAGACAGTGCAGTAGGCAACAGTGGGCTGACATTGGCAACGATTTAGACCAATTGGCTACCGGGAACGGCAACAGCCATTGAAACAGGCGTAAAATCATTGTAACCCACAAAATGGTACTAATCTAGGAGCCCACCTTGAAGCCGTCATATGCCCAAGAGGCCACCTTGATGGAGCAGGTCTGCGTGTCGTAGGGGAAGTAGCGTGCGTCTATGGAGCAGTGGGTGACGAGCTGGGCGGGAGTTATGTACGACACGTCACCATCATGTGTCACCTGAACTAGGACGTCCTTGGTCTTCACGTTTTCATGCCTGCAATTAAAACAAGAGTGACGCTCTCAGCGTCAGCTGGTGTGCTTCTATCATTTAAGAAATCATTTATCAATATTAAGAAATGAGCGCCATCTTTTGTTTGCTCAGGGAGACTTCACATGTGAAATAATGAATAACCCCTACACGTGCTTAGGATACGCGGGAAAATTTGACCTTGTTGTCTGTCAGATGTCAATTTCAAGTGTATATTTGTCTCTTTTCCATTTCGATATGATTCACATGGCATTGTATGTGGATAACACACCTAATTTGATGAATAAATACATGTTAACGGTTGTAATCTGAGTATAGAGTATAGAGCTTCTGTTATTCCACGTATTCATGGTCTATCTTTTCCGTATCGAACATATGTGCATCATTGACTATGACCAACACTGTTCATATTACTCTGTTGCTGCCACTAGCCACTCTCAAACAGAGGGATTGGTTTGTATCAAGAACTTCAAATCCATACTGTTCAGTTTCATATCATAAACATTGTATTATCTTACATCGTATCATCTTTATTTTACATCTGTTATCTTATCTAGTCCGTATACTAAAATTTGAGGCCTAGGGTGATGGCACATGCTAATTCTGTTTCCCTTGCCAATGCCATAGCTATTCCAAGATTTTATGTACTATTGATATATCTTAACAATGTATATTCTGTATTTCTTGTTTGTGGTCGTTGTGGTCATTAATCTAGTTTAGTCATATTCGTACATTTTCATAATGGGATAGACTAAGATAAAATAACTTTATCTTATCTAATCATATCGTAGTAACATATACATGCAAAGTCACACATATACTGATTTTCTTAGGACATTCTAAGCTAAAAGTCTTGGTTATATCGTATGTACTTACGCATTATATATGTGCAAATCCGGTGTCCAAATGCGGTCAGCTGGTAGCCTGATAAGGGCTAATCCTCCATACTTTGTTATATCCCAATGTAATATACGGTCTTTCCATGTCTACAAAAATAGCATCATCCCATCAATTTATCACAATATCATGCAACACCACAAATCAATAGACCGTGCCACCCGACACCGTGTCATTTCGCTATAATTGATCACAATATAAAGATTCATTGATAACATTTCCTTCAGGGTTCCTACATGGAAGGAACAAATAATTTAAACTTGATAAAGATAGAATCGCTTAACTGTAGAGGTTATAGAGATCTTAAAAAAAGGTTAGACCTTTTTGAAGATTTAAAAAAAAGAGGGATAAACATAATTAATTTACAAGAAACCCACATGATATCTAAAGACCTAACAATGTTTAAAAAATTGGAACTGTAAATTTCTGATAGCTGGTAAAAAGAAACAATCACTAGGTGTCATGATAATATCAAATAATAACTTTGAATATAAAATAAATAAGGTATACAAAGATAATGAGGGGAGATATATTATAGTTGATTTAGAAATAATAGGGGTTGCTAGATTCTTAATGATAAATATTTATGGTCCTAATAAAGATAATCTTAGTTTTTACAATAACTTATTTAATACACTGGATAAAGAGGGAATAAAAAATTGGATTATCACAGGTGATTGGAATATTGTTCTAAATCAGAATATGGACACATGGCATTATAAATCAATCAATAACCCTAATTCAACTAATATCGTTAAACAGTATTTAGACAAATTTGGGTTAATGGATGTTTGGAGAGAATCACACATAAATGATAAAAATTACACATGGTTTAGACAAAATCCAAGTAAAGCAGCTAGGCTAGACTTCTTTCTAATTACTCCATCAATCTTAAATATTCTATCAGAATCATACATCAAGGTAAAATACAGATCGGATCATTGCAAAATAGGTTAAAATTTATTTCAGGATAAATCAGAAAGGGGTAAGGGACTATGGAAACTAAATTCAGATTTACTACATGACCTGATTTTAAATTCAAAGATTAAAGAAGATATCCTACTAATGATTGAAGTACATTCATGTACACCATATAATCCAGAATTTATCAAAAACTATAAAAAACAAGTGCCAGACTTAATGATAAACATAGAACTCTTTTGGGAAATGCTGTTAACTAAAGTCAGGGGAACAATAATTACTTATGCAGCAAAAATAAAAAAGAAATAGAATCCAAAAGGAAGACAAATTAATCAAAGAATTGGAAAAACTAAATCATTTATTCATATTAGATATGAATGATAAACCGATATAACAAGAAATAAATTAAAAAAAACCCATTGAATTAGAAGAACTGAGAGACATCAAAACTAAAAGGATCTTTCATAAGATCCAGAAGTCGGATGCTTTCCAAGGAAAAAAACCCAAATAAAATCTTTCTAAACTTAGAGAATAATAATTTTATCTCCAAAGAACTAATTAAACCAAATAACGATAAAATAATTGAACTTAAAGAAATATTAGAAGAGATGAGAATATTCTATGAGGATTTATATTCACATAGAGAAATAATTAATGTTAATGAATCGAGTTTTCAGGGTTACCAACAGAATATGCCGAAATTAACTGACGAAGAAAGTTCCTAACTAGATTCACTTATAAATATAAATGAATTATATACACAAATTTTCAGCACCAAGAATAATAAAAGTCCAGGCCCCGATGGCTTCACTTATGAGTTAATATTTCTTTTATTAAAACTTATGAACAAATTTTTCAAATCAGAACATATACCAGAAAGATTTTTATTAGGGATAATTACCTGCATCCCAAGAAGGAAACAGAGCAAGAAATAGTTTGAAAAAAGTGGGGACCCATTACTTTACTCACTTCACTATACAAATTTTATTCAGGAATATGGGCGAACAGAATTAAACAATTTCTTCCAAAATTAATAGGTGAAAGTCAAAAAGGATTTGTCCAGGATAGGTTCATAGGAGAAAACATGGTTTTACCTCTAGATATTCTAAACGAAACAAAATTAAGTGGTAATATATTGAATATATATATATATATATATATATATATATATATATATATATATATATATATATATATATATATATATATATATATATATATAAATGTATATATATATATATATATATATATATATATATATACATATGTGTATATATATATATATATATATATACATATATATATATATATATATATATATATATATATATATATATATATATATAAATGTATGTATATATGTATGTACGTATGTATATATTATTAGTTATCCTCTTTGCAAAAGAAGGGTACAGCCTGGTGTCTGCGTTCAGCCAGCCATATCACACGAGGCCGTATCCCTTTTTTACAAAGTGGGTAACGAATTTATGATCAGCTCCCCCCTTCCCCTTCCGACACAGTTGTATTGTTGGCAATAGGCAAATTTCACAATAGGACCTAATGGGCAAAATCAACATTTTGCAGAGTTTAGACAAAAAGTACGTTCATCTATACACAACTTAGTGCTCCAAACAGGTTTGCCAAGTTCGGATGGCAAACTCAAACGATTTGTCACAAAGAAAATGAAAAGGGCTGTTGCCAAACTCGAATCCGACACTGACTTAATAATATAGCAACGGAGATTTTTCGTCAGACCTGACGCCGACCAAACAGCAATTATTTCTCATATGTATGTGCAACATACCAACCTGAATCGATCTTAATTACTTTCTGTTATCTTTATTTCCATATATATACACCATGTTGGCAGACCATAATGCACGAATAGTGTCTTAAACGCCAAAACAACAATTTAAGGCAGCGGTGAAAGAGAGAGTAATGTCCGCCATTTATTTTGTTGCTAAGGGCGCAAACGAGGCTGTGACCTGTAAACCTGAGGTCATGACGTCATAGAAGACTCGTATTTGGATCCTAACATTGACAATTAATGAAAAGCAATGTTAGTACTGCAATACAGTCCTGTACACCGCAGCAATTGACCAATCAGCTGCTAGTATCAGAGTGGAGCTGATGATAAATATATATATCATATATGTATATATATATATATAAATATATATATATATATATATATATATATATATATATATATATATATATATATATATATATATATATATATATATATATATAAACATTTATATATATATATATTTATATATATATATATATATATATATATATATATATATATATATATATATATATATATATATATATAAATATATATATATATATATATATATATATATATATATATATATATATATATATATATATATATATATATATATATATATATATATATATATATATATATATATATATACAGGTGAACTGGCTTAAACCAGTTGAATGTTTACCCTAATTTTCTGTCCGGATTAGGCAAAATCCGGAGTATGCACAAAGGCATAATATAGAAGAATTTAGCGAGCACGCACGGTAAGGCGTGAACATATCAAAAATCAAGACGGAATCTTGACCCATCGAATATATAATTACAACCCCCCATATCTTCCCTCTTTTCGTGACCCTCACACCACATTCCCCTGTCTATTTAAGTGTCTGTCCTCTTCGTTTTTTTGTGGGAGAGGACATTATTTCTGCTCTCTGTGGCAATGACCTGCAGGGGTGCGTCGTATCATGTGATGAGGCGCGCCCAATTCATGATCGGCAATCCGGATAAAAGCATGCTCTTAAACCTCAAATGGTAAAGAGCGTGCCTCGAAAATTGTCCGGTTTAGGCGATGTAGGGATTAAATTGTCCGCAATAAGCACTGAAATTTGCATGTAAATGTTTTGGGAGGGACCGGGCCCTTGAAATCTGTACGGTAAATCAGAAAATCTTGATAAAACACGTCCATATTAAGCCAGTTCACATGTGTGTGTATATATATATAAATATATATATATATATATATATATATATATATATATATATATATATATATATATATATATATATATATATATATATATATATATATATATATATACATATATATATATATATATATATATATGATACTTTTTGTTTGTAATACGTGCACTTAGTAAAGTTCAATTTAGGTGACTGATTGGAGTTTATATGTGGATATATGGTCATCTTGAGATGTAAATACCAATCACATCATCATCAGAGCAGCTGCGGCTGTCTACGTTATCACTGAGCAGAGTAGGAGGCTAAATATCACAGAACCACACAGGAATACACACATTTCTTTCACCCTGCTATAGGGGTACACTGTAAGAAGGATCGGTAAAGGTTCAACTAGTTTGGAGTTTCATTGATCTGAAAATGATTAACCTTTGTATAATTTGGGTGAACATTGCATTAATTAGTTATTACTAGGTGAACATCCTCCCAATTTTTTTTTAATTGATAAATGATGACCCGCTTGAATGAATGAATGAATGAATGATTGCTTAAAGGCACATCGGCACACAAAGGCCATTTAGTTCCATAAAATTTGTGCAAAACAATGGTCCTTTGTTATTGTTGAAAACAATAACAAAGCAATAGATGAATAAAAATGATCACAAAACAATGAACAACTTCAAAATATAATTTCCGTATAACAGGTTGTTTCAAAAGAAGACCCGCTTGAAATGTTAATGTTAACCTCAATCAGAGAACCTACAACATTTTTCAGTGAACCTCAACTTTTTAAGGTAAGGTTTACCCATTCCAGTGAATGTCATAGTAATACGTTTACCTTCTTGGGTAAACGTTTAACGGAGGTTCGATATGTGACTTATTGTCGCCCACATCAGCCAAAGACCACATGTTCAATTAGTCACGGTGATGACCTCAAACAAAGGAACTACACTTAGCAGTGATCCAGATCACAGTTTTAAGTTACCAAGTTGTGGCGGGCAGTTTGAGGTTGGATTGTAAGGGCTGTACTGAGAAGTTTTAGAGACACTATGCAGGAATACTTTCTCTGTTTTTATACACATCTTCGAATAGTAAGTGACTAATGTTGTTTGTAACATTGGAATTCTTTACAATTATAATTGGTGTGTTCATAGTAGTTTGGTAATGAACAGCATGAGGTCCGGAACTAATTGACTTCAAATTCAACATATGTGCCCATGTTTGGAGATATATGGGACAGGTTCCCATGATGATGGTGACTAAGTTGGTATCAATTGCACACTGTTCCAATTTGAGGTAACCATGATTCTCTCTTGGCCGGAAGCAGGTGATACCATTATACAAATATGACATCCCAGTGGGGATACCCTGATGGAATGTCTCCGAGGGGGACATTCCAACAGGGTATCCCCACTGGGATGTCATGTTTGTTTGATTATACCGAACAAAAATGGTAAATATCAGTGAAAACAACAATTCGCTGACCCTATCAATAATCCCTGCATATAATCTAATTTAATCAAGAATGCCATGTTGCGCTAGCGCCTGTAACAACATGTTTGTTGTCGATGTGCAATTTGCATGTCCAGTGATGATGTGACAAACAATGACGTCAGCCAACAAGCAAAACGCACGTGGCGTCACCAGTAACAACGGTGGCTATAACGCCGTTCAGTGGACATGATGATTGGCAACCTTTAAGTCAGCCAATCACGGCTTACGATCTTCACGTGAGGTATGATAATAATAGTTATCCAAATGACAAGAGTTATGATTGTCAACCGATTTTCTGGGGATATCTGGCTAGATAGCAGCATTCGTTATCAGAACGGTCAAAGAGCCATACCTGTCGCATCCAAACTGTCGTTGACAACGCTGACGATTTCATATCCTGCAAATTAAAGGGTAAAACCTTAGTCGAACATCACATACAAGTCGATGGTATAACGCTTACATACATAACTAGAAACAAACAACAAATACATGCAAACACATTCTGTTTTGTTAGATGGCGAACTTGAAAACTATATCTCTTTAGAAATCTCTATAACGTAATTAGGTGTGTACTCAAAGGTTTGTATTCGAAGTGTGATCGTGATTATTTCGAGAATTAATTTTAATGAAGATGTTTAGCAGAGCCATACCCAGAGATGATTCGCACAAGAAGGAAATGTTAAAATCATGACTATAGTTTTTTGCAATTTTTAAACTTTAGTAAATTTTCTTGTTGCCTGTTGGTGTTTCGTTTTTATATGGAATTAAGTTTTGTTGTTTGCTTCATGGATTCTTTTCAGAATTGGATGAAAATTTGGTCGTGGTCTGAATAGTATGTTTTTATTACTCCTGCATTTTGGAAGTTTGAAATGTTGGTGTGTAGATGGTCTATTACAGTATTATACTTTGTGGTTGGGGTTGAAATCAGTCGTTTCGTTTTTAAGTCAGTACATAATTAATGGACCATTGAGAAGTGATATTTGTTTGTGCTTTATGTATCATAACCTTGAGCCATCTGTTATTATGTTTAGTTCAGAACTCAAGGATTTAACTAAACTTTGGATTCAGTTTCGTGCTTGTTATGGAATCCAGTTGCTTTTGCTCATCTAAGCTGTGTAGCTTTCTTAACATATACATATGTGTAGCTACCAGGTCTTCTAATTCTTATGCGGAAAAGAAATATTTAAAAACTAGGGGCAAATTAGCGGTCACTGCATACATGCAGGTTTTGGTGTGCTAGTCTCCCCATGTTGGTTTAAACACTGGTGAAAAACTGCCTTATTTTCTAGACGAAAATGTTCATCCCCTCGGCGTGCAGCGCTGAAAAAGTGAAACGGTAGCAAGTGTAGTTAATTGAACCTCTGAATAGCAAGTTCGTAGTATAAGCAAAATTGGATTGCGATGCCACAAAGTTAACGACATGTAAAGGCGTATTGATAGAATTACTATTGTTCATTTATTTGAAAAGGCATTAGATTAATAGATCAAAAACAATTTTTCAGCTATTTTGGCACTCCTTATTGGGTTTTAACAACATTTGGGTGATGCCGAGTCGTTTGGGAGAAGTTAGACAACAGGTGCCATATTTGATTTGGATATTTACCGGCTCGCATGACGAAGGTAGGTCATAATCAGTTTGGGATCGTAGGTAAATCCCAGCAAACACAAAATATTTTCAAAATATTTTTAAAAGGACTGAAAAAAAATTGTTAGAAACATTCACAATAAACATGAATAAAACATTAGCAAAATGTTCAATAACCACAGGGAAAACATTAGTGAAATAATGAATGTAAATAATGTTATGCAATAAAAATATGATATTAGTAAAACATTTACGAGAATAAAGGAATATTTTCTTACAATATTAACCAATATTTTTTCATAATAATGTCTGATAACATTATGTTATCTTTTATCAACATTTTTAGTTAATGTTTAATGTCTGCGTATTACAAATGTTGTTTTTAACATTTATCGAATGTTTTATTAACAATCAATTTATACATTAATGAAACGTTAAACAATATTTTTCCAAAATATGTTTGAATATATTAAACTGTAATTTTTTAAACATTTAAAATAAATCTTTTAAAGCTGCCTAATAAAGGAATATTTTCTCACAATATTAACCAATATTTTTTTCATAATAATGTTTGATAACATTATATTATCTTTTATCAACATTTATAGTTAATGTTTTACATCTGCGTATTACAAATGTTGTTTTTAACATTTATAGAATGTTTTATTAACATTCTTTAAAATGTTTCTAAAACGTCTGAAAAATTATAAATAAAAAAATGTCAATATTTACACTGATAAAATGTTAAACAATATTTTTCCAAAATACGTTTGATAATATTAAACTATAATTTTTCTAACATTTAAAGACAAATGTTTTAAAGCTGTCCATTACAAATGTTTCTTTAAATATTAATTAAGTATTGTATCTACAAAGTTACAAAATATTTCTGAACAAATTTGAAATTAAATATCTAAATATATATTTAGAAAATAATAACCAATAATTTTCTGCGATAATGTATGATAACATTATCCTATCTTTTATTATCATTTTAAATAAATGTTATACATCTGCATATTACAAATGTTTTTTCAAACATCGGTTTGATATCAAGAACACATCCTGTGAAATATTTGTGAAACATCTGAACTAAGCTGTAAAGAAATGTTAAAAATGACATTAACAAAATGTTGAATTAATGTTTTGAAATGTTTTTGCCGAATTCTTCGTTCAACATTTCTATAAAACAGTCCTTTAATAATTCGAAAACATTATAAAAATACCAATTTTAACACAAAAACCGTATGAAATATTTCAGAAATATTATTGAGGAATGCCCTATGATATTGCCACATAATAATGTCAAAATGCAAAAACAATAGCTACAATTCAACATTATTATCTTAATATTAAATAACGTTAATATATAATCCTACAATTGTTAGCTTCTCTGAAAAAGCAATATTTTATGCTATAATTAGATAAATATGATCGATTAACATGAAATATTGATTTGAAAATTTAGGAAAAAATAGTTTCCAAATAAATATATCATTACTGGCATTGGTTTAAAATTTTTGGTTTCTTAAAAAGCATGAAATATCAATATGTGTCATTCCGAAAGGCATTGATTAGGGCTGACAAAAATAATATAAGTAGCCTTCTCTTCTATTTTGAAAGCATGATTTGTACAGTATACTTTTCAAAGTAAAACTGAGCAAGAAATCCCTAAAATGGGGATTTCAAAAGTGTGTTAGTTATGGGCGATTGGTAAGTACATTTTCTTCTCTAAAGAATTTAAAACTCAACTATCTGAAAAGATAAATATTTCAAAAATATTGAAATAATGTTGAGTAAAATATTACAAAAAATGTTGGCATAATATTCCAAGGCCAGCAATTTCAATGGGGATAAATATCTTCAACAACAATGTCAAAATGTTTCTTAGAAATAGTTTATAATAATTTAAGCAACATTGTATACATATGTATTTAAAATATTGTGAAAATAATAATTTAAATGTTATAAGAAATGTTTTGGTAATAATTTTCATGCCAAACGTTTTAATATTAATAAATATTTTCCAGAAACATTTGATGAATAATATTTGCAATATTGTGTTAATGTATCTTGGAAATGTTTTAAAAATGATAATACAAATATTATAAGAAACATTATGGTAATGATTTTCAGGCCAAACGTTTTAATATTAATAAACATTTTCAGTAATATTTCACAGATATTGGATTAAATATTTTGTAGACATAGCACAAATGTTTTGTGTTTGCTGGGATATGTGGGGTCATTGATAAGAGTGGCTTAGCGGTACTTAACAAAGATTTACTCAGTCACGTAAATGACAAGACTAAACTCGGAATGCTAGGACGATCCCAAATAGAGTTACGGGATTTCATCAATATAGTTCTCTTTTCACACAGTAGTATAGTACACAATTTGCGATGGCCTCATCGATAGAGCGCTTGACTACCAGACCGGGGGTCGCGGGATCTATTCCATATACCCGCAACACAAAATGCTTTATTTCACCTGCCCAGTGCTTCGTGTGGCACTTAAAAATATTTCCTACTCAAAATAACGGTGGCTTTATTTCTATTACTTTTTTTTTTACTTTACTAAAATGAATTGTTGGTCAAAACCGCTGATCCCAGAAAGGACGTCTGCCTGAATTGCCGTTCGCTATAAGGGCCGATGACTTTATGTTGGGCCTTGACTAAAAACCACTTTTATCTTTGATTTATAATGAACATTTCCACAGTTGTGAAGTTGGGAATTTCTTCGACAAAATCTATAGTTTAATGGATATAAGTAATGCCTAGCCTTCATATAAAAATTGAGATCTGTGAAGTTTAATGGGTGTCAGTATTAATTTATATCTGTTGATGATGGAAATGTTCCATTAAGTTCCCTATGACGTTGGTATTGTCACTTGCATGCACACTTGCTGCACATGACTATAACTTTATGCAACTCCCACCCATTTACCTTCTACCTGCCCTCTCACACGTCCCCACCTGCTGATCAGTGCCCTATCCATGCACTTTCCACCTGAACTTTGATCCGTATGCCCGCCACTCACTTTTTGGGCGCACGGATCCTTACTACACTGACCATTTCTACTCCTCCTGCGGCCTTTAGCGCCCTGCCGCAACACTTGCCTTCCCCCTTCTCTGTAATTGTACTGTCCTCCCAGTATCTCTTTCAACGGGGCCCTATCTGGATTTAATGCTATCTTGGAAGTTAGCAGATCACCTGGAACTCTAAAAAATAAGTTGGTAAATGTTTCGAAGCGGACATGTTTTTTGCTAGTATTATCAGGTAGTTGTGAGAAAGCCTAGACCTCAAACCTTCCTCTCCCTCGATCGCTCGAATGAGTCGTCTAGACCCTTTATTGATGATATCCTTGTTACACAAAGTCCGTTCTCTAGGACAGCAGCAATGATTTTTCCAATGGTAAGCTATTTAGGCCTATTTACTAACCACTTATCACATGCACCTCCTCTTCTAGGAAGTACTCAAATTCCTCATCATCAGAATCCTCTGTGAAGATCTCCTACAAACGGCGAAAACCTGGTTCCAAAGCATCATCTATGTTGTCAGCCATGTTTTCCTACTATAGTTGTAGTAAAATACTATAATTCGTCAGCTCTGTGACGTTTTCCCACGCCCCTAAATCTGATTGGTTGATAGGTGATTGTTTACTATTCATATTATAATGAGGGAACTTTTTTTCCCCACGGTTTTAGGTCAGAATTTTCAGGAGAATAAGCACAAAATAATAAAAATAACATATTAGATTGATAACACAGTTTATCACGAATATAATGAGGGGTCATATGTAAAATTTGGGCAAGAATTGGCGGAGAAATAAATCAGAAGTGATTGGGTCCATTTTCTGGTGAAGACTTCAATGAGTGCCGTTTTTTTCAAAGTTCATTTTTTTCGATTGTGGGGCACAAAAAAATTCCACAAATGTGCAGGATTTATTATTTAGAGTCTGTTTTATTTGTGTTGAAACTTTTTTTCCGGTTTTAGTGGCGAAATTCACAAGTAAATTGAGAATTTCTTTTTCAAAAATGACAAAGATAACAAACAAGTTATGATAATAGGGTAAAAGCCCGCTTTCTTGCAAACATTTTGATGGGTCATTTGTGAATTTTGACCCAGAAACGGCGGCGTGACAAATTTCTGAAAATTGTATGTTTTTTGTGTGAAATGTGCATTGCCGTCACATCGGCAATGTTCAAAAAATCAACTTCCGGTTGTAGCGAATTGCTGTTTTTACGGTATGTTCCAGGACACTCTCCGAAAAGGAATGGGAGAAACCATCTAGATATTTCCTTAATCTGGAAAAAACTTCCTTGATTAACGAATCCCTGCACTGGTATTAGAGGACGCCTCTGAAACCACAGACAGTGCTATTATTTTAGAACGGTAGAGACTTTTTTTATCAAAATCTTTATCAAACAAAAGGAGTTCGAAAATGAATTACTTAAAGACATTCCTACTATAGACCAATCAAAAAGAGATTCCCTAGAAGGTCCAATCACCATTAAAGAGATTGAGAAGTCTATAGGATTGAGGAGCAAGTTAAACAAGGCACCAGGACCAGATGATTTACCAATGAATTTTTTAGGTTTTTCAGGGAAGAGTTCAAGTTTGGATACTCAGAGTATTCAATGAATCATTCATAAAGGGTAGACTTCATGACAACTTTCTAGAAGGCACCATAACCTGAATCTCCAAAACAGGCAAGCTCCGCAACGACCTTAAAAATTGGTGTCCATTACCACTGTTGAACTCCATATATAAATTTATCGCTAGTGTTGTGTCCAATAGAAGTTGTCTCCCACTGACTTGTTGTTTTATCATAAATTTAGTAGTTCCATTATTTCAAAAAGGGTGCCCATCGATAGCCAGCACTGATATAAAACTTATATCAGATGAGCTGGTCGGTATACCAAGATTTGGCAGAAATCTAAAGTTTGTTACTATAATCAGGGACTTAGCCAGGACACGTCCTGTCAGTCTTTTGGACAGGCAGTTTCCTAAAAGCTCCTGTTTGGACAGGCAAGAATTTCTATGAAGATTTTTCAATTTTGATATTTAGGGTGTAATAACCAAATATTTTTGTAGCAAACCATCTTCTAGGGCATAGCTGAAGTGTAAATTGCCCTTTTGACAGACTAGCCAATTAATTGTAGCTGGTATAAGGATTTGAAGTAGATTAATAGCTAAATCTGGACGGGCAGATGTTTTGAAATTGCTGTTTTGGACAGGCACTTTTGAAATCCGGGCTAAGACCCTGACTATAATCACCTCTTCCCTGTCTTCTAAATGTTGATTCTTAAATATATTTGTGTCACACCAACAGGAAAAGGCATTTAGCGAATGGATTTTGCTCTATCCTTTAACACATGAAGCACCATCGAATACATTACTTTCTATAGATCGTTATACCTTATCAGGCCAGTGATTATCCATGACTAAGTAGCAGTAATCAGAAACTTCCTTTATATTGAAGTGTCAGACAACTATATCTAGGTACCCTATAAGCACTAAGGGGAAGGGCTTAGCAAAACCTGGCAAGATAAAATGTTTCTTCACCACTTAAATTACTCAAAGTCAGGGATTTTGTTCTTAAGTATATGACATACTTTCTGTTAAAGTTGCAATTAATTTCATTGAGTATAATTGGAGATATGTAGGTTTTTATGGAAATAGATGGGCTGGGCTGCTGTAGAATACATGCAGAGTAATGGGCTGGCAGCAACCAGCTGCCCTTTGTTTGTACCTACCCTGCTGTACCAACCCTCTTAATGGAGAATGGTCTATTGAATCAAACCTACGTTGCCAAACATCATTAACCCAGACCAAACAAGTTTTTATCTCAGAAAGATTCATTGGAGAAAATGCAAGATTAATTTATGACATCATACATAACTGTAATACTATCAATAAAGAGTGACTCCTAATTATACTGGATTTCGGGGAAGCATGCGATACGCTTGAATGGCCTTTTTGTTGAAAAGTGCCTTGAGCTTTTTAACTTTGGACCTAATATAGTTGCTATGGTTGGTCTTTTACAAAATATATCTTTTTCGAGAGTGGAGCAAAATGTCTTTCTCTCTTCCAAAATATTACTTTCAAGGGGATCCAGGCAGGGTGATCCCCTCTAGTCGTACATTTGTGTGCTGTGTTCTGAAATCCTAGCACAGGTTGTCAGGGGTTGCGATGGCGTAATGTATAAAAATACTAGACAAGGTCTTCAAACTTACTCAATATGTCAACGACACTACTAATTTCTTGAATGGGCAATTGAGTAGTCTAATGAAGTTACTGCATATACTCAAGTGGTTTCATAAAGTATCTGGGTTAGGAATAAATAAAGAAAAAAAGCAAAGTCGTTACAATCGGGGCCTTAAGAGGCAGGAACATTACCTGGGAAGGAAAGTATGGTTTGAACGGACGACCTCATTCGACCTACTAGGCATTTCTTATAACATCAAAGGTATGGATAGTATCACAGATTTAAATATCAATAAAAAAAATGGGAGATATCAAAATGCTATGCAACATCTGGCAGTCACGAAAAAAAAACAAAGTCGTTACAATCGGGGCCTTAAGAGGCAGGAACATTACCTGGGAAGGAAAGTATGGTTTGAATGGACCACCTCATTCGACATACTAGGCATTTCTTATAACATCAAAGGTATAGTATCACAGATTTAAATATCAATAAAAAAATGGGAGATATCAAAAAGCTATGCAACATCTGGCATTCACGTAAACTTACCCCTAATGGGAAAACTGTCATAATAAAATCGCTCCTACTACCCAAATTAACCAACATGTTACTGTCTCTACCTAACCCCGATATCCATACTCTTAAAAATCATGACAGTATCTGTAATCAATTCTCATGGGCTGGCAAACCTGCTTAAATACGCAAGGAGATTCTTGAAGCAGATATCAAATTTGGGGGTGTAACACCGTTACTTAAGAAATCTACCCTAAATCCAGATATTCTAAAGAACTACCGTCCTGTCAGTAACCTTTCTTACATCTCAAAACTGCTGGAGAGGGTGGTGGCGGGGCGACTCACTGACTACATGACTGAGAACAACTTGCACGAACATTTACAATCTGCTTACAAGCCTGGTCACAGCACAGAGACTGCCCTAGTGAAAGTACAGAATGACATTCTAACCAGCATTGACCAGCATCGAGTAGTTATACTGGTCATGTTAGATCTGAGTGCGACGTTCGACACCATCGACCATGATATTCTATTCAGCAGAATAGAAGATACACAATTGCAAGGTATTACGGGTCAAGCACTTGATTTGTTTAAGTCTTACCTGTCAGGTCGCACACTCCGCATCAAGATTGAAAAGTCTTTCTCTGAGTTACAGTACATTCTGTGGTCTGTACCACAAGGATCAGTGTTAAGACCATTGTTGTTCCTGATCTACTTCCTACCCCTTGGAAAACTCATCAGAAAGCATGGTTTAGAGCTTCACATATATGCGGACGACACCCAACTCTATTTCGCAATAAAACCCATCACTCAACAAGCAGTGGACATAGGAGTTGCTAGGCTGGAAGGCTGCCTCACTAACATATATACATGGATGTCACAGAACAAGTTAAAGCTGAATGCAGACAAAACGGATGTCCTAGTGCTAGGTAGCCCTAAGCAGCGAGCCAAAATATCTGTGCCTAGCATCTCTGTAAATGGTAAGTGTGGCTGCATGTAGTGTTTAGATAAATTCACTACAGTTGGGGTCCTTCCAAGGAATCTGAAGTCTCGACTGATGTTAAGAACAGTTCTTTATTTCAATAAAGTTCCATAAATCCATTTCCATATAGTCCTTAAACACCGTGAAAACTACAATTCACAAAGTACAATAGCAAACAATTAGCAATTCAGTCCATACAATTTCAGTTCTAGTTAAAGTCATATTTAGATACATATTCAAGTAGTCAAAAATAGACCATTATTCACTTTAAGAGAAATACATTCAAAATTGACAAATGTGTAAATTCAAAGATAAACTGACTTCACATACCTCTTTAATTCCTTGCAACTCCAAATATACGTTCCTATTCCTTTGTTCGCTACAGCCTATCTGACGCTACTTTCGCTGGTATCTTATCACGTGTTATACCATAAAACTTTCACTAGTTATTTATTAACTGGACTTTGGGGTGCAGTTAACCCCTTGTTTTCCAAAGTTCCTGTCACACATTTAACTATGGGTTATTCAATTACTTACTAAAAGAATGACATTCATTACAGTAAGATTGTTAAGATTCTCAATATACCTATTGGCAATCTGGGCTCTGTTTTTGATCCAAGCATGAATATGGCAGCACATGTGTCAAAGGCAGTCAAATCTGCAAACTATCACATTCGAAACATCGTAAGGATTAGGAAATACTTGACTGCAGAATCAACTAAAGGTGCTGTCATATCTCTGGTAACCTCAAGATTCGACCACTGCAATGGACTTCTCTGTGGAATACCACAATACATACAAGAGCTAATATGTAAGCTCCAGAGAGTACAAAATAACGCTGCCAGGGTGGTCACGCTCACAAAAAAGTATGACCATATCACTGGTTACCAGCCAGGAAAAGAATTGAATTCAAGATTCTGCTCCTGGCGTACATGTGTTTGCATGGAACTGCACCCTCTTACCTGAGGGAAATGCTGAAAGAGTATGTCCCAACACGGACACTGAGATCCAAATCCAAGAACTTACTCTATGAGCCGAGAACCAACATGAAAATCTACAGTGACAGATCATTAAGTGCCTGTGCCCCAAAACTATGGAATCAGCTCCCAAATGACATTCGGGCAGCTGGGAGTGCGGCAATCTTCAAACGACAACTGAAAACACATCTGTTCAAAGATGTATTTATCAAATAATTATGTGGATATCAACATCTATCCTATGACAATGAATGTAATGCGCCTTTGAGCATGTTTATATGGAAAGGGCACAATATCAAATGACAATATTATTATTATTATTATTATTATTATTATTGTTTAAAACAACACAACTTAACACTTTTTATTTCTACACTTAAGCTCAGCTGGGCAAAAAGGTATATTCAGTCCAGTAGAAAATGGACTATCTTCCCAGACGAGTTTGATCTACAATATGCTTTTAAATATGGCCCTGTCTATTTGGACAGCATCAGTGAAATAACTGATAACCCATTCTTGAGAAATGTTAGAGATGACATCCTCACAACACCTTTGTGGTACAGTAATATTTTTGAAATGCCGGTCGTCAGACAATGGCATGATGAAGGTATAACTGTGGTGGCTGTCATTCTCAATGGTATTCAGTATTCACATCATTGCAACTCTTGAAGAAATTAACAAGCATTATACTATCAACATGAACCTCCTGGATTATCATAACTTAAAAACAAAAGTCAGTTCCTACCTTGAACTACAGGTAAAAACAAACTTTATTGAACCTTCAACCAGGAATAGCCAATTAATAAACTGCTCAATATAGACAACAAAGGTCTATCTAACCTCTACAAGAAAGTAAACTGTTCAAAAGAAAATCTACTTTTTGAAATCTGTGAAAAAATGGGATGAGAAAACAGGTTTAATCCTGGAGACTCACGATGTTTCGAAATCTTTCGTGATCCACAATAGGCTACTGGATGACACTTATCTAAAATATATTCACTTCAGGTCAATACTACCTTTTCATGAATGATCTTCTATATAAAATAGGTATCAGAAGTTCATCTATATGTACTTTTTGTAAAAATAGTCCAGAAAGTAATGTACACATGTTATTCCTCTGCCCTGTTATTGTAAGATTCTGGAAAAATATTACAGAATGGCTACCAGAACTAGGTATCAGCAGGAAGTATAGACTTAAAAGGGAGTAGTTATTGTAATAAAAGCCTATGGTGACATCTATCAACCCATTGCAGCAATGCATTCTGGGTAATTGCAATCCCGCAGCAAACAGTATGTGAATAAAGACCAGAGGAGAACAGACATGCTTGTACAAGCTCTGTCAAGCAGTTCCTAAAAACGGATTATTTAAACACTTTGGGAGCACATAAAAGCAATCTATTAGAAAAATACATAAGTTATCTTATTTTCCCTGAAAGGAAATAACTGTACGGAAAAGAAAAAAACAACTTAGTTACTTTTGCTCCAGATAGCTGTATTATACACTACCTACATTCAAGCAGCTAGAATGAAAATATCTAAAATGGTCAGTCATTTTCCTAATGTGTTTCCTTTTATAATGATGTAAAACGTCATTGATTAAACGTTGGCATTATGGTTTAGTAGATGGAAAGGTTTAAGAAGCAAACAAATTATGCTAAGTACTAACTTTATAGGAATTTTTCAATTGAGTGATGCAGGTAGGTTTGTGGAAAGTCAGCCATTTTGTTTGATGGAAGCTTTATTCAAACCCCTTGTCAAATACTCCTTTGTTTGTTGTCTAATTGCTTTCAAAGGATAGCAGACCTAGTAATTCTGATTTTAAAGAATTTTTTGTGCATGACTTAAGGATATTTAGTTGATTCTGAATTTTCAAAAATGAAGTGTGTAACAGACACGACTTCTTGAGTGGCGGCCATTATGTTAGCTGACCCTTTGTTAAACATTGACAACTATGGCCAATTACTCCTTTCCTTTTCATTAAAGGGCATTAAGAGTATTCTGAATGTACAGTTGGCTTGGTAACCATGGTCTTCAAGTATGTTTCATACCCCAATTAACCCCCCTACTTCTGTGGGAATATTTTAATTTGAGGGCATGTTTTTCAGTAAAATCCATATAGAGCCATAGTGTATATATTAGATGCAAACACACTTGCTTCTAACTGTAAAGGAAGGAGGCAATGTTATTTTAGTATTCGGGAAAAGACAAATCAGCTAAAACCATTTTAATTTTGGGTGAAAATACTTATTCATTTACAATGCAGGGTTAATCCATGTGTTTACATGGTAGAAAAGGGGGACATTCCTTATTGCACTTCCAGGTCCCTAGATCAAATTGCAATATCATAGTGTTAACCTTAACATCAATGAATACATGAGTTGCTATTTCATTAGCATCTACCACCGTGTATGCATTGCAATTATGTTCACACATCAAAAATAAATCGGGCGAGTCTAGCCTGTGCAGCAGGTTTTTAATTGATTTAAGCACTGGCAAGTCAGTCTATTATATACTGCAAGACTGTTATCAGCTGTGCAGTAAGTGCCATCTAGTTCTAGAGATGGTATGCATTTCCGCCTTCTTTCTGATCCCTATCAAATTATACAGTTCCAGGTTTCAGCATTTATATAATCTCACCAGAACGTATCATTCATTCTAGGTGATATAGAAAATAGCCCTTTTTCTGTTTTGTGATACTTTCTGCAAAGAAGATTAAATATAATGTAATGAAGCTGGAGAAAACAACACACAAACAACAAGTGGTTAATTAAATGAGACAAATCATTTATTCTGAAAAACAAAGCCACACTCAAGGGCAAGTGTACAATTTTCGAAACAAAATGGAACACTGTCGCGAGTTATTTCAAAAAGAATAAATAAGATTTGAATTCTCTTTCATGTTACATGAATTATTAGCAACACATTTTCTGCTAAACCACTATATTCTAACTCCTATGCATTCATACAATAATTGTTAAAAGTTGCTTTCAAGATGCCGAGTATATTATTAACCCTTCTTACTTGGTATCCGTTACCTTGTCATAGATAGCACTGTAACCATCGCCTCTATGGCTTAACATATCAGGATTATCACTTATGATTGATAGTATTATGTATTAGACGATGGTCATAGTTGACTCCTAGAAAAATAAACAAAAAACTTCTTGAAATGAAAAATAAACACTACAGGGTTTAGATGGTTTTTGAACATTGTTGAGCTTTGTACGAAAGTAGCCTCAGCATTGGAAGGGTCAACATATCGATTCTTATGCTGTCATTGTTGTTTACAGCGTAATATTTGTATGGAAGATTTCACAATCTTGAAGTTTAATAACACTTTTGTACATTCTATACAAATCAATACTGAGCTCCAATCAGTGGCAATTGTGAATGACATCACAATTAGACCAACTAACGAATACTACATTAAAACTGGATCAACGCACACCGAAACACACATACACATATACTACAACACTCAAAGATACACGCACACGCACACACACATACATACATGCATAGTATTACATACATATATATATATTTATATATATATATATATATATATACATATATATATATATATATATATACATATATATATATATATATATATATATATATATATATATATATATATATATATATATATATATATATATATATATATATATATATATATATATACATACATACATACACAGCCATTCTCCCTTATGGGTCCACATTGGGGCTGGAAGTTGGTCACGAGGGTTTGTGTCACAGATCCTTCTGAGACTAATTTTCTCTGAAACTAGTATATCTCAAGGGCAAAAGCCCAAAAAATCTGCCTACAAAGTCTTCAGACAAATTTTTTACAGCAGTTTGAAGTTGAAGCTATCCAAATTTAAGAGGACCACTCAAAATATGACCTTTATTTGATTTCAGGCTTGTAATAATGTATTGAAAAGGCTAATACCCCATTGTATGCTATTTTTATGAAGTAAACTGTATGATGGTTCAAATAAATACAGCTTTTGCATATATTTCACTTGTTTTTTCATCATTTTGCCACTGTTTTGTGAGGTACAGTTTCAAAACTGCAATGAAGTCCTGAAAGTATTGTCTAACTTTAGCTGTAAAAGTGAGAGATCTTTCTGAAAAATAGTCTAACCTATCTCAGGGAAATGACAAATTAGTGCTCTGGGACTGGCCCAAAAGATGTAGAGCATAGGTGAAAGCATCGCTGGTAATAGCGCATTGATAAACGTTTCGTAAGTTGCGATATTTTTATGTAGAAATTTGTAATTTTTCAAAATTAATATTTATGTTCAGAAATCATCTTAATAGGCCGAAAGACACCTAATTAACTTAATTTGTTAATTTGGACTTCATTGCAGTTGGCGATGAGGCTAGGATTTTTTTCGTTTGTAGGTTGCAGAAAATGGTAAAATGGAAAACACATGAATACAGTCTAAAAATCAAAAGGTTTATTGAAGAAACCTGTCAAATACGAAATTAAAATATACATAGATATCACATGCACCTATCCCAACAATCGATGGCAAGGCTGAGCCCCTTTGGTATGTTAAATTTCACCCAGAAGGCACTCCAAAGTATAAAAGTATAAAATGAATTAAAATGAGGTATATCTTCTCGCTTGGCAACACCTTTCAAAGGCTATAATGGTGAATTATATTGTACTACTCATAGTTATTTGACCTTTTCATAATGATGGAAACAATTTCCAACTGCATGAAGCTAGTTTGGACAACATCTCTTCACACTGACCTGCATTGAAGTTTTGACTAAAATAGTTTGTAGGTTTCAGGTCTGCTACCTTAAGTTGTATCTCAATGTGAAGCTTTGAAATTAGGTAGGTAAGCATCCAATGTCCATTCTTACCATATATATAGGAAAGTTATACATTGTGCTATTGAAATCACATCAAAATTATCGCTTTGGCACAGCATTGATCAGTACAAAATATCTGGTTTTTTCATGACACAGATATGGAATTATCACATTTATGATCACATAGCGGCACAATGGCACCCTTAAATACTTAAAAGTCCACTCATAAAAACAGAATGAGACAAACAAAATAAATATTGCACGTTTCCCAGCACTTTTACACTACTACTGAACTTCAAAATGGAGTGTTTTAGTAAGTTATGTAAGTTGCGCAGATCTTCTCCAAAATGATTGGACCTTTGAACATCATTAAAGGAAGTAAGTTAATACTTGCAAACTAAAATTCAACACAACTGTCACATTGAATAAATCACATAGATGGAATGTTATTGGAGATAAAACATCTTCACAATGTCATTTGTGAATCATTTTGAGAATTATACAATATATAAAAATGGTTTACACCTTAAACCAGCATCCCTAATACTTCAAGAACAGATGCAATGATTATGCATAGACGTTATGAAACCTTAACATTTAAACATCCAACAGAACATTTGAATTAACTTTGAAAATGAAGTGTGAATTTGTCAAAGTCTTGGACAAACTTGTCCTTGAATTCTGACAGTGGCATGTCGGTGCTGACAATCTTGACTTTGCGCTTGCCATCTCTCGCATCTAGAACTTTCTGCCACTGCTGGACAGTAACCTCAGTGGCTGTGACTTTATCCACCAACCCCTTAACTGCCTCTTCCGTCTGGTAAGATTTCACAAAGACATCAGGACTTGGAGTGAGGGGTTCTGTGAGTACCTTCTTCAGGGATCTGAGAAGCAAGGTGGAGTGTTCATTCTTCTAGCACTTGTAAGCAGTTGTTCGGCTTCAAGCAATTGGAATGTCTGATGTGCTTGGGTCGCAGCTTGTAGAAAGATGACTTGCTCTTCTTCACTTGTGGATTTTCAGCAATGAACTTCTCATATAAGATGTATAGGTAGTCATTGAGGATCCTTGTTTGGACCTTCTCTCCATCAACTGTCAAGCAGTCCTGCTTGCCAGGGTTCATCCTAGAGTTGTCGTCTCTCTCTAGGAAAGACCTTACCTGTCTCTTGAGCTCTTTCTGTCTGGCAAGTAGCCGCCTTCTCTCGAGACACTTGGGAGACTTGTCCTTCCTTGTGTAAAGGAACTTCTCTGAGACATTCAACTGTTGGCTGAGATGCTTTTTCATTCTGTATCTCTTGAGCTGTTTGCCGTTGAGAAGTGATACCACAACCTCCTTGTGTTGGTCACTTTTCTTTGCTGCAATTTGTAGTTCATCCTCCACCACATTCGCATAGATCAGTTTCTTCTTGATGCCGGCTGGGACTTTCCTTGGGGTAAGGCCACTGTCTCGAATGAGCTGGTTGGTCTTGCTGCATGGTGTCTGAGCAGTGATGCCTTGCTCAGCTTGCATAGCTTCGAGTGGTTCTAGCACTACCACTGGAACTGGATGAAACACTGGAGGCCACCTATCATGTACTGTAGTCCCCTGGCTTGGAGATGTGACAGTACTACTACAAGCACTTGTAATGTCACTTGATCCTTTCTTCTCCATCAGTTCCTCCAGCTTCTTGCATCTCCTTTGGAATTCCTGTTTCTGAGCTTTGATATTCTTAATCTGTTCCTCATGCTTTGTAACCTGTCGGTTCAATTTTGAAACAGCCTTTGCGACACGTTTCTTCTTCCTTATTTGAGTAGTAGACTTTGGACCAGTACCGACTTCGGCGACATGTTTCTTTCTCTTCTTTCGAGGAGACTTTGAAGTGGCTACAGCTGCAGCTTGTCTTTTCCTCCTTCTGGGGAATTTCACAATCAGTGTACCTGAAAGTAGACAAATAAACAAATGTATGAATAAAAGGAAGAAAGAGTGTCACGAAAGCTGTTTCAAAGTTTAACTTAGACAAATATCAGGTAGGTATGTGGTTATAATATTTGCAATTGTAGTCATTAACAGATCAATTAATATCAGCATCAGTTCAGAACATTACTCCAAGTGGGATTCAAGACAAATATCATTAATTAACAGATCAATACATATTAGCATCAGTTCAGAACATTTCTACTTCTAAGCAGATTCAAGACACATATCAGGTAGGTATATGTAGTAAATGATTAGCACCAGTTCAGAACAGTACATACATTCAGAAGTAAATCAGCAGGTTAACAGGAATATAAAACACTTACCTTATTATTCACAGCGAGAACATCTAAGTGCACGAATAAATAAATGAATGAATATTGAAATACATACCTCTGAGTTCCTGCGCTCCATCACCACCATCACTGCTGTCACCACCATCATCCGTCTCATCATCATCATCATCATCACTGTTAAATCCATCAGTTGACCAGTCCTCATCTTCCTCCACATCAGCCTCAGCAGCCAGTTTCTCTTCCCGCTTCTTCTTACGGTGTCTCCTGACCCCGATATTGGTAAACCTCCTGCTATTTGCCTTCTCTTCGTCGGTCATGTCTGCTACCATCTTCTGATAAGCTTTGACCCTTTCACTTTCTCTTTTCAAGAAGGTATCACCCATTGCAGCAATTTTCCTCGCCCTATATCGCCGTTGCCGCTCTGCATTGCTTAGGGGAAGGGGTCTGAGCCGTGTAGAATACATTATCCAGCTGAAAAAGTAAAGAAAAGTGTCAAAATAAGCCATGTCCTCAAAAACGTAACGCACAAATGAAACAACACGTAACGAAAATGTCCTCAACTCAAATCGAGATGTAAATACCCCCCCGCCATGTTGTTTTGATTCATTTACGAGCAAAACATTTCAAAGTTGTCTAAACTTACGGCAAATTAGGCACAGACATCTTAAAATTTCTGTTAGCGGAGCTTCTATGCTAGCCTACCCCTAAAATGACACCGATTTTTCAAAGATCCCATGATTAGAAATCGAAAAATTTTATGAAAAAAACACTCACCGCTGATTCTGACGAGTCTGGCAGCATGGCCTAACATCCCTTCTTGACGTCAGAAATGAAAACGAGGCCATAACCTCATTATTTTAGTCTGTAGGCTTGTCGATAGATGGCAATGTCGGATTGCCTAGAAACTTACACAACGTTTGTACGTGACGGTTTTTCGAACTTATGCTTCCCTGCAGGCTTAGAAATAATTCTTTCTGGATTTGTTACAATCGTTATTTGTACTATGCCTGAAGGTCTTTTAGATGCAAAAAGAAGATCTTCCACGAGTACATGTATAGGGAGGTATAATGCGATCGTAAGTTGCGCTAGTTATCGATACGCACCAACCTTACCCCATTTCGAGGTCTGTGGGCCTTTCTTAAAACTTGGTCTCAGACTTTTTGTTATTTTATCGAAAAGTTGAGATGTTTCCGCAGATGTAGAGACCAAAAAATCATTGAATACTATTTAATATGGTACATGTCCCGCATAAAATAGCTTGATGCGAAATGTACAAACAAAAATTGAAGACACGTGTACAGACCTACCTAAAGTATATTTCAAAATGAAATATTCTGTTCTTGCATCAGAAATATCAAAATTCAAAATATTTCCAATAAATATAGATGAGGTTTTCCTAAAACAATCCGTTTTTTTAATCTTTTCACACAAAATCATATTTTAACCTTTGCTGAGGACACGTTAGTCCGTTTCGCCTTGTTGCTCTTCCGGCCTCAGAAAAAAAATTTCTACTAGAGTTAGGACACTAGTTATGCATGACTCTGATGCACATTGATCCTAGCTACTGGCTGATACCAAGTAAGCCAGTATTCATGCAGTATTTTTCCCTAGGGGGTCGAGGGTCACGCAAATCTCGTTATGTGGACCCTTAAGGGAGAATGGCTGATTATACATACATACATACATACAAACATACATACATACATACATACATACATACATACATACATACATACATACATACATATATATATATATATATATATATATATATATATATATATATATATATATATATATATATATATTAATATATATATATATATTTATATACATATATATATATATATATATATACATATAAATATATATATATATATATATATATATATATATATATATATATATATATATATATATATATATATATATATATATACATATATGTATATATATATATATATATATCTATATATCTATCTATCTATCTATCTATCTATCTATCTATCTATCTATCTATCTATCTATATATATATATATATATATATATATATATATATATATATATATATATATATATATATATATATATATATATATATATATGTATATATATATATATATATATATATATATATATATATATATATATATATATATATATATATATATATATATATATATATATATATATATATATATATAGGCGGGTGGCCAAATGTCAGAATTATTCTTTTGATGGCGTTTTTCGTTACAAGTTGTCATCCATGCTTATTCATCTCTACATAGGGTGGACTTTAGTGTACGGGTGGATGACACGTCTGATTTTGCTTCATAAGGGAATTTTGGGGCATTTTATGCTAAAAATCACCAAAAAATCATGTTTTTGGGGATTTCCTTCTAGAAAATTCATTTTTTGAGATAGAAACTAAAAAACTTGCTACAAATGTGTTGAAGAGGATGCTTCTAATCTTAGAACATGTTGCGTTAGCGTGACTTCAAGGAACCCCCTGCTCTGAGTGATTTTGAGGGAAAAATCATCAAAAATGAGTGATTTTTGTAATTTCCCACAACTTGAATGTCATCCTGTGGACTATTCCAAATTCTCAACTAAATAGTTTTGGTTTAGAAAACTAATCAAGAAGGTGTAGATACAGAAAATAAATTATGTTTGAATATTTTCATGATATGCTACGTTTTGGGGCATTTTACAGAAAAATGGCAATAAAACTAGTGATTTTAGGGATTTGCTTCTGGAAGGTGCAATTTTCATAGTAGGAACTCAAAACTTGCCGCAAATGATTTCTATAGGGATGTCTATGATTATCAAATGTTTTGTGTTAGTATGAAATGTATCTGACCCCTGCTGTGAGTGATTTTGGGGTAAAAACCTCTAAAATAGTAGGATTTTTGTAATTTCCCACAATTGAATGTCATCCTGTGGACTATTCCATACTCTCTACTAAATAGATCTGGTTTAGAAAACTAACCAAGAAGGTGTAGATAGAGAGAGTGAGTCATGTCTGCATATTTCCATGACATGCTACGTTTTTGGGCAATTTACAGAAAAAATGGCATAAAACAGGTGATTTTAGGGATTTGCTTCTGGAAGGTGCAATTTTCATAGTAGGAACTCAAAACTTGCCATAAATGATTTCAAAAGGGTGTCTATGGTAATCAAATGTTTTGTGTTAGTATGAAATTTATCTGACCCCTGCTGTGAGTGATTTTGGGGTAAAAACCCCTAAAATAGTAGGATTTTTGTAATTTCTCATTTATTTAAATACAGGTATATTATACCTTATACCAAGATTCTAGCCTGATATTTTTGTTACAGAAAATTAACCAAAACTAGGCATGTAGGGGAAATAATTTATGTTTGCCAACCTATGACTTGCTAAATTTTGGGGTATTTTACTAAAAAATGATCAAAAGCATGCGTTTTTAGGAATTTGCTTCTTGAAAATGTAGCCTCCAATGTAGATGTATGAAACTTGCCACAAATATGTTCACATTGATGCCTATGGTTGTAGGATGTGTTGTGGTAGTTGAGATTAAATGTAGCTCCTGCTGTGAGTAATTTCTGGGTAATATCCTTTTCCCAGGCTTAAACTGTCAACATAGAGACTATGCAAAGATCTTAATTTCCCAATTTTGCCAAATAAATCACTTAAGAATGTATTAGTGAATGAACTGGGTGAGGTTTTCTAGATTTCAATGATAAGCTATCGTTTTGGGCATTTTATGGAAAAAGTAATGAAACGTGAGAACTTATAGAAATATGATTTATGTAATTTTATAGGCTCTATCCTTCTGTGGAATTTTGAATTAATACCTCAGTCATGCTAGATCTTGGATCATTTTGCTGTAATATATAATGAGAGATGGATACTTTTGATAGTACCTACGTATGTAGCAATCACAGTGGGACCTGTGGACATGGAGCACTCATGAGAAATTAAGAAGTGCTCCATGTATGCAGGTCCCTGACATCTCAGGTCATACAGATCAAGAAACAGAGTCATTGAAATAGCATCAATATCAATTTATGGTAGAGAATAGTAGTAGAGCTCCTACTATTACTCTCAGAATCTAAGGTATATCTCACTCAGTTACATAAGTATCATTCTGTGAGATGTTATTTCATTCATGATTTGATATACATGTGAGTCATTCAAGTATGAAAAACAAAACACCCACATTGATCTTTCAAATCCCAGTCACTATGTGAGAAGGTTGCTAGTGACTTAGAGTTAGGCACTGGCAGTGGTTTTTGCTGGGTAATCTGGTTTCCTAAACCAATTATAACTGGTTAGTCATGACTTAATCATGGTATGGCAGAAAAAGTGACAAAAAAGCTAACAAACAAACAACTCCAAAATGTTTGTCAGGCCTCAAAGGTAAATGAAACTATTAATGGCCCCATAGGACTAGTAACACCAATTTGGGAATTTTTTACTGGCCTGGGGCCATAGGACCACTGTTAGCGTCGAGCCCTGTAAAATTGTTCCTTGATCCCAGACAGTGCATGTGAGAAAGTGATCACTGCCTTTGGGGTTAAGTAGTTTTTACTGGGTTACTATAGTTTCCTCCATCACTAACAACAGGCTAGTTACAATTTAGCCTAAATATGGCAGAAAAAGGGTGATCGAAATTCCAAATTATTGCATGAATCAGGATTTGTTTTGACTCCTCCCTATTCATATCTTCATCATACTACTCTTATTACTTCCTATTCAGCAGATTATAGGTTGCGCTGCAAAAACCTTGCACTATCAGGACCACACCTTTTGTCAGTTTGCTGCCTAAAGATTAAATGCCCCCACTCTCCTAGCACAAGGCTTTGGGAAATTGGGCTCCTATCATTCAGATTTAAACATTACCAAAATATTCCACTAGCCAGTGATGGACTTGTTGTCAGCAACATTTAGTAGTCCTTCCACCTATTCCCCTTATAATAACTAGCCCATGAGCATATTATGTACTTTGATGAAACTTTCCTAAATATAAAGTACTTAGCCAAATGGACCTACACGCCCATTGTTTAAGCAGCCCTATCATTATTTTTTAAAAGATGTTTATAGTCACAGGCTACAGGGTTACCTTGCGCTGTTATGGTATGCAGGTACTGCTGTGGAAATGCTCTATGTACAGAGGTTATATATCAGGTTCCACTGTACATCATACTCAAATACGAATTTTCCACCAAACAGTCTCAACAATATTTTGAATAATTAAGATCCATTCTATGTTTTGATACTTATACCAGAGTATCAATGCAGCTTGCATTAGCCTGGTGATATATTTTTCCTGTGCTAACATATCTGAGGTAGCATTACAAGATTTAATAGTCAGTCATGTACATGTGCATATATACTCATATAAGTGATGATATTACTAATACTTTTCAGATTCAGTTTCTGCATCTAACCCCCAAAAACAGCAATTACCCAATTACATTAAGAAGGCTGGGCTTTTTCAGGAAAACCTTAAAGCAACTGTTTAATAACAATGTTGTATTGCAGCAAGAAAATATTAGATGTTTTTCACTTTGTTGATTTTGAAATTTGTCATCATTAAAATCACTACTAGAGAGTATTTCCTGGTCATCAACTGGCCCAGTCCCTTATACTAAGAGACATTCACTCAGGAAGAATGCTTTATCACACTCAGGAAAAAAGCTTTATTTATTCTTTAGGCCACTCCAGTTTAATTACTTGTCTTACGTGCTCAGGAAGTAGGAAATGACTTAACTAAATTAAATAAAATCAATCAAAATCAATTAATCCCTGTAACCTTAAGGGTGGGAGATATACATCCTCAAATATGAGGCTCTACTACAGCATTAATTAACTCCTTAAGTTGATTGAATCACCCTAACAATAAATATTCTTAAATCTAGCACTTTCTTTTTTTTTTTTGGAGTCTGACAGAAAATTTCCAAACCACTTACGTCATTAAGACACCAAAGTCAACTTTTTACTTTTTTTTTTGGAGTCTGACAGGATTTTTTTTCCCAAAAAAGCTCGTAAGACAAGTAATTATATTGGAGTGGCCTTATGTGTGATGAATGGGGAACATCCTCAAGGTAAAGCCACGTATTCATAAACCACTATTTTGTGAAAAGACTTAGTTTCCTGTGTTTTCATTCTATATACGATCATTTTTAATAATGAAATACCACATCTCCCTGTGGCACATCTTAGTTGTTGAAATGCTGAATGGCAAACAGTGGAAAACTCCCATTAAAGGCCAATGTAAACACTATAAAGGGACACGATTCTTAATATTCTACTGCAAAAAGATGAAAAAGTATGCATGAATGTTAGATTAATATGTGATATAATCAGATAGACCATAGAATATAAGTTTCAAAGTTTTTGCCAAAAAACACTTAAATTGTTAAGCAGAGGTCACTTGAAACGCAACATCTCTAGAATCACAGAAATCCTAATGAGTATCATTGTATTAAATTTGAATTTCTACCATGACATTTACTCTCTCTAGAAGCAATCTCTAAATACACATTTTTACTACTTTTTCCATAAAATACCCAAAACCATAGCTTATCATTAAAGGCTATGGTAAACATAACTGAGATTCTATAGTCAAAACATTCTTAGGTGATTTTCTGTAGCAAAATTGTGAAATGGTCTCCAGGCTGACAGTTAAGCCTCAGAAAATACAAAAAAAATTCATGATTTCAAAAGATTACCCAACAATCACTCACAGCAGGGGCCACATTTAACCTCAACTACCACAACACATCCTATACCATAGGCATCAATGCAAACATATTTGTGGCAGGTTTAATAAATCTACATTGGAAGCTGCACTTTGCAGAAGCAAATTCTTAAAATCACATGCTTTTGATGATTTTTCTGTAAAATACCCCAAACTTTAGTGTATCATAGATTGGCTAACATAACCTATTTCCCTTATCTACCTATTCTTGGTTACTTTTCCGTAACAGCTAGAATCTTGGTATAAGATATAATATACCTTTGTTCAAATGTATAAGAAATTACAAAAGTCCTACTATTTTAGAGGTTTTTACCCAAAAATGACTCACAGCAGGGGTCAGATACATTTCATACTAACACAAAACATTTGATTACCATAGACACCCTTTTGAAATCATTTGCGGCAAGTTTTGAGTTCCTACTATGAAAATTGCACCTTCCAGAAGCAAATCCCTAAAATCACCTGTTTTATGCTATTTTTTCTGCAAATTGCCCCAAAACGTAGCATGTCATGAGAATATGCAAATATGACTCACTCTCTCTATCTACACCTTATTGGTTAGTTTTCTAAACCAGAACTAATTAGTTGAGAGTTTGGAATAGTCCACAGGATGACATTCAATTGTGGGAAATTACAAAAATCCTATTTTAGAGGTTTTTACCCAGAATCACTCACAGCAGGGGTCAGATACATTTCATACTAACACAAAACATTTGATAATCATAGAAATCATAATGAAATCATTTGTGGCAGGTTTTGGGTTCCTACTATGAAAATTGCACCTTCCTGAAGCAAATCCCTAAAATCACTAGTTTTAATGCCATTTTTCTGTAAAATGCCCCAAAACGTAGCATATCATAAAAATATTTAAACATAACTTATTTTCTGTATCTACACCTTCTTGGGTAGTTTTCTAAACCAAAACTATTTAGTTGAGAGTTTGGAATAGTCCACAGGATGACATTCAAGTTGTGGGAAATTACAAAAATCACTCATTTTTGATGATTTTCCCCCAAAATCACTCACAGCGAGGGGTTCCTTAGAGTCACGCTAACTCAATATGTTTTAAGATTAGAAGCACCCTCTTGAACACATTTGTAGCAAGTTTTGAGTTCCTATCCCCAAAAATGAATTTTCTAGAAGGAAATCCCCAAAAACATGCTCTTTTGGTGATTTTTAGCATAAAATGCCCCAAAATTCCCTTGTGAAGCAAAATCAGACATGTCATCCACCCATACACTAAAGCCCACCCTATGTAGAGATGAATAAGCATGGATGACGACTTGTAACGAAAAACGCCATCAAGAATATTTCTAGAGC
>OZ012692.1:5199772-5222305 GCA_963942565.1 Maea johnstoni | reverse complement strand
CCTTTAGAGTCAGTATTGATAATTTGTGTGAAAAAGGTTTTGACTGATCAAATCTCCTTTTCAGATGAGAATATAAATTGGGGGCAAACATTTATATATCTATTTACATGATATTTGACATTTCCGTATTCCAGAAATTTTGTTTTAAAACCCTATTGCGATTCCATCTTACTTTGGCTCAGTATTTCAGCATTTGCAGATAATAAATCAGATAGCATTTACACACCATTTCTCATCCATCTTGGCAATGTCTAATTACCCAACTTACTATTATAACATATGGGAATCCCTTGTAAATCATCTGTGTCATTTTGGAAAAGTGTTGTCTCTTTTCTAAATCGAGGTGTTTTCGTATTCCAAAGAAAGTCAGCACTAAAGTTTTCTAATTCTTTGATGAGAATTTTTATAGAAACTAATGATACTCTGGGTAGCATCAGTCCAGCATTTTCTGAGTAGCAATCCAAATAGATTACGAGTTAAGCAGTTTGACAATGGACATTTGATTGAAAAGCAAATGATTATTCAGCTGAAGTAAGAGCCTCTTAGGCATTTGCGATGAGAAAGAAAATGATGAATATTGAAAATTAGAAGTACCGTATTTTCATTTCAAAATCAGTTATTTTTAACAACTCTTCATGCAATTTCGAAATGATTTAAGTGTTTGTTCTTTTGAATGATGATATAGAAAGACAATGATATTGATTATATTACGTAAAATGTATGTAGTAATAGGGGGAAAGGGCCCTTCATAAGTACTGTTCGTCACCATTACATTTTAAATAAATGTAATATATGCACATTTCACCGTAATCATTCTTCGTTTGTTTTCAGATTTCCCTGCAGGTGGCGCTGTGTGTCCTGTACACATTCTACTGCCATGCTGCTCCAACAGTTCCTACAGGCCATAATACTCACACTCCTACCCTCAACACAGACTGCCAGGAACCTGACGACCTAAATCGCACGATGGACAAGCTGAGAGCAAAATGGCCGCAGCTGGATAAGTTCTACCGTTTCTCCAGAGAAGAGTTAAAGAGTGACGACATCTCATCATATCTACCTATTTCATCTGGACAGCTATACGGAGACACGACCTGTCCTAGCAAATTGCCAGACACTAGTGATACTGAGCTGAGGAGTACATGTCCCTGGTATTACGTCATCAATGTAAACGATAGACGTCACCCGCAGCTGCTGGCTGAAGCCAGGTGTAAGTGTAGGGGGTGTGTGGAGGATGCGGGCAGAGCAGACAGGGGCTGCGAGAGGGTAACCTACCCCTTACCAGTGCTCAGGAGGACAGGATGCACAGATGGCGTCTACGAATATGCTGCTGACATTTCTGTCGTTAGTGTCGGATGTGTCTGCTCAAAACTTCGAGTGAAGATAAGTCCTCCCCAGACTACAATGGAAGCTGGACCACCTTTACCCGAGAAAAGAAGGAAATTACAAATTTCTGGCCAGAATGTTTGAGAATATTCATTGGTAAACCCGCTCGTTCCCTGCTTTTACTATTTTTGGAATTGATTACCATAAATTTAAGCTCATCAACGGTGATTGCTTTTTTTCGGAGTCATATCTAAGGAAGATTCCTAGTAATTGAGATGCTTGGACATACCTAAAAAGATGAATGGTAATCACTAATTGAAATTCGTTAAATTAATATTGAGCAACAAAATCTGGATGGTAACATGTACATGCACAAGTTTGAAATAGTATTATAATTTCATATTTAATCTTGTTGGCTAAAAACTTATTTTCTAATAATGAATTATTGAGTTTCCATATGTCTACCTTGCTTAAATTCATTGCTGTCGTATCATCCATATAAATTCATGAACACTTTCGTTGTCCCTTCTCTAAATATCAATTAAACTATATTTCATCATTAGAGTTGTTGACTGTTATTGAGGCTTTTGGGTTGATAAACGTTTTGCAATTGAACGTGTCCTCCTGAAAATTTAGAGCTATATTGCAATCACCAACCAAAATGAGGTTGTTAGTTTCAAGATATTATAAAGCATCAAAGATGTTATTGAAAAAGGAAGGGCAGCACAAATTAGGTTGCATATAGATTAACAGGAACGAACCTAGCAGCTCAATCCCAATTATTGTAAATCTATTTAATGACTTTGTGAATTTTGATTTCGAAAATGTTTTGTATAATTACCATATACTCATTTACCTGACTGTTACATGATCACACATTTTTTACATTCCATACGTTTTAAAATTTAGGAAAGTCGGTATTTATTCGGTGGGTTTCTTGGAAAAATGTGTATGTGTACATATATATATATATATATATATATATATATATATATATATATATATATATATATATATATATATATATATATATATATATATATATATATATATATATATATGTGTGTATATATGTGTGTATATATATGTATATATATATATATATATATATATATATTTATATATATATATATATATATATATATATATATATATATATATATATATATATATATATATATATATATATATATATATACATATATATACACATATATATATATATATATATATATATATATATATATATATATATATATATATATATATATATATATATATATATATATATATATATTTTATATATATATATATATGTATATATATATATATATATATGTATATATATATATATATGTATATATATATATATATATATATATATATGTATATATATATATATATATAATATATATATATATATATATATATATATGTATATATATATATATGTGTGTGTGTGTATATATACAGAAAATGTTAATATCATTCCATGTGTTACCTTGTATTGTTGTAAGATTCCAATGGCTGAGAAATTGTACATCTATGGTAACAAGTGAAATTCTCAGACGAGATAAGGGAAAAGCAGAGAAGGGAAAAACACGTGTTGGTAGATTGGTCGTTCGACCTAAAATGAAGTCTCAAGCAGAAGTGACGTAATGTAATATAAGCGGCGATCTGAGATGTGATTCTATTCATAATCATCTCCAGTCAACTTTAATTTGTGAAATCAAAATTTTCTTTATTGCCACTATCACTGTCATTAAATTATTAACTATATTTAACTACATTAACTATATTGCAATGTCAAAATAGTTAACCAATTATGGTCGCTTCATGCATTCGTTTTTGGCTAAGATGAATACATATTTGTGGTAATAGGAATCAATCCGTAAAGGATTTTGCTTGAAATTCGGCATATCAATAGCAAGACTTTTACACAGTGGAAATTACAGTTTGTATATAACTAAAGTTAACGTAGAGCTCTTCGGAATGATACCACTGGTATCCGTATAGGCAGAATAAGATATCCTATTGAAAAATCGCCTTAAACTGTGATCAAATATTTCACGACAAAAACTCATTTTGCACTACTTTATTGGACGCTCGAAACACTGGAATCCATTCTTGAAGGACACGCTGCTATCCTACTGTATTCATATTACGAAGTTATTCCATTAACCCGATTTCAGGAAATAATTTCAAATTAAGTTCCTTCCTTGCGACTGTATGTAAACGAATGTAACCCAGATAGGGCCCCGTTGAAAGAGGTACTGGGAGGACAGTACAATTACAGAGAAGGGGGAAGGCAAGTGTTGCGGCAAGGCGCTAAAGGCCGCAGGAGGAATAGAAAGTGGCAGTGTAGTAAGGATCCGTGCGCCCAAAAAGTGAGTGGCGGGCGCACGGATCCAAGCCCAAAGTACAGGTGGAAGGTGCATGGATAGGGCACTGATGATCACGTGGGGACGTGTGAAAGGGCAAATAGAAGGTAGATGGGTGGGAGTTGCATAAAGTAATGCCTTATAGTTAAGTGCTGGACTCATGTCAGGAGTACCACATAAGCCATCAGCGCGGGCTCACGTGGGAACAAGGACCAATCAGGGCTCTCGCATCGATTACATTACTGAGACACCTTATCTCCACCACCAGCTGGGGGTGCCCAGAGCACCAATTTCTGGCCTATTAGCGGCTATTAGTTGACATTAGTTGAGGCTTGCATGTTCACGTTGACCGGCTGGTTTCGAATCCACTTGTGTTTGGTGATCTAAGGTAAAGTCATGTGCAGCAAGTGTGCATGCAAGTGTCCTTCATCAACAGATATAAATTAATACTTACACCCATTAAACTTCACAGATCTCAATTTTTATATGAAGGTTAGGCATTACTTGCACCCATTAAACTATATATTTTCTCGAAGAAATTCCTAACTTCACAACTGTGGAAATGTTTATTATAATAAATCAAAGATAAAAGATTGTTTTTAGTCTAGGCCCAACATAAAGTCATCGGCACTTATAGCGAACGGAAATTCAGGCAGACGTCTTTTCTGGGATCAGCGGTTTTGACCAACAATTCATTTTAGCAAAGTTAAGTAAAAAAAATAATAGAAATAAAGCCACCGTTATTTTGAGTATGAAATATTTCTAAGTACCACACGAAGCACTGGGCAGGTGGAAAAAAAATTGCACGATCGAGAGATGGAATCGATCCCGCGAGCCTAGGATCGGGAGTCGACTTGGCTATCAATCAGGCTATTCCTTCTATTGTGTGAGATGGAGTGAAAAGAGAAGTATATTGATGAAATCTCGTAACTCTATTTGGGATCGTTCCTAGTATTCCGAGTCATTCTTGTCATTTACGTGACTGACAACCGGAGTAGATCTATGTTAAGTACATGTACCACTAAGCCACTTTTATCAATGACCCCACACATTTACATACGGCCCGAAACTGATCATGACCTACCTTCATCACCTTTGGTAAATATCCAAATCAAATATGGCGCCTGTTGTCTAACTACTGCCAGACGGCTCGCCATCACCTGCATGTCGTTAGAACCCAATAAGGAGCGCCAAAATAGCTGGAAAATTGTTTTTGATCTTTTAATCTAATGCCTTTTCAAATAAATAAACAATAATAACTATATCAATACGCCTTTACATGTCGTTAACGTTGTGGCATCACAAGCTTCGCAATCCAATTTTCCCTGTGCTATGAACTTGCTATTCTGAGGTTCAATTAGTTACATCCGCTACCGTTTCGCTTTTGGGGCGCTGCGCGCTGTATGAACATTAGCGTCTAGCTTGACAGTTTGTTAATTGTTTTGGTAGATCATATATGTTGTTCTTAGAGGCCGTGAAAGTTAGCTATTGTTGCTGGAGGGGGAAACAAATATGGGAGGAATATATTTTTTAGATATGAATTATCATTGTTATTATCATTATTATTATTATTATTATTATTATTATTATTATTATTATTATTATTATTATTATTATTACCATTATTAGTATTATTGATATGAGAATAAATATATGAATTATTATTGTTACTATGCTCATTATTATTATCAATATCATTATTATTATCATTATTACTATTAACATCATTATTATTATTATTATTATTATTATTATTATTATTATTATTATTATTGTGATCTATATATTAATAGCGTGTTGCAAATTTTGTGATCGTATCTCCGAAACGGCTGCAAGCCTGATGCTGTGCCTTTGCATGCGAAGTAGTTTTGCGATAGCTAGATTTGAAGTAAAAATAACTTACAAAAATGTTTTTTTGGAGTTTTTCTGTGTTGAATGAAAATCTAAACTAAACTCAGCATGAGCCGATTGTCGCAACATTTTGGATTGTGCTGCAATCAGTTCTTCATAGAACAATATGATTTACTATTGTTGGAAGCATGTGTATGTGATACGCTGCCATTGTTGAGGGAGGAGGTTATTATTGTAAATGAACTCCCCCTTCTACAAGGGAGTGTCACACATGCATATGCTTCCAACAATAGGAAATCCTATTGTTATATGATGTTCCAATTGTGGCACTATCCAGAATGTTACAACACCATATTAGTTTAGATCTATATTCAAAGCAAAATTCTTGCCAAAATGCATGTTTGTAAGCCTTGTAATATAATGGGAATTGATCACGGGAGGTAGGTGATTGTGGCAATACCAGTGCCCGGCCCAGTCAGAAGACAAAACCGAGCCCATAGAGCAATGTTTTGGCTGCTGACTGGGCCAGGGCACTGGTCTGGTCTCTAAAGTTGGTGGAAATGGTCTAAATATGCTAATTAGGTGGTGGAATCATGAAAATCGCAACTCCCAGGAAGTTCTTAGTAATTAGTAAATAAATATTTGAAATAATTACATCTACATGAATGTAGATCTTACAAGGCTATGCCTAAGTCTGCAGGTTTAGCAACCCCCTGGCTATCTTTCAGTTCACTACGATACTTCGTAGTTTGAAGGTGTTGATAAAATTCTCCGTGAACCATCATGAGACAAAGGAAAATGTTAGTTAAAAGATATATTGAGTTCAAGTGTTATATAGTCAAATCTCCGGCACGAATCTGGGAAGGGCCGCCAGAGATGTCACCAAATATTACTTATATTCTATGATATGCCACACTATGCCGGGTGCACACTCGGAATTCATGACGTATATCGCGATACTCTTTACCAAAAGAATAGACGCTCACCCAATTAAGTTTGAATAGGCACATGACAATTTTGGAACATAGCGTCACTATCCAGGGTAGTACTGCTGCAAAACTCTTCTGCGGACTTCCACCCGATTTAGTTGAAATAGGGCACTTAACAGATTTAGGACAAAGAGCATAGGGTCACTATCCAGGGTAGCACTTCTGCGAGTTCAGCGAATACAATGCCGACGTCTCTAGTGGTTTCTGCCCTTATTCTGGGCTTTATAGTCCTAGCCAATGGTAAGTCACTTCTAAGTAACTGTATTGCAATGTCTAATAAATTCACGAGAACGTTTTTGGCTTAGATGAATAAAGCATCTGTGGTATTAGGAATCAATCCGTAAACGATTTTGCTTGAAATTGGGGATATTGATAGCAGGACTATTACACAGAGGAAATTTATACAGTTAACGCAGAGCTCTTTGGAATGATACCACTGGTTTCCGTATAGGAAGAATGAGATATCCTATTGAAAAATCGCCTTAAACAGTGATCAAATATTTCACAACAAAAACTCATTTTGCATTACTTTATTGGACGCTCGAAACATTGGAATAAATTGTTGAAGGACACGCTACTATCCTACTGTATTCATATTATGAAGTTATTCCATTAACCCAATTCCAGGAAATAATTTCAAATTAAGTTTCTTCCTTGCGACTGTATGTAATCGAATGTGACTTAGCTTGATAGTTTGTTAATTGTTTTAGTTGATCATACATGTTGTTCTTAGAGGCCGTGAGAGTTAGCTTTTGTTGCTTAACGGGGAATCAAAAATGGGAAGAATATATTTTGAGATATGAATTATCATTATTATAATCATTATTATCATTATCATTATTATTATCATTATTATAATTATCATTTTTATTATTATTATTATTATCATTATTATTATTATTATTATTAGTAGTAGTAGTAGTAGTAGTAGTAGTAGTAGTAGTAGTAGTAGTAGTAATATTATTATTATCACTATTATTGATATGAGATATGAGATATGAATTGTTATTGTTACTATGCTCGTTATTATTATTATTATTATTATTATAATTACTATTATTACTATTATTGTTATTATTATCATTATTATAATATATATATTAATAAGGATCCGCCGTGGCCTAGTGGTTACGATGCCTGGCTCCCAAGCGTGAGTTCGCAGGTTCGAGTCTCCGCTGGATCCCCAAGCGGGTTGGCCTGGTTGCTATATAAATGTGCGGCGTTGTGGAGGACTATCTATGGTCCTTCTGCAACTGAAAGACCCCTTGGAACTATTCGCGAAGAGTAGGGAATTTCTACCCGATTGGGGTTTCTATCTCATCGCGATATGACTTAAGCTGTTGAAAGCGACGTAAAACCCAATTCCTTCCTTCCTTCCTTCCTTCCTTCTATATATCAAAAGTGTGTTGCAAATTTTGTGACCGCATCTCCTACGAAACGGCTGCATGCCAATTAGTGTGGGGGGGCTGAAGTTTTGCGATAGCTAGGTTTGAAGTAGAAAAAACTTACAAATATGTTTTTGTGGATTTTTTTTTTTGAATGAAGATCTAAACTAAACTCAGCATGAGCCGATTGTTGCAACATTTTGGAATGTGCAACAATCAGTTCTTCATAGAACATAATGATTTACTATTGTTGGAAGCATGTGTCTGTGATATAACCAAGGGTTTACAGAGATACCGCTTTTAACTAGTTTAGTGGTTACTTATATGAAGACAATGATATGCTTTATCCTACACCGCTTTCTGTAGATTTATGATTATATGTTCTATACACGTCAATACATGTTTTACCTGCAGAGAACTATTTTTGTTAATCATCCTTGAACAAAATCTGAAGTTACTCATAGTGTATAGATCTGTTTGTGTAGTATTCTACCGCAGACATTTTCTACATCTCGACATATTGGAGTTAAAGATGCCGTCTTGGTAAAAAAAAACCAGCTTACAAGGTAATGGCCAGGTCCGTAGAATTAGCAACCCCCTGGCTATCTTTCAGTTCACTACGATACTTCGTAGTTTGAAATTGTTGATAAAATTCTCCGTGAACCATCATGAGACAAAGGAAAATGCAAGTTAAAAGATACATTGAGTTCAAGTGTTATAAAGTCAAATCTCCGGCACAAATTTGGGAAGGGCCGCCAGAGATGTCACCAAATATTACTTATATTCTATGATATGCCACACTAGGCCGGGTGCACACTCGGAATTCATGACGCATATTGAGATACTCTTTACCAAAAGAATAGACGTTCACCCAATTAAGTTTGAATAGGCACATGACAATTTTGGAACATAGCGTCACTATCCAGGGTAGTACTGCTGCAAAACTCCTCTGCGGACTTCCATCCGATTTAGTTGAAATAGGGCACTTAACAGATTTAGGACAAAGAGCATAGGGTCACTATCCAGGGTAGCACTTCTGCGAGTTCAGCGAATACAATGCCGACGTCTCTGGTGGTTTCTGCCCTTATTCTGGGCTTTATAGTCCTAGCAAACGGTGAGTCACTTCTAAGTAACTGTATTGCAATGTCTAATAAATTCACGAGAACGTTTTTGGCTTAGATGAATAAAGCATCTGTGGTATTAGGTATCAATCCGTAAACGATTTTGCTTGAAATTGGGGATATTAATAGCAAGACTATTATTACACAGAGGATATTACAGTTAACGCAAAGCTCTTCGGAATGATACCACTGGTTTCCGTATAGGAAGAATGAGATATCCTATTGAAAAATCGCCTTAAACAGTGATCAAATATTTCACAACAAAAACTCATTTTGCATTACTTTATTGGACGCTCGAAACACTGGAATCAATTGTTGAATCCATTTAGTAAACCCAATTCCAGGAAATGATTTCAAATTAAGTTTCTTCCTTGCGACTGTATGTAAACGAATGTGACTTAGCTTGATAGTTTGTTAATTGTTTTAGTTGATCATACATGTTGTTTCCGAGCGAAGTCATGAGCTCGGAATTACATTGCCGCATCTGCTACAGTTGCCGCCATTTTAAAATGGCGGCAAACGCACAATCTCGCGAGAGCTTTTAGCATTAGCGCGCCTGGCGTGTGCGGGAAAACTAAATAGAGGTCGCCCCCAGACCATTCATGCCGTAATGTAAAGATTGATTCCTTTAGATTGTATAAATTGTAGGAAAATACCGTTTTGAACGCAGATGACCAACAATGGTGCGCGTGCCGCAATCAGTGTCACGTAGAGGATATGGCGCCAGTTTCCAAGCACAACAGACAGTGCACGTCACGGCACGTGCGGATTATGATTGTTGAGGAAGCACATAAGCGCCCTCATGCTGGCTAAGTTTAGCTAGCTAACTTTTTCTTTGTGAAACCGAATTTATAGGATAAGAAAGATCTAGGATAAACTTAGCTAGCTAACCCATTATCCGACTTTTGTGAAATAGGCCCCAGGCAACAAATAGCGCTCTCTATCGGCGGAAAATGGCACAAAAATGACGTCATCGAATCCCGCCAAACGACGAGTGACGACATCTACGGGAAAATGTCGACACTAGCACCAACGTTATGCTGATACACTGCTAAAATGAATTACTGGTCTTTCCGTGAATCAATTTCAATGCGGTTTAAGTTGTTAGAACCGCCACAATTAATTCTACTTGCCTCTTAATTCAAGTAGAAATTTGTTGTGAAATGACGATTTTGCAACAAGTTGAAATCGTAATTTCATGCCATATTTTCGGTCAATCGCTACTACTACTGTGTGGGTTATTGCACAAATATAAGGCTTATATCATGGAGCTCCCGATATGTTTTCGCGAAGAATAATTAAAGAATGACGTCACGGATATCAAGTTCATAACTTTTTGACTGCATTTGATCGGGGAATGCCAGCGGATCTTGGATTTCCACAATAGGGGGTAGTGCAATTTGGATCTTTCATTTGACCCTTAAGGGAAGTAATACCAGACCATTTAAAGGATTGCTCCTTAAACGGAGGAGCTGGTCTATTTCAATTGGCAATATCTCTGTATCCAAATGGGCTACAAAGTTAAAAGCATTTAAAGCTTTGAAATTGTAAAAAATCATGAATTCCGAATCTATGCGCACTCTTCCTTGCCATGCCAATATCATATAAAGAAAAGTAAAAAATATTTAATAAAGCTGCCGCTCGGCCTTTGCGCTTTTTGGAAGCGCGAATTATTCTTAGAGGCCGTGAGAGTTAGCTTTTGTTGCTTAACGGGGAAACAAAAATGGGAGGAATATAGTTTGAGATATGAATTATCAATATTATAATCATTATTATCATTATCATTATTATTATCATTATTATAATCATTATTATCATTATCATTATTAATATCATTATTATTATTATCATTTGTATTATTATTATTATAATTATTATTATTATTATTATTATTATTATTATTATTATTATTATTATTTTTAGTATTATTAGTATTATTAGTATTATTAGTATTATTATTATTATTATTATTATTATTATTATTATTATTAGTAATATTATTATTATTATTATTATTATTATTGATATGAGATATGGGATATGAATTGTTATTGTTACTATGCTCATTATTATTATTATTATTATTATTATTATTATTATTATTATTATTATTATCTTTATTATAATAAATATATTAATAGGGATCCGCAGTGGCCTAGTGGTTACGATGCCTGGCTCCCAAGCGTGAGTTCGCAGGTTTGAGTCTCCGCTGGATCCCCAAGCGGGTTGGCCTGGTCGCTATATAAATGTGCAGCGTTGTGGAGGACTATCTATGGTCCTTCTGCAACTGAAAGACCCCTTGGAACTATTTGCGAAGAGTAGGGAATTTCTTCCCGATTGGGGTTTCTATCTCGTCGCGATATGACCTAAGCTGTTGAAAGCGACGTAAAACCCAATTCCTTCCTTCCTTCCTTCCTTCCTTCTATATATCAAAAGTGTGTTGCAGATTGTGTGACCGCATCTCCTACGAAACGGCTGCAAGCCTGATGCTGTGGCTTTGCATGCCAATTAGGGGGGGGGGGGGCTGAAGTTTTGCGATAGCTAGGTTTGAAGTAGAAATAACTTACAAAAATGTTTTTGTGGATTTTTTTTGTTTTGAATGAAGATCTAAACTAAACTCAGCATGAGCCGATTGTTGCTACATTTTGGATTGTACAACAATCAGTTCTTCATAGAACAATATGATTTACTATTGTTGGAAGCATGTGTATGTGATATAACCAAGGGTTTACAGAGATACCGCTTTTAACTAGTTTAGTGGTTACTTATATGAAGACAATGATATGCTTTATCCTACACCGCTTTCTGTAGATTTATGATTATATGTCCTATAAACGTCAATACATGTTTTACCTGCAGAGAACTATTTTTATTTATCATCCTTGAACAAAATCTGACGTTACTCTGTTTGCGTAGTATTCTACCACAGACATTTCCTACATCTTGACACATTGGAGTTAAAGATGCCGTCTTGGTGATAAACATCTTACAAGGTAATGCCTAGGTCCGTAGGTTTAGCACCCCCCTGGCTATCTTTGATTTCACTACGATACTTCGTTGTTTGAAATAGTTGATAAAATTCTCCGTGAACTATCATGAGACAAAGGAAAATGTAAGTTAAAAGATACATTGAGTTCAAGTATTATATAGTCAAATCTCCGGCACGAATCTGGGAAGGGCCGCCAGAGATGTCACCAAATATTACTTATATGCTGCGATATGCCACACTATGCCGGGCGCACGCTAGGAATTCATGACGTATATCGCGATACTCTTTACCAAAAGAATAGACGCTCACCCAATTAAGTTTGAATAGGCACATGACAATTTTGGAACATAGCGTCACTATCCAGGGTAGTACTGCTGCAAAACTCCTCTGCGGACTTCCACCCGATTTAGTTTAAATAGGGCACTTAACAGATTTAGGACAAAGAGCATAGGGTCACTATCCAGGGTAGCACTTCTGCGAGTTCAGTGAATACAATGCCGACGTCTCTGGTGGTTTCTGCCCTTATTCTGGGCTTTATAGTCCTAGCAAACAGTAAGTCACTTCTAACTAACTATATTGCAATGTCTAATAAATTCACGAGAACGTTTTTGGCTTAGATGAATAAAGCATCTGTGGTATTAGGTATCAATCCGTAAACGATTTTGCTTGAAATTGGGGATATTGATAGCAAGACTATTACACAGAGGAAATTACAGTTAACGCAGAGCTCTTCGGAATGATACCACTGGTTTCCGTAATGGAAGAATGAGATATCCTATTGAAAAAATCGCCTTAAACAGTGATCAAATATTTCATAACAAAAACTCATTTTGCATTACTTTATTGGACGCTCGAAACATTGGAATAAATTGTTGAAGGACACGCTACTACCCTACTGTATTCATATTACGAAGTTATTCCATTAACCCGATTTCAGGAAATAATTTTAAATTAAGTTTCTTCCTTGCGACTGTATGTAATCGAATGTGACTTAGCTTGATAGTTTGTTAATTGTTTTAGTTGATCATATATGTTGTTCTTAGAGGCCCTGAGTGTTAGCTTTTGTTGCTTAACGGGGAAACAAAAATGGGAAGAATATATTTTGAGATATGAATTATCATTATTATAATCATTATTATCATTATTATTATTATTATCATTATTATTATTATTATTATCATTTTTATTAATATTATTATTATTATTATTATTATTATTATTATTATTATTATTATAATTATTATTATTATTATTATTATTATTATTATTATTATTAATAGTATTGATATGAGATATGAATTGTTATTGTTACTATGCTCATTATTATTATTATTATCATTTTTATTAATATTATTATTATTATTATTATTATTATTATTATTATTATTATTATTATTGTTATTATAATTATTATTATTATTATTATTATTATTATTATTATTATTATTATTATTAATAGTATTGATATGAGATATGAATTGTTATTGTTACTATGCTCATTATTATTATTATTATTATCATTATTTTTATTATTATTATTATTATTATAATTATTATTATTATTATTATTATTATTAATATTATTATTATTATCATTATTATTATCTATATATTAATAGTGTGTTGCAAATTTTGTGACCGTATCTCCGAAACGGCTGCAAGTCTGATCCTGTGGCTCTGCATGCCAATTAGTGGGGTGCTGAAGTTTTGCGATAGCTAGGTTTGAAGTAAAAATAATTTACAAAAATGTTTCTGTGGATTTTTTTTTGTTTTGAATGAAGATCTTGACTAAACTCAGCATGAGCCGATTGTTGCAACATTTTGGATTGTGCAACCATCAGTTCTTCATAGAACAATATGATTTACTATTGTTGGAAGCATGTGTATGTGATATAACCAAGGGTTTACAGAGATACCGCTTTTAACTAGTTTAGTGGTTACTTATATGAAGACAATGATATGCTTTATCCTACACCGCTTTCTGTAGATTTATCATTATTTGTCCTATAAACGTCAATACATGTTTTACCTGCAGAGAACTATTTTTGTTAATCATCCTTGAACAAAATCTGAAGTTACTCATAGTGTATAGATTTGTTTGTGTAGTATTCTACCGCAGACATTTTCTACATCTCGACACATTGGAGTTAAAGATGCCGTCTTGGTGAAAAACATCTTACAAGGTAATGCCCAGGTCCGTAGGTTTAGCAACCCCCTGGCTATCTTTGATTTCACTACGATACTTCGTAGTTTGAATTAGTTGATAAAATTCTCCGTGAACTATCATGAGACAAAGGAAAATGTAAGTTAAAAGATACATTGAGTTCAAGTGTTATATAGTCAAATCTTCTCCACGAATCTGGGAAGGGCCGTCAGAGATGTCACCAAATATTACTTATATTCTATGATATGCCACACTATGCCGGGTGCACACTCGGAATTCATGACGCATATTGCGATACTCTTTACCAAAAGAATAGACGCTCACCCAATTAAGTCTCAATAGGCACATGACAATTTTGGAACATAGCGTCAATATCCAGGGTAGTACTGCTGCAAAACTCCTCTGCGGACGTTCACCCGATTTAGTTTAAATAGGGCACTTGGCAGATTTAGGACATAGAGGACAGGGCCACTATCCAGGGTAGCACTTCTGCGAGTTCAGCGAATACAATGGCGACGTCTCTAGTGGTTTCCGCCCTTATTCTGGGCTTTATAGTCCTAGCAAACGGTAAGTCACTTCTAATAACTATATTGCAATGTCAAAATAATTAACCAGAATATGGTCGCTTCATGCATGCGTTTTTGGCTAAGATGAATGAATATCTGTGGTAATATGTATCAATCCGTAAACGATTTTGCTTGAAATTCGGCATATCAATAGCAAGACTTTTACACAGTGGAAATTACAGTTTGTATATAACTAAAGTTAACGCAGAGCTTTTCGGAATGATACCGCTGGTATCCGTATAGGCAGAATAAGATATCCTATTGAAAATCGTCTTAAACTTAAATATTTCACAACAAAAAAATCATATTGCACTACTTCATTGGACGCTCCAAACACTGGAATCCATTCTTGAAGGACACGCTGCTATCCTACTGTATTCATATTACGAAGTTATTCCATTATCCCAATTTCAGGAAATAATTTCAAATTAAGTTCATAATCCTTGCGACTGTATGTAAACGAATGTAACCTAGCTTGATAGTTTGTTAATTGTTTTGGTAGATCATATATGTTGTTCTTAGAGGCCGTGAAAGTTAGCTATTGTTGATGGATGTGGAAACAAAAATGGGAGGAATATGTTTTTTAGATATGAATTATCATTGTTATTATCATTATTATTATTATAATTATTATTATTATTATTATCATTATTATTATTATTATTATTATTATTATTATTATTATTATTATTATTATTTTTAATATTATTATTATCATTATTATTATTATTGATTTGAGATATGAGATATGAATTATTGTTGTTACTATGCTCATTATTATTATCAATATCAATATTATTATCATTATAACTATTATCATTATTATTATTATTATAATTATTATTATTATTATTGTGATCTATATATTAATAGCGTGTTGCAAATTTTGTGATCGTATCTCCGAAACGGCTGCAAGCCTGATGCTGTGCCTTTGCATGCGAATTAGTTTTGCGATAGCTAGATTTGAAGTAAAAATAACTTACAAAAATGTTTTTCTGAAGTTTTTTTGTTTTGAATGAAAATCTAAACTAAACTCAGCATGATTGTTGCAACATTTTGGATTGTGCAGCAATTAGTTCTTCATAGAACAATATGATTTACTATTGTTGGAAGCATGTGTATGTGATACGCTCCCATCGTTGAGGGAAAAGGTTATTTTTGTAAATAAACTCCCCCTTCTACAATGGGAGTGTCACACATGCATATGCTTCCAACAATAGGAAATCCTATTGTTATATGATGTTCCAATTGTGGCACTATCCAGTATGTTACAACACCATATTAGTTTAGATCTATATTCAAAGCAAAATTCTTGCCAAAATGCATGCTTGTAAGCCTTGTAATATAATTGGAATTGATCACGGGAGGTAGGTGATTGTGCCAATACCAGTGCCCGGCCCAGTCAGAAGCCAAAACCGAGCCCATAGAGCAATGTTTTGGCTGCTGACTGGGCCAGGGCACTGGTCTGGTCTCTAAAGTTGGTGGAAATGGTCTAAATATGCTAATTAGGTGGTGGAATCATGAAATTCGCAAGTCCCAGGAAGTTCTTAGTAATTAGTAAAAAGATATTTGAAATAATTACATCTACATGAATGTAGATCTTACAAGGCTATGTCTAAGTCTGTAGGTTTAGCAACCCCCTGGCTATCTTTCAGTTCACTACGATACTTCGTAGTTTGAAATTGTTGATAAAATTCTCCGTGAACCATCATGAGACAAAGGAAAATGTAATTTAAAAGATACATTGAGTTCAAGTGTTATATCGTCAAATCTCCGGCACGAATCTGGGAAGGGCCGTCAGAGATGTCACCAAATATTACTTATATTCTATGATATGCCACACTAGGCCGGGTGCACACTCGGAATTCATGACGCATATTGAGATACTCTTTACCAAAAGAATAGACGCTCACCCAATTAAGTGTCAATAGGCACATGACAATTTTGGAACATAGCGTCACTATCCAGGGTAGTACTGCTGCATAATTCTTCTGCGGACTTCTACCAGATTTAGTTTAAATAGGGCACTTAACAGATTTAGGACAAAGAGCATAGGGTCACTATCCAGGGTAGCACTTCTGCGAGTTCAGCGAATACAATGCCGACGTATCTAGTGGTTTCTGCCCTTATTCTGGGCTTTATAGTCCTAGCAAACGGTAAGTCACTTCTAACTAACTATATTGCAATGTCTAATAAATTCACGAGAACGTTTTTGGCTTAGATGAATAAAGCATCTGTGGTATTAGGTATCAATCCGTAAACGATTTTGCTTGAAATTGGGGATATTGATAGCAGGACTATTACACAGAGGAAATTACAGTTAACGCAGAGCTCTTCGGAATGATACCACTGGTTTCCGTATAGGAAGAATGAGATATCCTATTGAAAAATCGCCTTAACAGTGATCAAATATTTCACAACAAAAACTCATTTTGCATTACTTTATTGGACGCTCGAAACACTGGAATCCATTGTTGAAGGACACGCTACTATCCTACTGTATTCATATTACGAAGTTATTCCATTAACCCGATTCCAGGAAATGATTTCAAATTAAGTTTCTTCCTTGCGCCTGTATGTAAACGAATGTGACTTAGCTTGATAGTTTGTTAATTGTTTTAGTTGATCATACATGTTGTTCTTAGAGGCCCTGAGAGTTAGCTTTTGTTGCTTAACGGGGAAACAAAAATGGGAGGAATATATTTAGAGATATGATTTATCATTATTATAATCATTATTATCATTATCATTATTATTATCATTATTATTATTATCATTTTTATTATTATTATTATTATAATTATTATTATTATTATTATTATTATTATTATTATTATTATTATTATTAACATTATTATTATTATTATTATTATTGATATGAGATATGAATTGTTATTGTTACTATGCTCATTATTATTACTATTATTATTATTATTATTATTATCATTATTATAATATATATATTGAAAGGAATCCGCCATGGCCTAGTGGTTACGATGCCTGGCTCCCAAGCGTGAGTTCGCAGGTTCGAGTCTCCGCTGGATCCCCAAGCGGGTTGGCCTGGTTGCTATATAAATGTGCGGCGTTGTGGAGGACTATCTATGGTCCTTCTGCAACTGAAAGACCCCTTGGAACTATTCGCGAAATGTAGGGAATTTCTTCCCGAAAGCGACGTAAAACCCAATTCCTGCCTTCCATCGCTTTCAGTAGATTTATGATTATATGTCCTATAAACGTCAATACATGTTTTACCTGCAGAGAACTATTTTTGTTAATCATCCTTGAACAATATCTTAAGCTACTCTGTTTGTGTAGTATTCTACCACAGATATTTCCTACATCTCGACACATTGGAGTTAAAGATGCCGTCTTGGTGAAAAACATCTTACAAGGTAATGCCCAGGTCCGTAGGTTTAGCACCCCCCTGGCTATCTTTGATTTCACTACGATACTTCGTAGTTTGAAATAGTTGATAAAATTCTCCGTGAACTATTATGAGACAAAGGAAAATGTAAGTTAAAAGATACATTGAGTTCAAGTATTATATAGTCAAATCTCCGGCACGAATCTGGGAAGGGCCGCCAAAGATGTCACCAAATATTACTTATATTCTATGATATGCCACACTATGCCGGGTGCACACTCGGAATTCATGACGCATATCGCGATACTCTTTACCAAAAGAATAGACGCTCACCCAATTAAGTGTCAATAGGCACATGACAATTTTGGAACATAGCGTCACTATCCAGGGTAGTACTGCTGCAAAACTCTTCTGCGGACTTCCACCCGATTTAGTTTAAATAGGGCACTTAACAGATTTAGGACAAAGAGCATAGGGTCACTTTCCAGGGTAGCACTTCTGCGAGTTCAGCGAATACAATGCCGACGTCTCTGGTGGTTTCTGCCCTTATTCTGGGCTTTATAGTCCTAGCAAACGGTAAGTCACTTCTAACTAACTATATTGCAATGTCTAATAAATTCACGAGAACGTTTTTGGCTAAGATGAATAAACCATCTATGGTATTAGGTATCTATCCGTAAACGATTTTGCTTGAAAGTGGGGATATTAATAGCAAGACTATTACACAGAGGAAATTACAGTTAACGCAGAGCTCTTTGGAATGATACCACTGGTTTCCATATAGGAAGAATGAGATATCCTATTGAAAAATCGCCTTAGACAGTAATCAAATATTTCACAACAAAAACTGATCTTGCATTTCTTTATTGGACGCTCGAAACACTGGAATCCATTGTTGAAGGACACGTTACTATCCTACTGTATTCATATTATGAAGTTATTCCATTAACCCAATTCCAGGAAATAATTTCAAATTAAGTTCCTTCCTTGCGACTGTATGTAAACGAATGTGACTTAGCTTGATAGTTTGCTAATTGTTTTGGTGGATCATACATGTTGTTCTTAGAGGCCGTGAGAGTTAGCTTTTGTTGGTGAACGGGGAAACAAAAATGGGAGGAATATATTTAGAGATATGAATTATCATTATTATATTCATTATCATTATCGTTATTATTATCATTATTATTATTATCATTTTTATTATTATTATTATTATAATTATTATTATTATTATTATTATTATTATTATTATTATTAACATTATTATTATTATTATTATTATTGATATGAGATATGAATTGTTATTGTTACTATGCTCATTATTATTACTATTATTATTATTATTATTATTATTATCATTATTATAATATATATATTGATAGGGATCCGCCATGGCCTAGTGGTTACGATGCCTGGCTCCCAAGCGTGAGTTCGCAGGTTCGAGTCTCCGCTGGATCCCCAAGCGGGTTGGCCTGGTCGCTATATAAATGTGCGGCGTTGTGGAGGACTATCTATGGTCCTTCTGCAACTGAAAGACCCCTTGGAACTATTCGCGAAGAGTAGGGAATTTCTTCCCGATTGGGGTTTCTATCTCGTCACGATATGACCTAAGCTGTTGAAAGCGACGTAAAACCCAATTCCTGCCTTCCATCGCTTTCTGTAGATTTATGATTATATGTCCTATAAACGTCAATACATGTTTTACCTGCAGAGAACTATTTTTGTTAGTCATCCTTGAACAAAATCTGAAGCTACTCTGTTTGTGTAGTATTCTACCACAGACATTTCCTACATCTCGACACATTGGAGTTAAAGATGCCGTCTTGGTGAAAAACATCTTACAAGGTAATTATGCCCAGGTCCGTAGGTTTAGCACCCCCCTGGCTATCTTTGATTTCACTACGATACTTCGTAGTTTGAAATTGTTGATAAAATTCTCCGTGAACTATCATGAGACAATGGAAAATGTAAGTTAAAAGAGTTCAATTGAGTTCAAGTATTATATAGTCAAATCTCCGGCACGAATCTGGGAAGGGCCGCCAAAGATGTCACCAAATATTACTTATATTCTATGATATGCCACACTATGCCGGGCGCACACTAGGAATTCATGACGTATATTGAGATACTCTTTACCAAAAGAATAGACGCTCACCCAATTAAGTGTCAATAGCCACATGACAATTTGGGAACATAGCGTCAATATCCAGGGTAGTACTGCTGCAAAACTCCTCTGCGGGCTTTCACCCGATTTAGTTTAAATAGGGCACTTGGCAGATTTAGTACATAGAGGACAGGGCCAATATCCAGGGTAGCACTTCTGCGAGTTCAGCGAATACAAGGGCGACGTCTCTAGTGGTTTCCGCCCTTATTCTGGGCTTTATAGTCCTAGCAAACGGTAAGTCACTTCTAATAACTATATTGCAATGTCAAAATAATTAACCAGAATATGGTCGCTTCATGCATGCGTTTTTGGCTAAGATGAATAAATATATGGTAATAGGTATCAATCCGTAAACGATTTTGCTTGAAATTCGGCATATCAATAGCAAGACTTTTACACAGTGGAAATTACAGTTTGTATATAACGAAAGTTAACGCAGAGCTTTTTGGAATGATACCGCTGGTATTCGTATAGGCAGAATAAGATATCCTATTGAAAATCGTCTTAAACTTAAATATTTCACAACAAAAACTCATATTGCACTACTTCATTGGACGCTCGAAACACTGGAATCCATTCTTGAAGGACACGCTGCTATCCTACTGTATTCATATTACGAAGTTATTCCATTATCCCAATTTCAGGAAATAATTTCAAATTAAGTTCATAATCCTTGCGACTGTATGTAAACGAATGTAACCTAGCTTGATAGTTTGTTAATTGTTTTGGTAGATCATATACCGGTATGTTGTTCCTAGAGGCCGTAGCAGTTAGCTATTGTTGATGGATGGGGAAACAAAAATGGGAGGAATATACTTTTTAGATATGAGTTATCATTGTTATTATTATTATTATTGTTATTATTATTGATATGAGATATGAATTATTATTGTTACTATGCTCATTATTATTATCAATATCATTTTTATTATTATTATTATTATTATTATTATTATTATTATTATTGTGATCTATATATTAATAGCGTGTTGCAAATTTTTGTGACCGTATCTCCGAAACGGTTGCAAGCCTGATGCTGTGGCTCTGCATGCCAATTAGTGGGGGGATGAAGTTTTGCGATAGCTAGGTTTGAAGTAAAAATAACTTACAAAAATGTTTTTGTGGAGTTTTTTTGTTTTGAATGAAAATCTAAACTAAACTCAGCATGAGCCGATTGTTGCAACATTTTGGATTGTGCAGCAATCAGTTCTTCATAGAACAATATGATTTACTATTGTTATGGTTTTGGGGTGCTAGATAGTAAGCGATATTTGTTTTGGTATACCCTTAAGCTGGTAGCGTAATTAGTGACGTTTTATGGTCATTTTACGAGGAGGTTGAGGGTAGACTGAAATGGTATACCCAGCATCTAGGGCAAGTATAGCTCCGCCCCTTTAGCCAGTAAAACCTAAAATTGGACAGTACTGATACTGGAGAACACAAGGAAAGTTGTCCAGGAATATTGTAATTAGACAGTAAAAATGCTATCCACTGGACAAGGATATGCTAATTAGACAGTAAAAATGCTATGGGCAAACATATATAAGGAGCAGTTTCATTAGGTTTAGGCAGTTAGTTTTAGAGTCAGATAGAGTGAGGGCCATGTAGAGCTCTGTAGTAGACTGGGACCTGGTGCCAGTACCAGCCACTGCACCAGGCCCCCTTTATGTAGTACTTGGAGGACTGGACATTGGTATTTGATGTGATGTATTGGAAACAACTGTAACATTGTAACTGATGAAAAGAATACATATATGCCTACAAATGAAAGTCGTCTTCAAGTTGTATCTGACACACACAGAAAACGTAACACTATTGTTGGAAGCATGTGTATGTGATACGCTCCCATTGTTGAGGGAGAAGGTTATTTTTGTAAATAAACTCCTCCCTCAACAATGGGAGTGTCACACATGCATATGCTTCCAACAATAGGAAATCCTATTGTTATATGATGTTCCAATTGTGGCACTATCCAGAATGTTACAACACCATATTAGTTTAGATCTATATTCAAAGCAAAAGTCTTGCCAAAATGCATGTTTGTAAGCCTTGTAATATAATGGGAATTGATCACGGGAGGTAGGTGATTGTGGCAATACCAGTGCCCGGCCCAGTCAGAAGCCAAAACCGAGCCCATAGAGCAATGTTTTGGCTGCTGACTATAGTCTGTCTGACTCGAGTTTGGCACTTTTTTTGTGACAAAACGTTCGAGTTTTCCATCCAAACTTGGCAA
>OZ012692.1:5187272-5192272 GCA_963942565.1 Maea johnstoni | reverse complement strand
TTAATAATAATAATAATGATGATAATAATAGTAGTTATAATGATTATAATGATAAAAAATATATACTGATGCCTTTACTACTACTACTACTACTACTACTACTACTACTACTACTATGACTGTTACTGCTGCTGCTACTACTACTACTACTACTGCTACTAGCTGTGGCTACTACCACTAATGTGTACAATAATGTTACCATAAATTAAAATACCACTACTCAGACACTACTACTAATTACACTGCTACTACTAATCACAATACTACAACTTATTTTACTCTATACCAACAACTACCTACAATGATAACAATGAAAATGATAAAAGAAAATCATCATTACTTTGATAGTCAGGAATCATAGGTAGCACTCAACTAAGCATAAAACAAAGTTAATTGTCATTCAGCAATCACGCTTAAATGCGTCCAGTAAACTAGTCAAAAATGACCCTCCTATGGTCAGGAATAAAGTCAAATATCTGGAAATTTTAGGGAATTAGTCAAATCCCTGAGTGAAACAGGGATTTGACACAATCCCTAAAGGTTTTAGGGATTTGACTAAATCCCTGGATATATATATATATATATATATATATATATATATATATATATATATATATATATATATATATATATATATATATATATATACATATATATAAATATATATATATATATTTATGAACAATACGTTATCAATGAATTTTTATATTGTGATCTATTTATAATAGCGAAATGACACGGTGTTGTATATCTATGAGTCAGGTGGCATGATCTATTGATTTGTGGTGTTGCAGGATATTGTGATAAATTAAATGGATGCTATTTTTCTAGATGTGGAAAGACGTTATGTTAATGTGGCATCCAGAAATGTATGGAGGGGTAGACCACATCAGGCTGCCAGTTGATCGCATTTGGACACCCGATTTGCACATATATAATGCGTAAGTACACACGATATAACAGAGACTTTATGATTAGCTGAGAACACCCTAAAGAAATCATTCTATGTGTGACTTTGGATATATATGTTACTACGATATGATTAGATAAGATAAAGTTATTCTAGTCTATCCCATTATAAAGGCGTGCGTACATTAAACCGGAACAATGGCCACAAAGACCACAAAAAATAAATACATTGTTATAATATGTCAATATTATGAAATGAAGCTATCCTTTCAGCTTCTGGGGTAGTTGCGTACCAGATGTCACAATGCTTGCAGCTTTCTGTATAGTAACTTTATTCGTTCAACGTCGTACAGTGATGTGAGGTGCCTATGTTTCTGCTTGGCTCGTCTCCTTGCTTGTCCCCCTTCTCCTTTCTCCCCGGCTTTCCGGGCTGCTCCTGTGTTCTTACATCTCTCTCGTCTCTCTCCTACCGCCTTCCTCCTGTCTGCACTTACTCTGGACCAGGCTTGCTTATAGGCACCTCAACTGACAACATATTGTCTACAATCAATATATGCTAACAAGGCATGCACGATAATCTTCATCCAACTTCTGCCTTACATAATTCTTGTCTGTCTGGCTCGGCCATATATGCTAATCCAGTACCTCATTATCATCTTGTCAGCTATTTCATAATACAATGGAAATGACCTCCAATAGTCTGGGACTTATCTTGCCTAGCCTTTCATTCAACGATGTTACCTAACACTTGTCACAACATCAATCCTCCTTAAACAACTAGATCTGCCATATATGCTAATCTAGTGCCTCAGTATCATCTTGTCAGCTATTTCATAATAACTTGGAGATGACCCTGGTTATCCTGTGAACTATCCTGTCTACTACATTAACCCTTTAACTCTAGAACCATTTTACAGTAACATAACCTTGTTACAATTACATACAATCTTGGAATAGCTATGGCATTAGCAAAGGAAACAATTAGCATGTGCAATTACCTGAGGCCTTAAACTTTAACATATGGACCAGAAAAGATAACGGAGCTGTTTAAAAGCTGATACAAAGCTGATACAATATAGGATAATAAAATATTTATGATATGAAACTGATCAATATGAATTTGAAGTTCTTGATACCAACCAATCCCTCTGAGTGACAGCAACAGAGTAATATGAACAGTGTTGGTCATAGTCAAGTATGCACATGTGTTCGATACGGACAAGACCATGAATACGTGGAACACTAGAAGCATACCAGCTGACGCTGACAGCGTCCCTCTTGTTTTAATTGTAGGCGTGAGAATGTGAAGACCATGGACGCCCTAGCTGTTGTGTCAAGTAGTGGTGACGTGTTGTACATACCCCCCGCCAAGCTTATCACCCACTGCTCCACAGACGTGCACTACTTCCCATACGACACGCAGACCTGCTCCATCAAGGTGGCCTCCTGGACATATGACGGCTTCAAGGTGAGCTCCTAGTACCATATTGTGGATTACAATGATTTTCCTACCGTTCCAATAGCTGTTCTCGTTCCTGGTAGCCAACTGGTCTAAGGCGTAGCCAATGCCAGCTCACTGTCGCCCACTATACTTCCTTGTTCGTTCGAATATGGCTCGAGGCTTGTGAAAATGTTATCGTTTACATAGGGTTATGATGTGGGTTATGAGAGGACCCCCAACACTTACTATATACGATTGGCAAGTCACTAATTATTATGGCAGAGAGAAAGTGACAACTGAGTATCATTCGGGTACATTGCCCAGTTCGTATTGCACACAAAAAATATGGGAATCAAAAACTTGTCAAAAGTTTGTCATATTGACAGGTTTTGGGTCGTCATTTCGATGGTGCCCAAAACGACGAGTTTACGTTTGTCAAGACAAGTGTCTGTGGCAAAATTTGTTGAAAGGTCGTCAAGCGGAACAAAGCAATATATGTCAGTTTCAAATTATTTTTATTTCTTTCCCCCAAAAAACACCAAAAAGGACACAACAAAAATTACTGACCCAAAAGTTTAATACTGGATCTTGCAGTGGCAAATTGGAGATATATGCACATTCATAAACTAATTTTGACAAAAAGAAAACAATAATTCCACATTTAAAAATATGCTTCACATTGCACTCAAAACATTCCTAAAATACCTGCATGTCCAAAATAGTCAGTTTGTTTAATATGTTATTGGAAAAATAATGCAAGATGGATCATATTTAAATAGATATTGAATGGATATGAAATACAGTAATTACTTTGATTCAGCTCCTTTGTCCTCCATTAGAGCCTCGTTCTGAGTTGAGCAGTGCATTATGGATACGTACTTGACGACCTTTTGACTAGTTTTTGACAACCCGCTTTGCAGAGTTGTCAAAAACTCGTCAGCGTACTTGACGAGCCTTAACTTGTCAATATGACAAGGTTTTGACAAGAAAAAACTTGTCACATTTTTTGTGTGTGGTTATTTTCTAGATATCATTTTCCTCTTCCTTGCTTTGGTTTGACTATTCAGCCTACAATAAGTATAGCATTATGGGAGATGTTCTGATGAGGAAAACATTGAGGACACATACTCATCAACCTCAGGAGGTACCATCTTTTACAAGATTTAAATAAAGTTGCCTTTGATTATGCCAATTCTTTGAACCGTTACCTATGGATGTCCATCAATTTCCCGAAACACTGATCCATGCAGTCATTGTAACCAAATCCATTATGCCAGTAGTGCCAAAAATACCCTTCCTACATTGATGATGCAATTCTGAATTCTATGACGTTTTCAGAGGAAAATGTTTATCCGACCTCAACCTGCATCCCTCCTTCAACTTTTTGTCTATATCGTACCCTATTCCTAAATTATTTTCAAATGTATGATAAATCTAGATGACGTGTAATGGTGAGGACCTCATCTCCTCATGTATGAAAGGTTGGATTTATGAAATAAACAACAGAACATGTGATAATAGTGAGCCATTTAAGAGTAGAGAGCATTTTTGATTAAAACGAAGGCACGAAAATCCACTGGCACAATTGCATAGTTGTCACTAAGCCAAACAACCCACCTGCACACATTTATCTCTAGTTACACTCCCAAGTCTACATTATCCTAGAGAAAATGTCACGAATGTCGATATATTCATCTAAGCACCAAGGCACAAAAATCATTAAACTCAGTGAGCATCAGAAGCACAATAACTAGTATAAAATAAAGGATTACAAATGGAAAGGTTATAGAATTATGTTGGTGATGAACGTCAAGAGTGGTGTTTCTTTCTTTGCTTTTTCATTTACTCTGGAAAAATCTGCCCACCTCAATTTATCTTATGAGTTAGGCCTTATTTTCTACTCATCAAAACTAATTCCTGAATCTCGAATCTCCTTTGTAAACCATAGACATACATAACATTTGAAAATAAAGTATTCCCATAAAGTATTTCACATTTTGTTATATACCGAGGTATATTACTTCGGTATGGTAAAATATCCTTAAAATACTTAATTGTGCCCATTATATTAAGATGGCATTTTTAAAGTCAAAGTTCTGCCAAACATCCAAACCTGATTTCTGGATTGGGTGATTGTTTTCAATATGCACTTCATTTTACAATCACTACTAACATTATATTTAAACTTTGTGATATATAAGATGTACATGATAGAGGGATGCACTTTTATTTTGCGGGTGGGAAATGTTGAATCAGCTTTATAAGAGCCATAAAACATGTGCTCCTAAGGAAATATCCGGCCTATCTGCTTTTTCAGGTTGATATAAAATTCTTTGATGCTTTAGAAGCTATTGACATTAACGATTACATCATGAGTAACGAATGGATGATCCTTGAACATCCGGCCAAGAAGAACATCAAAAAATACCCATGCTGTGTGGAGCCCTACCCTGATCTGACGTTCAGCTTAAAGATAAAGAGACTATCAAGCTACTCCGGCTATGTGTTCATCACCCCAGTTGTGGCGGTCAGCCTCCTCATCCCTTTCATGTTTCTGCTGCCCGCATCCTCCCGACAGAAGTTTACATTGGGTAAGTGGAAATTGCCAAACACTTTTGAATACTAGCTCGCGAAGTGAACAGCGGGCAGC